>OX421978.1:72218818-72655796 GCA_949128135.1 Parasteatoda lunata | reverse complement strand
ATATATATATATATATATATATATATATATATATATATATATATATATAATATATATATATATATATATATATATATTTATATATATATATATATTTATATATATATATTTATATATATATATTTATATTTATATATATATTTATATATATATATATATATATATATATTTATATATATATATATATATATATATATATATATATATATATATATATATATATATATATATATATTTATATATATATATTTATATATATATATTTATATATATATATTTATATATATATATTTATATATATATATTTATATATATATATTTATATTTATATATATATATTTATATTTATATATATATTTATATTTATATATATATATATATTTATATATATATTTATATATATATATATATTTATATATATATTTATATATATATATATATATATATATATATATATATATATATATTTATATATATATTTATATATATATATATATATATATATATATATATATATATATATATATATATATATATATATATATATATATATATATATTTATATATATATATATATATATATATATATATATATATATATATATTTATATATATATATATATATATATATATATATATATTTATATATATATTTATATATATATATATATATATATATATATATATATATATATATTTATATATATATATATATATATATATATATATATATATATATATAAACGTATTTAAGGCATATATTTTTGTAAAATAATATTAACTTCTGATTTGTTACAGAAAAGGAATTGTATTTTTTTATATGATCTGATTTGTAATTTTGACGAGTTTACAAAAGTTACTTTTTCTTCAAAATGTAATTACAATGAAACCTCCAAGAAAGACCACCTCCATGTAGCGACCACCTCTTCTTACGACCGCTTTTGGGAATCACGGAATTTTTTCCACAGACTTTGTGTAGAAGAACACCTTTGGGAGAGACAATTAAAACCTCTACCAGTGACCGGGCAAATATCAGCCTCAAACGCGGAAAAAATGGAAATGAGGAAACACGAAAAAATATCAAAGCAAAAAATTTAACAAAACAAATAGATTAAAATGTAATTAAAATATTTGTGTGAGGCTCTTATTTAGAGATATCTTTTTGACGATGCAATCTCATGTTATAGTCAGAGCGCACTATAAACGATGCTATCAATGATTTACTTATAGAATTGAAAGTTAAATTAGAAAAAAAAATAGTTATTTTAGAAAAACACAAGCATCTCAAACAAACAAACCACTTCTCATCTTTTAAAGCTAACTAATTTTTATTGCATAAAATTAAATGTAAACTTAAACAAAAAACATAATTGTTTATTTCTATAAAATAGCTTTATCATTCATAGTTAGTAAATTTATTTCTACCCATAATTACATCAGTTGGGATCATTTTTATAGACCCTTAATTTTATTCATCGATCCGTCTTTTCATGGCGTGACGTCAACAGAAGTGGCATTTCTGCGCCAAAACATTACACGGGCTGAAATTAAAATCGTTTGAGAAAAATCATGCACCTTCGATAACAATTTTGAAGTCAATTGAGGTAATCTCTTAGAACGACCAACCTCCATCAACGACCATTTTACTGTGGAACGGAGAGTGGTCGTTCCCGAGGTTTCACTGTACTTTTAAAGCTCGTTCTCTACTTTATTATTTTTGTTTTTATCTTTTGACATTCTAGCAAAAGAAGACAATGAAATAGGATCACCCGAAAACAGGGCCGGAGAAATGGATGAAGCAAAAGGTAAATTAAACATGAGAACAATTTCAAACAGACATAAGGCAGCAGTTTCCTTTTTCTTTTTAAAAAAAAGGGTGAAAAATTCTAGCTGTGGAGTAATTTTTTAATCAATTTGTTTTTGAAATAAAACCCTATATAACTTACATTTAAAAATTTAACTAAGGTAGATAATTACCGAAATATCATTATTTAAAGAATGAATAACTTCTTTTTGTTAGGCCTAGCCAAGTTAAAGAAGTGTAAACTTGTTGTCTTTGGATGAGCGTCAGCTATGCACTTTGGACTGGCCACGATTATCCAATCTTTATACGCTAGTGAATTGGAATTGTATTTTTGCAGTGGTAGACACACTGCAGTTAGACCGGATGGTTTAACTTTTTCATTAAAAAATAAACCATTTAAAAAAGAATTAGTCCATCTATAACTTTTCATGAATGCTATGTTTTTGTCTCTGTTGTTTAACAATGCTAAATAAGGTGTATGAAATCTGTCACCCTAAGAAAGTCTAGTACTAGAATTTGGTTTGTGAAAAGATCTTGTCTGGAAAATCCCTGACAATCTAGTACATGATCTGGAATGGCCTTCTGGTCAGCATACTTCACTCAGGATGGTAAAACCTTTTTTTTTTTCATTGGAGTAAGACAGATATCTTAAATGTCCACAGATAGGTCTGTTAATGGCCGCCTGGTCTAATCTAAAAAAATTGAGTGAAAAAGCACTCCCAGGGCACTTTCGCAGGCACCGTTGGCGAACAGGTGAGATGGCCCAAGAAGCATTTTCAGCTTTTTTAGCTCTTGAGAACAATTCCAAATAAGTTTGTGAATCAGGGGTATCCAATGGCTTACCAGCTCCCCCTTTAGCCAAATCATGTTCCGTCTCATTACCATGTATATCAACGTGGGATGGTATCCATTGAAAATGCACAGCACGAAATTATGAGAGATGCTCTTGTTTGTTAATAATTTCCGAAAGCTTCTGTTGTCGAAAAGAAATGACTTGAGCACCAACAGGTAGATGTCTGATTTAGCTCCATCGCCTCAGGCATTATCTTTTTATTTATTTTTTTATAATCGTCGTTGAACAACAGACTCAATGTTTGGGTTTACGACTACTAATGTTCAACTCTGTAGCCACTAATTTTGAACCAATCCAGAAGACAAGGACACTCCTGGTTCAGTACCCCCAGAGGTAAGATTTGTTATTGGAACATGGATGACTTTGTGAGACGATTGATTTAACGTGCATCAGTCCCCATTTACTACACTGGGAGTATTCGATCAGCGGGGATCGAGCCCACGACCTCTTAGACGTGGGCCTAATATCCTACCAACGAGGCGCAAAATGGAGTGGCCCTCACGCCTAGGGTGACTCTACCAGGCGAAAATTCTTCCGGGCTTACTTTGCTCACGCAACGCCTTCGCTACAACGAGGCTGCTAGTAGGACTTAAGGAGGAAGAATTCTACACAATTAAACATTAAATGTCTTGATTAAATCTGGCAGTTTCTTTGTCGAACAGTTTAGTTCCAACAAGCGTTTGAATCTTAGTTATTCGATATTACCCCACTTTTCCAATCTTTAGGGAAAAAGACTAACCTAATGACTAACAAAACCTAATCAGATAACCAGCCAAACATCATTTTGCTCAAGTTATTTAAAAGAAAAAACTGCAAAAATTTACGGTTTTTGGAACTATTTTTTTTTTAAGTATTTACGAAGTTATTTTGATTTTAACCTTCAATCTCGCTTATCTAGAGAGGTAAAAATACTTCTTTGTTGATAATTGTTTCCATCTTTTGTTTGTTTAAAAAAAACATGTTAAATAATTTTTTTTCTTCATTAAGAAGCATGTTATAAAATTATTTTTTGTTGTTTGGTTTATCTACACTGGTGTAAGAAATTAAGAGCATTTGCAGACTTGGTTGATTATCTCTAGAACTACCGGACTGATTTTAATGAAATTTGATATGTGCATACATAGATACAATACAAAACAAATAACCATTCAAGAATTGTAATACACACGCATGATCGTGCGTAACACTCATTGGAATCGGGAGGTATGAAACAGCGTTTGCAGAATTAATTTTAAAAAATATGTTAATAGGGGGTATGATCCCCTCTTACACATATACAGGCCTTGCAGCATAATTTCATACTTGAAATAAGGCAGTTTATCATTTCCTGCTGAAATTTCATACGTCCAACGAATGTTCCGTACGATCATGCATGTATATTACAATTATTGACAAATTATTTGTTTTGCATTGTATCAATGTATGTACACATAAAATTTTATTAAAATCGGTCCAGTAGTTCTAGAGATAATCGACCAAGTCTGCAAATTCTCTTAATATCTTACACCAGTGTATTTGGAAACTATGCGCTATTAAAATATTAGTACAACTTCAAAAACAATTCCTTTTGATACCTGAAGTATTATCTTATATAAAAGTTAAACGCCAGCCTTAAATGTTTAAAAAAAAATTTAATCTTTAAATCAACGTAAGTTACTTATTCTGAAATGTTTCACCCGACTACTAATGCAATTCACTAACTAATACAATATGAATATATTAAGATACATTACAATAAATGCATCACTTAACATGTTGTTATTATTTTACTTAAAAGTAATTTCTCTTTTTGTATTAAAACACATTTAACTTTTAACAGTTCTTTCATTTATGTTTTGAACTTTCTTCCTTTCTTTTTTATAGATGCTGTATCAGGGGCTGATTTAGATGACGATGGTAAAAAAATTCTAGTCATGTTAACTTTAGTACAAAAACTATTATCATAAGAAATAAATTATTTTATACAAATAAATAGTTAGTATATTTAAATAATTAATTTTAATATTTATAATTCTCTAATACTTTAATTTCCTCAAAAAGGCTATACAGTGAAACTTGCTTAAGATGACCACTTCCTATGCAATATTTTGTGGTCAACTTATAGAAAGAGATATCATTTCTTATATATTGTTATCCTTATGTATTCCATGTTACTCATGCTATTCATATATTTCTGATATATTACAAATTAATGATAAGGATAAATATCGTTAATTTATTTAAACATGAATTTAAAGCTTTATTGATTAGCTATCTCATGGACTTTAAGAAATGAGATTATTTATGAAATGAGTTTCTATTTGTTGAATAAAAATATAATTTTAAATTGATGTGTTTAGAAAATTAAGCTAAGAATATATTCTGTTACTTATGCATACCAGTTATTTATTATAAATAATTTCTTAAAATATGAAAATACGCAAGAACATATATGAAACTAGAAAACTTAACAATTGATTAATTTCATAATTTTTAAATTTAGTTTGTTATATTCACAAGACTTTATTGCAAATGCCTTTATAAATTTCTATAGTCAAATATGAAGAGATCTAGGTCAGCTATATCCCTAATTTAGTAAAATATGAATACTACACCTAATAATATAAAATAACTTCTGAAAAAAAAATTACTTTCCTGTCTACATTTGAAGGGTTTAGAATACCATTCATAAAATTGACTTTTTTAGCGGTCAATATACAAGATAGACGAGTGGTCAGGTTTAAAAGATTTGTGCTCTCTTAGGAAAAATTTGATTTATGATAAAACGAAGATAATAAAGCTAAATTTGCGTCTAATTTTTGGAGTCTTTAACAAATTTTCGTAAATTTTCTTTCCTACTAAAAAACACAAAATATTTAAATAGTTCTGTAATCAATTACTTTTATATAGAACTTATTTAAGTAAGACAAACTTAATCAAAACGTAAGGATTCATTAACTGGAAAAGCAAGATTTAAAACATCAAATGGCCGCCAGTTAAGTTTGAGAGGAGTTGAAAGCCCCTATAAGAAAGACCTCCATGTTATTAACCTTTAATAAATGCATGTTTACCAAGTTGTTAAATATATATGTATTAAGGTCGGGTGATGATTACGGAACACCTTATGTAAATATACCGGATTCCAAAAGAATCGTTACTTGAGGCATTGACATTTTTTTCGAAGGATGTTCGTTTTTCAATTCCTACTATTAGTTCGCACTCTCCCTATATCTTGTACAAATTTTCAATCGTTCATAAAATACTATTTATTCATCCACTCAAGTTCAAATGCATTTTTTTAAAACTTGTAATGGATGACACTTGATGTTAATGCAGTTTTTTCACATATCAATTCATGAATTAAGTTTAATTTATTTAGTTTTATATGGGATAATTAATTATTTAATAGAAAGTAATTAAAATAAAATTTTCTTTATGGACCTAAATAGGAATTGACCTTTAATTTTTTTTAATTATTATTTATTACATTTACTTTTTTCTTTTACTAGGTGCATCCAGTTATAAGCTAGTCAATATTTTATCTTTCGCAAAACTTAAAGTGTCTCGAATTTTATTTAAATGTCTTAAGTAACTTTAACATTGCGCCATTTAAATGCGTGTCAATTCTGATTTTTAAGAAACAACATTCAAATTTTTTTTAAAAAAATATGTGTGCAGTTATACTTTAAAAAAAATCATAAATCACATTTTAAATTGTATTCTAATTTTTACATTTTGATAATTCGGAAGAAACTTTAATTATTTTAGAAAATTGGTGCAATCGAAAAGGAGATTATAACGATGTTGGTAAGTGATATAAGAAATTTCTCTACTTATATTCTATTCTACTTATTTCTCTACTTATATTCTATTCTACTTATTTCTCTACTTATATTCTATTCTACTTATTTCTCTACTTATATTCTATTCTACTTATTTCTCTACTTATATTCTATTCTACTTATTTCTCTACTTATATTCTACTTATTTCTCTACTTATATTCTACTTATTTCTCTACTTATATTCTATTCTACTTATTTCTCTAATTATATTCTATTCTACTTATTTCTCTATTTATATTCTATTCTACTAATTTCTCTACTTATATTCTATTCTACTTATTTCTCTACTTATATTCTATTCTACTTATTTCTCTACTTATATTCTACTTATTTCTCTACTTATATTCTATTCTTCTTATTTCTCTACTTATATTCTATTCTACTTATTTCTCTACTTATATTCTATTCTACTTATTTCTCTACTTATATTCTATTCTACTTATTTCTCTACTTATATTCTAACGTATATTCTATTATTCTATAAGTAAATTTAGAAATAAAAAAAAATGCATAGTAAATTAAGCAATTGAATCACGTTTTTAATTATTTGTGCTCAAGTCTCTTTTCTTTTTATAATATTTTGTATACTATTATCAAATGTCTAGAGATCAGAAGAGGTGAGAAATTACTTAAAATATCTGATCTCAAAACGAATAAACTCAATCCGTAAATTATGAACCCAATTATTTATTCAGTCAAGAAGTCAAAAGTTTGGGTCCTTTAATACTGGACTAAAATCCATACTTTACATTTTCATTGTTTTTATTTCAAATGAATCAACTCGAAGTATTATATTGTAGAGTATTTTCATCCAGAGTTGTCCTTATTGCCCTGCTACATTGAACTGTTAATTCTTTTACTAATGCAGAAAATAAGGGCCTAACTAAATATTTATTCTTCGGTTTTTTAATACGATTTAGCTCTCAAAGATTTCAATTCATTCACTATATATTTACACAGAGACAGGCACAAAGCTATGTGAAGCATAAACAAATTAGCTAGGCATAGAAGTTGCTAGGTTTACAAAGCAAAAATATAGCACGATTTCAATAAAATACATAAATAATAAATCTAAGTTAAGTAATAGAAGTAGACGCGAAAGAATTATATTTCAACCAATTCGATGAGCGATACGGATCTGTATTTAATTAAGTTATTGCTAATTATAACATTCCAAATTATGTAGAGAAACTTAGCTCATCGTTAATACGCCATTTTGCTGATAAATATTAGCTGGTGCTGACGTCATAGATCACTCGTGTGTATGAGAGGTGTTCCTCGTGAAGTAAAAGTACCCAACTCAGGAAGAAAAAATAACTTTGAATCACAAATTATAAGGATTTTACATACTATTAAATGTGATTTTTACATCCAGAGATTTAATAAATTGGTTTAAGAGCTCTTGAGAAAATACAATTGAAATATGTGACATTTGGAACTTTAATTTTTCAGGTAATAGTTAATCTGGTATAAATTGTAGCTTCATTTTTATTTTAATAATACTATGAACTGTAAACGTGAAAGTTGAGTGCGAAACTTATTATGAAAATGTTTTATTTGCAGCTGACTGCAGCATAGAGAAGTTTAAGTCTACGACCAAAACATTGAAAGAATGTTACAGAGCTTTAGATAGCGTAGCAATAGATGATAGACAAACGTAAGATTACCTTAATTAACCAATTCATTGCAAATTAAATTTCTTTAATTTTTCAAAATTTTTCTTATTAAACAGTTTCTCAACCTTTTACAGGGCTTTCGGAGAATCAATTTTAAAATATTAATTTGCAGTGCTTACTATGACTATATTTTAACTTAATCATTACTAGTAATTCTTAAAAGAAGTTATATTTGAATTACCTGAAACCTTTTATGCTTTTTCACGTGGATGGGATGCTGGGTTCCTTTCATATATCTTTCACAAGCAAAAAATTTATTTTTGTATTTTTTAATCTGGAAATATTGTCAAATAGTTATTAAAAAAATCTGTTATCTTAACTATATAAGATTATCTTAACTATATTGGAACTAAAAGATAAAAATCCAGAAAAGTAACTAAATTTTTTTTTCATTCCTATTCAAAATTTTATCAATCGTTGACATTGCAAATTAAAGAAATTTCTATGATGAATAACTGTTATTTTAGATCTAAATAACTGCAAATTAGTTCAAATTTGAAAAGTTATTGTTTGGAAGTGAGCCGTGTTTGAAAGATTTTACCTTTAACGCAGAAAAAGTCACCGGTTATTCATGCTGTATTCCATAACCATGATAATTAAATTATTATGTACAATATTTATCACTTATTTTGACCCAAATTAATACTAAATAATGAAAAAAAAATTGTTTAATAAAAATTCTGCGTCAATAGGAATTCCTAATAAAAGTAAACCCTTTCCTATAACTACAGTCCTTGGTCAAATTATTCGACGCACTATAAGATTCTGTGTAAAATTTTAATTATATGGTAATATTATACAGCTTTATTGTTTTTACGCGACTGAAACCGGTTTGCACTTGTTTACGTTCGTGCATCAATTGGTTAACATTGTAATGTCATACTTTCAAAATAAATAGAAATAGGAAGTATATAAAAAATCTCCGGAATAAAAACCCATTACATGCATGTTTAAATATAAAAGTATTGCATATAAGCTCGAGCAAAACACGTAATTATTTAAACACTGCAGTACTTCTAATAATTTGGTCCAATTATTACATTAACTAATATAATATCTGATATAATAAATAATCTATATTTTTTTAATATATCGTCTAATTTATCCAATCGTCTAATTTATATTATATATCGTCTAATTTAACAAATTGATACACGAACGTAAACAAGTGCAAACCAGGTTCAGTCGCGTAAAAACAATAAAGCTGTATCCTTCCTTCCTCATTGGCTCGACAGCCCAGGATGGGCCTTGGCCTTCTCCAGTAGTTTTTTCCAAGCTGTCCTTCCTTTGGCAATGGACTTCCAATTCTTTATTTTTAAGATAGATAAATCTTTCTCCAGGGTATCTAGCCATCTGAGATTTGGCCTGCCCCTTCTACGTGTTCCTGTCGGCCGGGCATCAAAAATCTTTTTCACAATACGGTCTTCTTCCATTCTTACTAAGTGGCCTGCCCATTTTATCTTTTGGACCTTAATGAATCTTATGACGTCTGGTTCATTATATGATCGATAGAGTTCTAAATTTGATCTTCTTAACCACTGACCGTTTTTATTAATTCCTCCAAAAATGCACCGTAATATCTTTCTCTCAAATATGCTCAGCATTTCTTCATCTGCACGAGTCAATGTCCATGTTTCACAAGCATATGTTAAAACTGACCTAATGAGGCCTTTAAATAATAACAGCTTTGTTTTTCTCTTGATTACATTTGATCTTAAAAACTTTCTTAATCCATAAAAGCACCTATTTGCTGCTGTGATTCTCTTTCGTATTTCTGCAGTTACATCGTTCCTGTTATTCATTTCAGAGCCTAAATACGTGAAGCTGTCCACTACCTCGAATGAATGTCCCCCAATTTTTAGATGGGTACTCCTGTGGTCTGTTTTAGTACAAGGCATATATTTAGTTTTATTTTCATTTATTTTCAGACCCATCTTCAGGGCCTCTTTCTCTAAAGAAATAAAGGCCTCTTTAAGTGCTCTTGGTGTTCGAGCAATAATTCCTATATCGTCAGCAAAAGCCAACAATTGTATTGACTTATTAAATATAGTTCCTCTGTTATTGATTTTTGAATCTCTTATTACCTTTTCTAGTGCTAGATTAAAGAGGAGACAGGCTAGAGAATCTCCCTGTCGCACACCATTTTTTATTTCTAATGGCTCTGGTAAACAATTCTGTATTTTTACCATGATTTTAGTTTCACTTAGTGTTAGGTTAATCAATCTCACCAATTTTTCTGGTATTTTAAACTCTCTCATTGCCATGATCAGAGCTTTTCTGTTAATACTATCATAGGCGGTTTTAAAGTCAATGAACAGGTTGTGCAAATCAATTCCAAATTCTCTCGTTTTCTCCAATATCTGCCGAATGGTAAAAATTTGCTCAGTAGTTGATCTTCCTCTTCTAAAACCACTTTGATACTCTCCTATTATTCCCTCTGAAAACATAGTAAGTCTATTGAATAAAATATTTGAGAATACCTTATAGCTCGTGCAAAGTAAGTTAATTCCTCGATAGTTTGAGCATTCAAGAACATCTCCTTTTTTATGAATTACACAAGTCAGACTAATTTTCCAATCCTCTGGGATTACTTCCCGTTCCCATATAATTAGTATTAGATCATATATTTTCTTCGCAACCTCCATTCCCCCACCTTTTATTAATTCAGATGGTATGGTGTCAGGGCCAGGAGCTTTATTGTTTTTTAATTTGTCAATTCCCATGATGACCTCTTCCAACGTTGGAGGTGTAACCATTTCTTGGTTATGCATCTGTAAATTGTCTATTGCTATCTCGTCTTCTTCCTCATCACCATTCAACAGATGGTCAAAGTGTTCATTCCATCTGTTCAGCACCTCTTCTCTATCGCTTAAGATCGTTCCTTCCCTGCTTCTGCAAGAGTTTGTTCTTGGCTTGAATTCCTTGCGACCCAAGTTTATTTCTCGAAAGAAAGCTCTGCTTTCCCTTGATCCCCTTAAATGTTCAACATTTTCAAAAAGATCTTCGAAAAATAATTTCCTTTTTTCTTTATGGATCTTCTCTTCTCTTCTTGCTTCTTTATAAGCATTTTCAGCATTTCTTGCATGCCTTGAACTTATCATTCTTTTATAAGCCTCATTCTTTTTATAAGTTGCCATAAAACGATCATTATCAAACCAGTCCTTTCTTCCGGTTCTCTCTATCTTTTCCACAACCTGGTCTCCTGTTTCGATAAGAGCTCTCTTAATAACATTCCATTCTCTGTTAACATCATCCCTTTCTGAAGAATCATCAGTCACTTCAAGCCTCCATTCAATTTGTTCCTGGAACTTTTTTCTTGTAGTCTCTTTTTTTAGCTGTTCACCATCATATTTTTTCAGACGTTCTCCGCGAGCTTTACGAATATTTGATATTCTGGCTCTAACCTCTGCCAGAACTAGAAAATGATCGGAATCTATGTTTGCCCCACGATAAGATCTTACGTCCAGTATATCCGATTTGTGTCTTGAATCAATTAAAATATGGTCAATCTGGTTGTAAGTATTTCCATTAGGAGATTTCCAAGTCATTTTATGAATTCTTTTATGTTGGAACATTGTACTTGGTATGACCATATTATGATCTGTAGCAAAATCTATAAGTCTTTTTCCGTTGTCATTTGAAATATCATGAAGACTATACCCTCCAATCACTGGCCTGAACTCCTTTTCCACTCCAATTTTTGCATTTGCATCCCCTAGAAAGATTTTAACGTCATTTTTAGGACATGAATTATATAATCTATGTAGCTCTTCGTAGAAAAGCTCCTTTTCCGCGCCATCCTTGTCCTCTGTAGGAGCATGAAAGTTGATAAAACTGTAGTTAAAGAAAATGCCCTTTATCCTTATTCTGCATAGTCTAGGTGTCCTGCAATCAAAATCAATCAGAAGTGGTCTTATTCTCTTACTCAATATGAAACCAGTACCAAACATGTGTTTTTCTCTATCACAGCTATAGACAACTGTATGATTTTTCTTCTCAATTATTCCCTCTCCTGTCCATCGAATTTCTTGCACAGCCAACAAATCAATTCTATAGCTGTTAACTTGTTCAATCAGCATTTGCAACCCCTTATTTCTATACAATGATCGAACATTCCACGATCCAATTCTCATATGCCTCAAACCGTTTCCAGTCCGTTTCCTTAAAGTCAGCCCGGGTTTATTTTCTACTTGAGATTTCGTAACATGGAGTTTTTTACAGGGTGGGGTTGTTGGCCCCACGCCCAACCCCCAACCTGGAGGACCAGGGTGTTCCTCTTTGTCTGGTGTCTCCCCTCCGACCTGTCCGGCTTGGGTGACCCTGCCAGTAGCTAAGCTACCGCCGGCATAGCTCTCGGGATCGACAACACACACAAACCACGCCACCACGATAAGGTGGGAACACCAACGGGTGGATAAAGCTGTATAGTATCACCTAAAAATAAAGATTTTACATAGAATCTTACAGTTTGTCTAATAATTTGGAGAGGGACAGTATATGGTTTTTGAAGACCATAGTGCTTCCTAAAATTTTGTTTTTAACAAGCTTAATACTTCTTTAACTTAAATATAAAATGTGTTTTCCAACTATCTATACAGAGCGTGTTGGGCCGTGGGGGATTAAGAGATAGAGCTCTCGCCTCTCAATCAGGTGAGTCTGGTTCGAATCCCTGGTTGATTCGCATTCTGCACCCGGCTCACACTGACCACAGTGCTGACATAAAATATCCTCTGTGGTAGATGGATCATGCGTTAGAGTCCTCTCACCACCAAGCTTACCGTGTGAAGTTTTCGTGGTTTTCCTTTCCATGTAACGCAAACGCAAGTTAGTTCCCTTTAAAAGTAATCCACGATGGGAAATTTCTCCCTATACTTGATCCAGGAGTCCCCTTGACTTCTGGATCGGGTTCAAAATTACAAAACTACGGTGTTGAACATTGGTAGCCGTAATTGGGTCGGCGGCTCAACGACGGTTATTAGACAGAGCGAGTCACAATGTCCTCTGATGTTTAGAAGGCTTATAACAAACAAGTATATTATATATAACAAATATTATCAAACATTATATACAGCAAATATTATCAAACACAATATATAAAAAATATTATCAAATGCATTTTACTTTACCTGATAAAGAAACAATCCAAGTTTTTTTTTCCTTAGAAATGTTCAATAACCTTTGTTTATGCAGCTTACTTCAAGTCTTAAGTCAATTAGGAGATGATGACGCTGTTTGTTTCGATATTCTTAAACTGTGTTTAATGCAACAATTGTAGGAAGATAATACGTTATTTATTTTCCAAAATGATAAGGCATCCCCTACCTTTATGCCCCCTTTATCTAATTACCACATTATCTAACAAACATTCGTGATTCCTAAAGAACGAGCTTCTTCATCAATACTTTGGACGCGGGTCGGACGAATCGACTTCTTTACACTGACCAGCAGACTCAAAACACTGAAAAAACTGAAAAGTTTGAGAACTCTGAAAACTTTTTGACGGAACTAACCCACATTTGCGCATGGAGAGGAAAACAAGGGACACCTTCCATGGTTAGCTTAACCGCAATGAGAATCTAACACATAATCCGTCTGTTACTGAGGTTATTTTACATCAGCACTGTGGTCGGTACAAACCGAGTGTGGAATTCATATCGACCAGTCATCCCTGGGATTCGAACTCGGATCACCTTATTGGGAGGCAAGCGCTCTATTACCTGAGCTACCACGGCTCTTATCGTCGTTAGACCCGCTTCCAATCCAACGACAAGGAAGCTCCTTATTTAAAAAACCACGAATGTTTTTAAGATAATGGGGGGGGAGCCATATATATATATATATATATATATATATATATATATATATATATATATATATATATATATATATATATATAACCGTCGTTGAACAGTCGACCCAATTTTGGGTTTACGACAACTAATGTTCAACTCTGTAGCCTTGTAATTTTGAACCAATCTAGAGGACAAAGGATACTCCCGGATCAGTACCACCAGAGGTATGGTTTGTTATGGGAACATGGAGGACTTTGTGACTCGACAGATTTGACCTGCATCAGTCACGATTTACTAAACGGGGAGTCTTCTGTCGGCGGGGATCGAACCCACGACCACTTGAACATTTGCCCAGTGCCCTACCAACCAGACTATTCCGGCCTTTGCCCTATATTTTTGATTTTTGAAAAATGGTGAAATGAAAAATGGTTCGAGATAAACGACGTCTTTAACTGCTGATTGACCTTTGATTTAAAATCTGTCGCATTACCAAAAAATTATTGAACATTTTTTTGGAGAAAAAAAAACTTATTATGTTTCTCTATCAGTTAAAAAAAAATTATACTTATAATTATACTTACTATTTAGCTGTAAACATTATTAATGCTTCCTAAAAACCCACGTATTTTTCTCTCAACGTTTCTTCTGATTATTTTACTTGAAGCAAAAATTTGCTTTAGACATCTTAAGTCCTCTTTTTTTTTCACTCTACACTTAATCAAACATTCTAATAACTTTCTAAAAAATTTATTTTGCTTTGGGAAACTAAAAACTCTAAAAGGAATTCTAAGTTCTTTTTCTTATGTTTCAAAGGTTTGAATGAATCAATTCAATGATTCAATTCTCTTTTCTTCAGATTGGAACGTTATACATTGAAATGCATTAAAGAAAATGCGATTACTGACTGCGCTCCAAAGGACAAAGACCATATGATAGAATACCTGGATACACTTACAGAAATAATTAGAAACTTTGCGTTGAGACGTTATAAGGCGTCAAGTGAGTAAAGGTTCTGTCCACGTAAAGCTGTACGTTTAACAAACGTGTACGCATGAAGTGTACGCTACACAGAAAGCATGTAAACTTACGACAACCTGGTGTCGGAATTTTCTTTTTATTGTCACAAAAATGTTTATACTAAAAATCCTTTTTTTCAAAAGAATAAATCAAAAATATTCCAGTTTCAAACCTTTCATCCTAAAAGAATTAAAAATTATTTTTATCCTTTTATTTTATCCAAAATTATTTGAAAGCCTTTTTTAAAAAGTATTGTATAATAGATAAAATAGTCACTTAGGTCCATCATGACGTTTTAGCTGACGTCACACTAGCGATGGGATCAAATTGAATTGTACATTAAAATTTCATGACAAGGTGGATTTTAGCTGAGCCTACAAGACATTGCAAAAAGAAACCTTATAATTACCTAGATTTAAGATTATTTTCACCTTAAGACTAAGCTTTTATTCAAGAATTTATTCACTTATGAAAACCCTAAGACAATCTAGATTTAAGATTTTTATATAGAAGATTGTTTTCCAAGATTTTGGATTAGGGTAATGTGCGTAGAATAGAGCAGATTGTCACAGATCTCGTTTTATGATTAAAAGGTTCACACGCAAACCGCATAAAAAACCCTTTTAGATTTGCATTGAAAGGTTTTTGCTGATTAAAATTAACTTATTTTGCCACTTGTAAGTACGATGTACATCTGTTCGAGTTAAAAATTGTATACATAAGAAAACTTGGGGAAGGTTAACATAATAAATAATATGACAAATAAAATACAACAAAATAAATAGAGAAAAGGAAGAATTTAATTTCGGAAATATGGTCCCAAAAGTTTAGTTAGAAGGGTGGTCCAATTTTTAGACCCCTTAATGCAAATTTTAATTTTTGCAAATTTTTAATATCTGGAGAACTTTCAAATGAATCGAAAAGTTTCTGCATACAATTATAAAATCCGATTATCCAAAGATAATTTCATGCACGAAAATTATTTCCATAATTATTTATTATTTAATACCAATACGCTATACTATATATATGTGTTATACTATTTTACTAATACCTTACTAAATTGTACTACATTAATATTTTACATTCTTTAATAAAAATTGTAAAAAAAATTTAATATCAAGGTTTGCAAGTTCTTACATTTTAAACATTTTAAAGAAAGTAATGTCAAAAGGCGAAATACAAAATTTGAAAGAAATCAGTCAGATAGTTTTTGAGAATTTAAATTTTAAACATACTACTTTTTAAAGATTTTTGTTGGATCTTGTGAAAATTTTCACACAATAATAAAAGATAGCAGATAAAAATTAAGTAAAATTGAAATCGATTAAGTAAAATTGAAATCGATTGGGTAAAATTTAAAATTAAGTAAAATTGAATCGTCCGAAATCGAACTTTCCCAGGAACGTTGAACGTTCCCAGGAAATTACCTGTTAACTTAAAAGTTATGATAATGAAGTTTTTTTTAAAAAAATTCAACATTATCCTAGTTTTTATCTGTTATAAATGCAACTATTGACGCATTTTTTATTTATGTCATAATTTTGAAATTTTTGATGGAATTT
The DNA here is from genome assembly GCA_949128135.1 of Parasteatoda lunata. Taxonomy (NCBI): domain Eukaryota; kingdom Metazoa; phylum Arthropoda; class Arachnida; order Araneae; family Theridiidae; genus Parasteatoda; species Parasteatoda lunata. The sequence continues at coordinate 72,639,267 of OX421978.1, read as the reverse complement.
AATCCGTGAGTATCGTCATTTAATCTTCTTAATAGCTCCAGTGATGGAATAACTTATAATTGATTTCTATTGATGTAGGTACACTAGCTGAAGATAAAGATGACCGAAAATGCGTTCAAAGCATGGATTTTATGGCTGCTAAGGACTGTTATGACGAAATTTACGAATACGCCCATGGAACATGGAGTGGGCAGGAATTATCTGATAAGTACTAAACGTCAAAAATACTTTATTTCCATTACTATTCTTTAGTTTTTATTTACACTGGTAAGAAATTAAGAGAATTTGCTGATTTAGTCGATTATCTCTAGAACTTCTGGACTGATTTTAATGAAATTTGATCTGTACATACATTGATACAATGCAAGACAAATAACCATTCAGCAATTGTAAAACACACGCATGATCGTCATTAACACTCGTTTGAGTCTGAAATTTTGAAACAGCGGTTGCTGAATAAACAACAAAAAAATGGGTTATGGGTATGGTTAACGCCTCCTATAACTGAAAGCCTCCACACGGTTTTTTGTAGGTAGTCCGATCAGACCACCATGAAGGTATACCAATTAGTTGAAGAACCATTTAATATGATATCTATTAAAAATTAGAAAGTGGTAGCAAATATATGTCTAAAAATTTTTTTAATTAATGAATATAATTGGTTTATTTTATTTACTTGTCCACCACTACAGATTCAATTCTCAAATATATATAATAAATTTCTATCAAGTACTTTTAAAATAGAATTTCGGTTCAAGCGCACAAGTGGTTCGCTTTTTAAATAATCTGCGCAGACTACTTAGAAGAAACCGTGTGGAGGCTTTCTGATGTAGGAGGTGATGGTATGGTCCACTCTTACAGATATATAAGCCTTGCACCGTGATTTCATACTTGAAATGAGGCAGTTTATCATTTCCTGTGGCAATTTCTATCGTTTCAACTCCAAAGAGTGTTACGCACGATCATGAGTGTGTATTACAACTGTTGAATGATTATTTGTTTTGTATTGTATCAATGTATGTACATATAAAATTTTATTAAAATCGGTCCAGTAGTTCTAGAGATAATCGACCAAGTCTGCAAATTCTCTTAACTTCTTACACCTGTGTGTTTAATGTCAAAATTATGCTGATTTAGTTTAAACGTTAACATGTAACCACTTTTATAATAGGGACGTTTTTCACAGTATTATATTACACTCTTATAATGGAAATATATGCAATATTGAAATTCGTACGCTAACGCGCGAAATATAATCGAAATAATTTTATTATTGTAACTCTTTAATGGGCCACTTATTTCTAGTAAAGGTAAATAAAAAATAATTTTTAGAATTGAAATCGATATAAAAAGAAGTATTTATTTAACTTATTATTAGATATAATAAATTTAAATTTTAACGCCATTTTTTTTTTGTTTACTGTGGCCTGTTAGGTGTTATAAGAAAGTTAGGAACTTGCTGAATTTTATTTTTTTATTTATAAAATTGTTTTTATTATTACTACAGACTGCAAAAAGGAATTATACATAGTTTAAATTAAAATTTAAAATACACACACAATTAAAAAAATAACACATAATTAAAAACATGTATAAAAAGAGTTGTACATGCTTTCTAACACCGGCTTTTGGTTGCCAATTTTATTTAAACGTCTTTGATCAGAGCTGAAATTATTAACAAAAGGAAACTCAAATTAAAAGTAGCGAAATAATTTATCATAGATTTTAATAACTGATGGTAAGTATACTTAAAACGGTCTAAGAAAATATTATTACATAATTTGAATTAAAAAGAAATATCGTAAATGCTAACTTCTCATGAAAGGTTTAGTTTTTTCAAATAGTTAATTACAGCCGTTGTGGATTAGGGAATAGAGCACTCGCCTTCCAATGAGGTGAACCGGATTCGAATCTAGGCGATGCGGATATAATTGTGTGAGCTGATGAAGAGATTATATTGAATTTTTTATTGAATTTTTTTTAAAAATTTTCTATGTTATGTTAATGATTTTCTTCTTCTCTTTTCGTTATTCAGTAATTTTTTCCATCTTTTCTCTATTTTTTGAACATTATATATATATATATATATATATATATATAGGGGAGAGTCGGGTTGCCCTGCCCACTTAAGGAGTATTGCTTATATTTCTGCATAATATTGAGTAATAATCAATATTTTTGTATGTTTCTATTGTTTTATCTTCTAATTAAATAATGCAAAAAGAATAAACCAAAAAAAAGAAAAGTTTAACTTAAAAAAATGGAAATTTAAAACATTTGACTACTGTATTCAACATATTTTCAAAACTATTGTTTACCATGTTACCAGCTGCATAAATACTTGAAACTTTGAGAATAATCTTTTTTTAATATAACAATTAATGTCCGATGGCCCATTGACTTGCAAAAATATTCTATACATATGATATTGACAGTGTGCGGGGGTACCCGACACTCCCCTATATATATATATATATATATATATATATATATATATATATATATATAATACAAAAATTATAAATACTTTTGTATTAATAAAAGAATTAAAACTCTTTCGCTTTCATAAAATGTCTTCGTTAAAGAATAAGCGTAGAGATATTCTATTTTGGGAATACAAGACTGAAAACATACCATGGAATTATAATTAGATTTATATTTCAAAGGAGGAGTTATTTTTAGAAACTGTCCCTCTTTCACTTCCATATTAGAAAGCATTAAATGATTTTCCTTAATGCGTAAGGTTACAAGACTGAGCCTTTTTACTCATTCCCTATTAGTATTTAATGCAAGAGCAGTGGTTTTTGCTTGTCTCCTCCTTGTGATCCTGATAAACTGTGTCATAATTGTCCAAGAGTGCTGTCCACCCCCGTCCAGTGTGGAGAAATCGGTGTGAGCGATTACCACCAACAGCCTACCTTTAAATAAAGATATTTGAAGAAGTATTTTGGTTCACGACTGAATTATTTGAACTAAATACACCCATGATATCAGGGATATAGCCCAGTTATCACATATATATATATAATTAAATTATAATATTTCAGAGCCAGTGTATGGTGTCTGAAAGCGTTTCACGAGGCTTCTTGTAAGGATCAGTCACTGGAATATTTGGTAAAATACTATATCCGATCAGTGTTTCTGAAAGATCCATGTCCTACTACAACTCCTCCTCCTGATCCTACTGACGAAAGCGATGAATGTAAGTTCGTTAATTTTTTTTTCTGACTGTATTTAAGAAAATAATTTAGGAGATTTTTACCTGTTTAAGTCCAGCGAAAAGAGAGCGATCCCACAATCTCGCATGTCCGGTAAGTACAGAAGTGGAAAAATTTTCCCGATAAGCCTAATATCCTTTTTTTTTTTTTAAAAAATAAATCATATAACATCATTTTTAATTAAATACGCTGAAAATAAGTTTATTTTCCTTTATAATGCCTGAATATACTATTATAAAACGTTTGTGATATCTAAAAAGAACAATTGCAAAACTGATTCGAAACATACAAAATATTATCGAGCAAATCCAAAACTGCAAAACGACAAGCCTGCACCCACAAAAGCAAAAACCTGAGGCGTAAGCAGCTACCTCGCATGAGGGTTGACAACACCTCCTACATCAGAAAGCCTATTAATGTTTTTTTTTTTTTTTTTTTTTTTTTTCAAGAAGTCTGCGCAGACTATTTAAAAAGTGAGCTAGCTGTGCGCATATATACAATTTCTATTTGAATAGTAATTAAAAGAAATTTATCATATATATTTGAGAATTGAAACTGCAGTGGTTGACAAGTAAATAAGGCAAACTAATTATCTTCATAAATTAAAAAAAAAATTTTTGACATATATTTGCTACCACTTTCTTATTTTTGCTAGATTATCTATTAAATCGCTTTTTTGTAAACTGGATTACCTTCATAGTGGTATGATCAGACTACCTATAGGAAACCATGTGGAGGCACATGATCCAGAAATAATACTGTGTGACAGGGGTGCACAAATTGATGCCCGTTAGCTTTTGATGTGAAATATATATATATATATATATATATATATATATATATATATATATATATATATATATATATATATATATATATATATATATATATATATATATATATATATATATATATATTATATTCATTTTTTTAGAAAGTAAAAAACATTCTTATGAAATAAAAAAAATATCCCTCGGAAATTTTTAACGGCGCGTTAAAGTTTTTGACGAGCAAAATCTAGTTTCAAATTCCGATAATTTATCTACGGTTAATTTATCTTTTATAGATAAATTAACCGTAATAGATAAATTAACCTTAAAAAAGATAATTTATCTTTTTTAAGTTTTGAGGATCCAATACTGTTAATTCTGCAAAATTCGATGCGTGAATTACGAATTTTAGTAATCGCTTTTAAAGCTTTATTTGTGTTCAGTTCATAGTTAATCCGATTGACTTTTTATTGTGTTTTAAGTTTCCAGGTGTTTTTTTTTTTTTTTTTAAATGTTATTTTGTTTATGAACAATCAGCTGGCTGGAAATAGGTCACGTGTCTGTGTATCAGTGATAGTCTTCTTTTCGAGTCGCCAGTACCAAGTGTGTTAGACCATTATTTTCTTGTACTATGGAAATATTGTTTTTTTTTAATAAATAAATTTCTTTTCATCGTGCTCGTATTTCACCTTTTACTGACTTGCATCGTTTTCTGTTTAGATGCAGAATCAGATGAATCTGGTATGTATAACTAATAATATTTAAGTCCTTGAATAATTTTTTCAAGTTTATATGCTTTGTTTACAAAACAATTTATGTTTACCGACTAAATAATAAATATTTACGACAAATAAACAATAAAATACTACACTAAATAATTATTTACTCAATATTCGTAAATTAATTATTCAAAGCAACGGGAAATTTTACTATATCACTTGAATCAATAGGAAAAACATTTGCAAGTGTGAAAATAAATTATTTTAAACATTTACATGATAATGTTTAAAAAAACATTTTAGGATTTAATGTATAAAATTAATAAGTATAAGGCACTGAAAAAAGTTTAAAAGTTGCTATCACTTCAGTTTTAGAAAGTAACATTTATGTATTTGTTTTAATGTATTCGATCGAAAACCACCGTGCTTCAAACTTATTCCCGGAAAATCTCACTCATAGAATGGAATCTAAAACAAAAATAATGCGAGTTTGTGATAGTTTTTGAAGTGAACTTAACTTTTAAGTTCCAAAAGAATGCTAAATGTTCGCCACTTTTTTAGATTTAAAAAATACTCCATGCGCAGAGTCAAACAATAAAGATGAGCACATATCTCATCGAATCACGTATTTAAACATTGATTTTGCGGTTTAATCAAAATCGAAAATGAGCAAACTATTTCGTTTCGCCTTAAAAAACGTTGCGCCCGTGAACCGTAAATGCCTTTACAACTGAAAAACAATAATTTTCAATAATCATAACATGTAAATAATAAATTGTCCATTAAATGGTGAGCCAAATACAATCTATTTAATAACTAGTAATATACCACATTAAACTCGAATATCAATTCAGTAAACAGAATGGTCCTAAGCTTTCTGCACCCACGTTTCCCATAATAAGTCATTTAACTCTACACTTAAATAGAAAAAACCAATTCGATTCCTCCTATGACATGCGGAAAAAAAACTGTGATAATTTTTGTTTACTTGCTTGTTTTCAAGCGTATAGATGAGCAAAATTTGAAATTTGGTGCTCTCTGAAAGCAGAATTTGATGCTCTCACATTGTCTTCTGCAACAGTTTTTTTTTTATTTGGAGAGGAATTTACGGTTCACGGGCGTTTGAAAATGAGCGCAACGTAGCAACCAAAGAAGTGTGTGATACTTAGCAGTTTATTGGCTTTTAGCTCACTTCTGAAACCGTCGCAAGATCACATTATTCTTATTTTATATGCTAAAAGGGAAATAGAATAATTTCCAGCTATCTGGGAATTAGTTCGGACCAAACACTGGGTTCCGTACAAATTTTATAACCGAAGCAACATAATGCAAAAAATGGGGAGATTTACGTTACTTCCGTGCGCACTTCTGGTGCGCATACGTCAATTCTAGTGAAATGCGCATGAACCCGTGACAAACTATCAAACTTACGTGAGTGAAAATAAGAAATTTTGCAAATATCCGTAAGTTAAAAGCACGAAGTGGATTATCATTTTAACTTTGACCACAAAATCAAAACTAACATTGGATGTAGACTATTTCTTTAAAGCTGTTGCATACGAAACAGCACATTTGTGAGCAGAAATATTTGGTAGATTATAAATTTTGATGAATTTAGTGATAGAAAAGGCAGTTTATTATTATTATAATTAACAATTAAAAAATATTATTGAACTTCTATTGATTATTTAACTTCTTTTAACTAAATTGTGTAGTTAAAATAAATATAAATAATTATTTTAAAACAGCGAAAATATATCTAGTTTTTCTATAGAACTAGTGCAATTAGATAATCATAATATTAAAAAAAAAAAACAATAAAATTATTTTTTCATTGAAAGAGCCAATGGTTGTAAGATCATACAATTCATTCGTAAAATTCACCAATGCATTACTTCAAATAAGCATTCCATGTTCTTGTTTTTAGTTCGAAGACAGGCTTATGCAGAAAACAACAATTAATAGCTGCAAACAGCGTGCTTGTAGCTCTGTCTTTGTAGCGTAAATCACGCCAACACACTGTAAAGATACGTAGCCTCTAAAATAAACGCGAGTATGAACAGTTGCTTCAATCTTACGTTCAGAAATGTTCTGAAACTAACGTAAAAGTCATTATTATTAACCAAAATAGGATAAGACTGACACTTACCAAATATGTGTTGTTATAGGTGTCACGTGTAGTCCAGATGGATACGATAAAGCAGGTAAGTTTTAATACAGAATTTTAGTTTCCAAAATTTAATTGTCATTTTATTATTATTCATTATTATTTCACAAATTATTTATTTCGCATTTATTATAAAAAATTAGAATATAAATAATTTTTCTTTCTCATTTGAAGCCTAAATTATTATGGATTTCTTAAATCATTTGAGATTTTGTATAGAACGTAGACAGCGTAACTAAAATTGAACTATTTTTTTTTTTGTATTGAATATCTAAAGCAGTTTCCCTTTTGTTCTATTAAAAAAAATAATTTTAAAAATTCTTCCAGTGGCCTTTGAAATTCAGTATAAAAGTTATATAAATGTGACAAATACAGTAAAATTTTTATTGACGCCCTTATAGAGTAATAAAGCTTCCCAGAACAATAAATGGCGCTTTCAGGAAACAACGCGTTTATATACATTCCTAAACTTGAAAATTGCTTTAATTATTATGATTTTTTTTAAATAAATAATGTGTTCAGTGAAAGGAATAATCCCAAGGAACTGAAGCCAGAAAGTTCAACTTGTCAAACGAAAAATTTCCTTAGCTTCAAAAATTAAAATGGAAAATGTCGAGCGCTCAAAACAGGAGCTTATTATCAAGACACGTGAAACATTCTTGTGTTTTAACAAATGAGTGTTTGTTTTGAGCGTTCGAAATGTGTCGAATTTTCCTCCTAAATTTTGGAAGGTGATGAAGTATATTCATTGACTAGTAAATGTGCTTAGCTTACTATTAACGTAGTTTCTTTTTAGAACTTAGGATGATATTTATTGTGTGTTTTCTGTCAATAATAGCATAAATGCTTATTTAAATATATATTTTTCCATATACCAAGTAAACTTTTAAATAAATTGATAAAAACCGAGGAATCTAAATGACTGGAAATTATTTATTTATTTATTTTTTAAAAAAAAGGTGCCATGCATCATCAATCAAACACGGATTTAATTTTTCAAAACTCCTTTTCTAAATTGCTCTAATTAAAAGTAAAATTTGTTTGAGAGTCTGAAGAATGATGTAAAAATGAACAAAAAGAACTTATTTTTATTATATTAATAAACATACGAAAGGAAACTCTTGTGTTGTGTCAAATTCCGGTGTTTAATTTTGATATAATTTATTTAACTTAAGCTTTCGGTCGTAGTCGACAAGCAGCACCATATATAGCAAATAACGATGAAAACTTTATATTTTAAAATAAAAGCAAACATTATGAATAATATTTATTCATTAGGTAAATTACAATTTGCCTTAAAATAAATGCAAACGTAATTATTAATTTCTATTATTTATAGATTACTTTACAATTTATCTTTAAAAAAATACAAACATTATTATCAATTATTATTATATATGTTGATTACTTTATCCTCTACGATGGTTGTTTTTTAAGTAAGGGCCATTTTATTGTGTAATAGGTGGATATAATAATAGGTGACGCTTGCGTTCCTACGAGTGCTTGTGTCGTATTTTTTGTGAACAACTGTTCTCAGCTGCAACTGCGTGGGGTAAACTGCAAGGTCTGTTCTGTGTGTTGAAAATGTTGAAATTTGGTATATCGCCCGCCATGCACGAGATATGGTCAGTGATGTGTTTTTAGTTGGCAAAAAGCCTGTCTGCTACATACATTTACTGCCATAATGGTGAAGTTACGATTTGTGAAGTAGAAAAATTCTCCGCCATGTGAACAGGCAGTTTTGCTACTCTATGAGAATGAGTCTCTCCGCAGCTCAGATCCCAGCTTTGTGGGACCCTTTTGGTTGATAAGTTTTGGACCACCCTCCCTACATCCCAGACTTTGCATTGAGGGATTTTCACCTTTTTCAATATTTAAAACAACATTTTGGCTGCAATCACAGCAACAATGACGAAATTGTGAAAAAGGCTATGACCTCTTGGTAAACGGAACTAGCTTTAAGTTTGTATGAAGAGGTTATTCTAAATCTAGTTGTAAGGTATGACAAGTGCTTAAACAAACTTGGCAACTATGCTGAAAAAAAGATGAACGTAGTATTTAGAATCTGAAAATAATTTTGTTTCTTGAAAATTTTCTGCCGTTTGGTTTTTATTTTCAAGCGGCCTTTACTTAAAAAGCAACCCTCGTATCTTATGAAAAATTCAAACGTTATTATTAACTTCTAATTTTTTATGTAGAGGCTTGCAATGGTCGGCAGTTAAGAGATGTAATCATTGAAATTGATGACTGCTATAAAGATTTTTACCAAAACACGTACCACACTGGAAAAGAGTAAGGCCTTTATTTTAAGTATAATAATGTTTAGATTATATATTAGATGAGTATATACATATATGTAATACAAAAATCATAATACTTTTGTATTAATAAAAGAATTAAAACTCTTTCGTTTTCATAAAATGTCTTTGTTAAAGAATAAGCGTAGAGAGATTCTATTTTGGGAAGTCAAGGCTAATAAGATAGGATTGAGTTATTTTTAGAATCTCTCCCCCTTTTCACTTCCATATAAGGAACCAGTAAATGATTTTCCTTAATGCGTAAGGATACAAGTATGTCAAAGACTGTGCCTTTTTACTCCAATATGTGTTAGTATAAAATGTGAGAGCAATGGTTTTCGCATGTCCTTTTCATCATGTTGTGATCCTGATAAGTTGTTCCAGAATTGTCAGAAGCCTTGTCCACCCCCTCCCTTGTGGAGAGCGGATGTGAACTGTTATCAAAACCAATCTACCGTTAATAAACCATTTTAGATCGCATGATGGCTTACGACTGCATTATTTAAGCTTACTATAACACTGATAACAGGGATTTTAGCCCTTTTATTGCATATATATATATATATATATATGTGTGTGTATATATATATATATGTGTGTATATATATATATATATATATATATATATATATATATATATATATATATATATATATATATGTATATATATGTATATATATATTTATATATATATTTATATATATATATATATATATATGTATATATATATTTATATATATATATATATATATATATATATATATATGTATATATATATTTATATATATATTTATATATATATATTTATATATATATTTATATATATATATATATATATATATGTATATATATATATATATATATGTATATATATATATATATTTATATATATATATATATATATATATATATATATATATATATATATATATATATTTATATATGTATAAATATATATAGATAGATAGATAGGTACTTTGGAGTAGCTAATAAAAGAAGGTCTAAACATAGTAATTTTATACATAACCATATTATTTTAACGCAACAGAGTTATTCGGCGTCAATTTATAAACGTGTATTGTAGTGCTTTGTTTACATTTTAGGTTTTTTGGAGAAGCTCATAGATGCGTGAAGAAGGTTAACCATATTATTTTAACGCAACAGAGTTATTGGGCGACAACATAGAAACGAGTATTGTAGTGGCTTGTTTGCATTTAGGTTTTTTTGAAGAGGCTAATAGATTAGAGGAGAAGTTTAAATATATTATTTTAACTCAACAGACTTATTGAGCGACAACATAGAAACGTGTATTGTAGTGGTTTGTTTGCATTTTAGGTTATTTGGAGAAGCTAATAGATGTGTGAAGATAAGGTTAACCACATTATTTTAACGGCACGGAGTTATTGGGCGACAATATTTAAACGTGTATTGTAGTGGCTTGTTTGCATTTCAGGTTTTTTTGGAGAGGCGAATAGATAAGAGGAGAAGCATAAATATATTATTTTAACTTAACAGACTTATTGAGGGACAACACAGAAACGTGTATTGTAGTGGTTTCTTTAAATTTTAGGTTCTTTGGAGAAGCTAATAGATGTGTGAAGAAGGTTGAAAAGAGCGTTTGTACAATGAAAAGAGAGCGCATGTTCAGACAAACTTTAAAAGAGACGATGACTGTCCTAAAAAAATTTTCAGTTGAATCATTTGAACCCACTGGTAAGTTGTTTTTTAAATTTTTTGTTTTATGAATATGTTATTAGATAAACCATGTTAAGATTAAGATTCTTTAAAAGGACGTATTAATAAAGGAATATAATGTTTAAATTTATTTTGTAATTTGTGAAAATGTTATAGAACTTTTTTCTAAACTTTTAGATCAGAGAAAGCTTAATTTCTCCATAAGTGCACACATGTTCCTTCTGCTCTTTTCTCTGAAAGGTGTTGTTCAAAGTTCGTCCTGGAAACCGTAATTTGAAATTAACTTTTATAAGGGGGTCAATATATCCTGGTTGGCAGGGCACTGAACTTACGTTCGTGAGAACGGGAGTAAATGGATCAAAGTTGGAGAATGTTTCTTCGAAACTCATTCAAAGCTGATCATGGAAATAATGTTTGAAACTTAACTGTTTTAAACCACTTTTACTTAACCCTTTGCTTACGGTGTTCCATATTGTACCACCATATGTGGTTCACATGTTGTACCAGCCGTAAGCAAGAGGTTAACCTCTTGCTTACATGTTACATCTTGCTCAATGTTTTTTTTCGAAATTCATTCGAACCTCATCATGGGAATAGTTATTTTAAATATAAATGTTATGATCCATTTTCTACCAAAGTGATTGAAGTTTATTCTCTTAGGAAAATAAATTAGAAATCAGCTATTTGAGTGTTTCAAACTTGAAACTTATCTTTTATTTTTAAAAAAATATGCAATATTTTGCTGAAAAAAAATTTTGGGCTTTAAAATGAACAACTAGCTTTAAGGTTTATAAAAAAAAAAGGACCCATTTAGGAAGAATTTTTAGCATAAATAAAAATTTATACAACCAACGAATGATTCTCATTCTCTTTTATTTTTGATGAGCCATAACGATGCAAAGTTGGAGAAACATTTCCGACTTTAAAAAAACTAGATCACAAAAACTTTTATTTTATCAAAACTGTGGCTTTCCTTCATATGTTAGTTTGCATTTTTTTTTTTAAATAAGCATAAAAAGATTAAGAAACTTAACTATGATAATTGACTTATAAATTCAAAATAATCAAACAAATAGTATATTGTTCATTAAAAAGTGTTTTTTCTTGTGATGATAGAGGACTTACTCATTATTCACAGAACAATTAACACCATAATACAAAATGAAAAAAACTTTAATCAGTAATAATAAAAAAACACCAATCATAAAATCAGTAATAATAAAAAGTTTTTTCTTGTTTTCATAGATGGAGCATCGTCTGTTGAAACGAAGAAATGTTTAGAAAAAATTAATATAACAATGTTAGACCCATGTATACCTGATCTTCATTCTTATGCCGAAGCACATTGGAGAGGCCAGCCCATAAGCGACGAGTAAGTGGATTTATTTTGTTTTTGCTTAATTAATTTAATACTAAACATAATACTAACTTGGAACCCCATTTTTCTTGTACAGTGTGGTTCATAAATATTGGTATTTTTTTCTTCTTTAAAAAAAACGATAACGTACTGTTTAAACATTGAATTGATTGTTATGGGATGCTTGCAAGTGACGTAGTGTGGGTATCTCGTTCCTGATTGGTTGTTGAAACGTGGCATTTGTTTACGTTAGCAACTGTTTTTTCCATTCTATTTCTAGAAATCCATTATGTATCATCAAGCCATTATGTAGGTCATTATGTATAGATATTGTCAGGTGCACAAAATAAAAATATACCATGGTTACAATAAAATACATAAACAAATATTAAATCTAAGTTAAGTAAAAGACGTAGACAAGAGAGAATTATATTTCAAGAAATTCAATGTGCGATACGGCCCTGTATTTAATTAACTTCACTTTAATTAACATTTTAATTTCTGTGTAGAAGCTCAGCACAACTTTAACACGTCATTTTACTTGCAAACGATCAGCTGACCGAATAAGTCACATGTGTTTTTATATGTGGTTTTCTTCTTGAAGTTCAAATACCCAATTAAACAATCGCTTGTTTGTTACAACATGTTTGAAAAGAAAATATCTCTTGCACCATAATTTTAATTAATTAATTAATTTAAAAATATTTATAATACATTTTGGCCATAAATATGACATAGTTTATTTTTCAATGAAACTTCGAAAGTATTTAATTTTTAGCAGATTTAAATCTTTCTTTTAAAATATCGTTTTATTTATTTTCTTCGTCTGCATTAAAAATACAACGTGGCACTGAGTTAAACGAAATTGAAGTTCTAAAATTCGAAATATCTCTACAAAGATAAAAAAGATGTTTACGTTTTGCTACAAAATTTAATTAAAAAATAAACAAGAAGATACGTAAAAAAAGATCAAGAGCAAAATTCAAGATAACTTCACGTCTTAAAATTAATATTATTCGTCTTGCTCTTCTAAAAAAGAATGCCGGATTGCCAACTTTTTGTGACTTTTCAAAATTTATTCCAATGGTAACTATGCTTATCTTTCAATGCATTATTTTTTATTTATTTAAACTTTATTTTTCACACCTCTTCATATAGATGATTTAAAATTTTATATGCAACGCCATTTTGTTCCAGTTCTTTCGTAGTGAGGCTTTTAAAATGTCAGCAAAATTACCATAAATTCTAAAAGCTTTTTTTCTAAACCAACTGTTTTAAAAGTTCTTAACTGTGATTTTACAACTTGTGTAAAACACTGTTCAAGTCACGGGAATAAATACCATAACAAGGCTTTCTGTGGGAAAAAAAATCTTTGATTCTAATTGTTTTCGCAGAAACACCTTTTTTGTTATATTTACTATACTAGCTTTATAAATGAAACAATCATAGTTAAATAAACGAAAGTATATCGAGCATCAAAACCTGTTCTATTTAAAATTCAAACGTGATTGAAATTTTGTTTCAGCTCATTGGTTAGTCCAGCAATTGAACATGTTTCAGAGTTTTTTGCACGCGCTTTCCTTCATTGTGATTATGTGATTATAAAAATACGCATGTGATTATAAAGATAACATAATAATTTTTAACAAATAACATAATTTTTTTCCTTTACAAAGCTTATAGTTTCTCATTTTCTTAATATTTGTAAATTTTTTTTTAGGAAAACAGTTACATGCTTTGATATGCACACAAAAGACTGCCATAAAAAAGCTTTAGAAAGAATACTGAAAAATTATCTACTCATCATAGATCATAAATCATTGTGTAAAGAGGAAACTACAACGGAAGAAACTACAACTGGTAAATATAAATTAAATCTTTCAACTATCGTTTATTCAGTTACTGCTTTTTTAAGCACTTAAGCAGATATTGCTTAAATTTTAAGTGATTATATTTGTTGATATATATATACCTATGTATATGTAGATAGTATGTATATATATATATATATATATATATATATATATATATATATATATATATATATATATATATATACCGTTATATACATATATATATACCGTTTTATTTATATTTTGCTTTTGTTATAGTAATACGAGGGTTGCTATTTATATTTCTGGCCTAATAATGAAAAAACAAATATGTAGGATCGAAATTGGTTTTATTGTTTTTCAATATATTCTCCATGATGATCAATACACTTTTGCATGCGTTTGAACCAATTTTCAAAGCACTTTTTCCAGTCCGATTGAGGTAACTCCAAAACATGCGTTTTGAATGCATCAACCGCTTCTTCGGGGGTCGAAAATCGTTGTCCACGTAATTTATTTTTGATGTGTGGGAATAAGAAGAAGTCATTGGGTGCCAAATGATGTGTGAGAGCTCGCATTGTCATGATGAAGAATGATTCGCCTGTTCTTCTGCTTTTTTCGAATTTCTCCGATGACTTCTGGCAAACAAATGGTCGTGTACCATTCAGAATTGACCGTTCTGCGTTGCTCTAACGCCACTGTTGTCACATGACCGTTAATGCCGAAGAAACAGGCAATCATTTGTTTCCATGTGCTTCTTCCTCGAACAACTTTTGTTGGTTTTGCCTCGTCTAGGAAGACCCATACAGTTGATTGCTGTTTTGTTTCCGGCTCATATGCATAGATCCATGATTCGTCACCTGTGTAGATGTTATACACAGCCTTTGATGTACCTTGAACGTATTTTTCCCACATTTCCTTGCACCAATCGACACGAGCCTTTTTTGAGCGTTTGTCAGATTATGCGGGATCCAACGCGAACAAATTTTTTTTACGCTCAAATGTTCATGCAATATTTTATTGATGCTAGTCATACTAATGTCCAAAGACGCCTCTATCTCACGGTATGTCACATGACGATCTTGCTTTATCAGTTCACGCACAGCATCGATCTTTTATGACACAACAACGGATTTTGAACGACCTGCACGGGATTCGTCCTGGATCGAACATCGACCACGATTAAATTCGTTATACCAATTTTTTACAGTGCTGTAGGATGGCACTTTATCGCTGAATAAAGAATTAAGTTCATCGAAACACTCTTGTCTTGACAATCCACGTCGAAAGTTATGAAAAATAATGGCACGAAAATGTTCACGATTCAATTCCATTTTTTGAAAGAGAACAACATTTCAATTTACTGTCAATAACACAAATGAAGCTATAATGGTAAATCGTCTGCTGAATTTATGTTTAAAAATATCAAACTTTCGATTAAAAACGTCTGCGGTCGCCTAGCAACACTTACTGTTGCCAAGGCCAGAAATATAAATAGCAACCCTCGTACACAATCAGAAAGCAGTAATTTTTTTTTTGCTGATATATATGCTTTGTACGTTTCAAATTTATATTTTATTTTTGTCATAGAAATACACTATCAGATAGCAGTAATTTTTTTGTTGATATTTATGCCTGTCACGTTTCAAATTTATATATTGGTTTTGTTATAGTACTACACTATCAGATAGCTGTAACTTTTTTGTTGATATATATACCTATCTATTACGTTTCGAATTTATATTTTGGGTTTGTTATAGTAATACACTATCAGATAGCAGTAATTTTTTTTTTGCTGATATATATGCCTAGTACGTTTCAAATTTATATTTTCTTTTTGTCATAGAAATACACTATCAGATAGCAGTAATTTTTTGTTGATATATATACCTATCTATTACGTTTCAAATTTATATTTTGGGTTTGTTATAGTAATACACTATCAGATAGCAGTAATTTTTACAGATATAATCGTGTGAGGTGATCAGGATTATATCTTTCAGTTTCTAATTATTCTAATTTTTAATGCGTTGATTTTTTTCTACAGATTTTAAATTGTTAATTACTTATCTTCTCCTATTTAAAATCCTTTTTAAATAATTTGCTGCTTTATTGTTTTGCATGTTATTTTTTGTTTACTTTTTATTATGAATGAGTGAGCACGAATATTGTTTTCTGATTATTTATTTCACTTTTTTATCATTTAGAAACTGAAGCTATCAATGAAGATGATGAAAGTGAGTATGAATAATTTATAACATTTTAATTCTAAATTTGTAACAGAATAATTCTAAATTTATGAATAAAACACAGTGCAAAAAATATTTATGATTAGTTCAAATTTAGTTGAGTCATAATACTTTATCTATTTTATCTTATAGCTGTAATAGCTTATAATGAACATGGAGAGAGTGAGTATGAATAATTTATGACAAAATATTTTTTCATGCATGAAATGAATAAAAAAAATATTTTAATATAAATTTCACGTTAATAAACTGATAATGTTTCATCAATTATACCATTTAGGAATAGAAGTTTATGATGAGTATGGAATAAGTAAGTAAAAAAATCATTCTAAAAATCCTCAGTTACGCAAAGTTGTGATTAAAATATTGTGTGAGAAAAGTTTTAAATTAAATTACGTTTTAGTTTATTTATAATATTTCACATGTTTTATCATTTAGGAATAGAAATCCTTTACAAATCCGGGAAGAGTGAGTATAAATGACAATTCACATGATTAACTGAGTTAGTTTAAGCATGAAACGTTTTACATGAAATATATTTGTTATTATAATACTCTTTGTATGTTATTTAGGGATAGAAACTTATGACAAAAATGGAAATAGTAAGTTCACGCAATTTCTTTCAAGATCATTAAAAAAAATTGAATTTTAAAAAAATAGAATAAATTTTACAAAGTTTTAAAATAAATCTAGTCCTAAATATTTGTTTATATTTCATATGTTTTATCTTTCAGAGATAGAAATTTTTAATAAAATGGGGGAAAGTGAGTATCAAATTTTTTAATGCATTCGATTTCACTGATTTATGTATAAAATGCGTTATTCGAAATAAGCTAAAAGCAAAATGCAGTTTTTATTTGTTGATTTCATACTTTTTATCTTTTTAGAAATTTTTGCTTTTGCAAAAGAAGAGGGTGAGTATTAATGATATATTACATTTTCAGTAATTTAAGTTTGTCCATAAAATAGTATGTCTGTAAGGTTCATTTGTCTATGAAATAGTATGTCTGTAATAGTATGTTTAAAAGATTTTCTAAATCATAGTCCAGGCAATAGAGATCACTAGACGTTAAAAGTAGACGTTGACCGGAAAAATATAGCGGCAGTTTCTTTTATTTGTAAACTTATGTTTTTGAAATACCGAAGAGGAATTCGAAATTTAGAAAAAATTTACGACACAAAATTTTTAAAAAACTCTCTTGAGGGATCTAGTAATATATAAAAAATATATGTCGATCCCAGAGGGGATGGCTCTCCTGCAATATCCGTAATTTTTTCTTAAACCATAATTTTTAAAGGTTCTTTTCCACTTCTTATTTTTATTCCGATTTTACTGAATTTTCAGTCAATTTATTCTTCTAACAACACTCATGTGGAGGCCTCCCTGGCCGAGCGGTATCGCTCGCCAAACGCTCTGTTAAGCGTGGAGGTGGCGGGTTCGAATCCCGCCGTAACCCTGGATGTATTCTTTGTGATGTACTTCTCTATTGTGCTATCTGTTCTTCTACTTGATAAAGGTTTATAAGCCTTAATTGAGCACACAAGCCTGCAAATGTATGTTGTACCAATAAAACCAATAAATAAATAAAACAACACTCATGTGTGTTTTCTTTGCTCCCGAGGCAAGGGTTTATCTCTTAAATACCCCACCAAGCGAGTTAAGCATGATTTTTCTAAAAACGTTCTTAAAACCAAGATTTTTTGTTTCTCTTTCTTAATTTGCATGTAAATAAATTAAGCACAAACAATCCGTACCCCACAAGGTTCATGCATTATCCCAGCATCTTGAATCACAACAGCTGCGGACTGGAACAAACTAAAAAACCCTGCTTAAAGAACAACAAGAGGCAGAAATCTCACTCAGAGCATTTGCTGATTATTTCACTTTCGCCCTACCTAGGCGCACGGACAGAAAGTGACTTCGGAATTCTGGCCACTGCAGCTCTTAATAGTGTTAATGGCTGATGTCAATCCAAGGGACTGTCCATCTCCAAGGAAAAAGCCATCTATTTGCTTGTTAAATGTAGCTTGGTCATCAGCCCGGCAGTTTACTGCGGCCAAGACAAAATCAAAACACCTCTCACAATAAAAATGCTAGGGTTGAGCACCGACGTGCCCCTTGCCTGGGAAGAACATCTTAATATTCAAGGAGATAAAGCTGCTTGGCAATTTCAGTCACTTCAAAAAATTACTGGAGGTTCTTGAAGCATACAGCCAAAACATATAAGAATCATCTACAAAGCCTGTACGGTGAGAATGATAATAAGCAGAAAAACAAAAAAGAAAAAGAAAAGACCCATTAAAAATTACTATTTTGGTTAGAATCTCTTTTGGCAAGGTAACATACTACACTACCATAACAAAGGAAATAATTATGCACAAATTAGGGGGCCTACAGTGAGGCATAATATGTAAGAATGTATGCATATATTTCTAATTGAGTATTAAAGCGTTAAAATGGAGAAATTAATGCTCATATACTGTATGTATGTATAGTTCTGGAATACTAAACTGATAATGGAACCTGGTTTTGGGAAAATAAACTAATTGGATAGTTAGTACAAGAAAGTTTTTTTTTTTTAGGGGGATTAAAAATTCAGAAAATAGTTGCGAGAAAATTTATTTTTCTTTAAAAAATATCGCTGCAGATTTTAAGTAAAATTTTCCTTTTGACTGATGATACAGAAAAAATTTTATTTGATATTTTCTTCTCCTGAAACAGATCTGAAAATTTATATAGGAAACTAATAAAAAATATTTGTTTTTATAATTTTATTCGTAATTAGTAAAACTGCTATTACTGCTATTCCTCTGTGAAATTAAATGATTTTGATTAATGAATAAGCAAAGGTATACTATTTCATCAAAAGTAAGTTGTAAGTGAAAGCGTCAAAAGAGGTCACAAATGTTAAGGTCTTTGACCAACGGCACGATTGTTGAAATGTGCTCAGCAATGGACACAACAATGCTTTTAAATCCCACACACGCTTTGACCCATATATATGAAGCTGAGTAGGTTGCTTCAAGCAACGACGAATGATTATCGAGTTCGATCACTTTACAATATCAGCTTAGTGTCTTAAACAACTGGGCCATGATGGCTTAAGAAAAAGAGTAAACATCAAATGAGAAATGTTGCTTGCAAAAATTTTTTAATGCAAGCTAAATTAACTAGAAATTACTAAACGTAATTCTTAAATCACATTCATTATAATTCTTAACAATCTTCTTCTTAACAATTGTTGTTAATTGTTAGATGAGTACATCTTATTTTAACACATGTTTATTTTATTTTACTTCATATCGTCAAGTTTGTTTTCTGCCGCCTTTCTTCTTTCATTCTGAATTCTTTAAAATTATATTTTTTTAATATTTTAGAGGCATAGACACATTATAATAAGTGGTTTTGATCTTATAATTTTTTTCTTCTTTATTTTGAAATGTTTTTTTCGCTATCGTAAAAGAATGCGCCCAGATGAGAACCTTTACGTTTTTCCATCAATTATTTTATTAATTTTCTAATTATATTACCTTTTTATAAATATGTATATTAGATAACTGTGCTCGATATTTTTTTGTCTCCCCCAAAAGAAAATAAATGCTAGCTATGGCTGAAGTGAAAGATCAAAAGTAAAATAAAAAAAATATTTCATATTGATCTTAAAGTTGTTTAATGCAAGATAATTTAACTTAAAATCACTAGACATGTTTCTTAAAATTTCTTCTCTAATCCCATATCTATTTTTATCTTTAAAAACAGAAGCCGATGGTGAAGAGGATGAGAGTAAGTATAAATGATTTATAACAGATTAATTTTAAATTTATGCATAAAATGCAAAAAATATTTAAAATTATTTGCGATTTAGTTAAATTGAATAATATTTTTTTTTTTTTATCTTTCAGCAATAATAGCTTATAATGAACACGGAGAGAGTAAGTATGAATAATTTATAACATGATTTTTCTTGCATAATTATTTATGCATGAAATGAATCAAACGAAATTTTTTATATAAATTTCGCGTTACTGAATTTAAAATTTACATTAATTGTATAATTTAGGAATAGAAGTTTATGATGAGCATGGAATACGTAAGTATAAATAAATGTTTTAAGCCCTTAACTACGTACAGTTGTGCATAAGTACGGTTGTGTACAGTGCGGTATATAAAATGTTCTAAAATTTAAAAATTGCGTTTTAGTTTATTGATAATACTTCATATGTTTTTTTTATTTAGGAATAGAAATCCTTTACAATGTAGGGAAGAGTGAGTATAACTGACTTATCACATATTGAATTAAGTTAATATATCCATGAAATGCATTGCATAAAATATTCTACATAAATTGCTTTTTTTTAATTATAATACTTTTTACGTTATTTAGTGATAGAAACCTATGACAAAGATGGAAATAGTAAGTTTAAATCATTTCTTTCACTCACATATTAAATTAAAAGAGAATAGAAGTTATTTTAAGAAGTTTTAAAATCGCAAATAAAATATTTTTTACATTTCAAATGCTTTACCTTTCAGGAATAGATATTTTTGATAAAAATGGAACCCGTGAGTAGGAAATTTTTTTGTGTATTCAATTTAGCTGATTTTTGTGTAAAATACGGAAGATGAAATACGTGAAAACCAATAGGAGTTTTTATTTATTAATTTCATACGTTTTATATTTTTAGTTATACATGCTTTTGTGAAAGAAGAAGGTGAGTATTATTAATTAATAACATTTTCAGTAATATAAATTTGTGCATAAAATAGTAAGTATGTGGTGAATGGACTTTTTTGAAAAACTGTGCAGGAAATGGGTAGCAATAGACACGAAAAACAAACAGGCAAGAGTATATATTAGTATGCTCATGATCTTCGTGTGTATTGAACCAATATCTCCGAAAAGAGAGAATGCCTCAGCACTGGTTAACATAAACAGGAAAACCCCCACTGCGCAGCTCTGTAGCCCAAACCTAATGATACCTTTCTTATTTTCCTCCACTGCTCAAATTATGCTCGTTACGTCGAACTACTAAATTGATCCATACTCTGTAATTCAAACAATTGTTTTTTGCAAGACGAGGATAAAGTATATAAACGGCTTTCAACCATGTATTTAGGCTCTGACTTATAAACAGTCACCCTATGAAACCAATAAAAGTGTTTATTTCTAGTTAACGTTTATATGTTAAGATTTCCAAATATCACCTATTTGATTGTTTAATGATTTTACAATTTAAATACTTTTAACGTTGTTTTCATTGACTTTTTTACGTATTAAGGAGGTTTTTTTGCTTAAATTTTCCAATTATAATTATTAGCAAAGTGTTATTTTTTCATGAATTGCAGCACTGAATTGTAATTTGCTTCATATATTTTATGAGCAATTATTTTATACAATAAAGCTAAAAGCATATTCATTATAATTTTTCTTTTTAACATTTTTTGTTAAGTGCTAGATTAGTATATCTTATTTTAAACACATGTTTATTTTATTTCACTCTTTTTTGTCAAATTTGGATTTTGTATTTCTTCTTTCAACCTAAACTCATTTAAAATTACGTTTGTATAATTTTTTAGAGGCATACACACATTATAAAGAGTGATTTTTATCATAGAAAAATATATCTTTATTTTGAAATGTCTCTTTCGCCGTCGTAAGAGAATGCTTTCTGATGAGAACCTTTACGTTTTTCCATCATTTTTTAAAATTATTTTTCTAATTATATTATTTTTCTATATATATGTATACAAATAATGCGCGATATTTTTGTATCTCTCTAAAAAAAATCCTTCCTACGGCCATGTGGCTCAAGAAGAAAGAGAATAAAAATCCACTAAAAATATTTCATATTGATCGCAAAATAGTTTAATGCTAATAATTATAATAATTAAACTGAAAATCACTGAACATGATTCTTAAAATTGCTTCTTTAATCCCATATCTATTTCTATAATTTAGAAACAGAAGCTGTCACTGAAGGTGAAGACAGTAAGTATAAATGATTTTTAATAATCTAATTTAATGATCTAATATAAATTTACATATATAATTCAACGAAAGAAAATATTTAAAATTAGTTGCGATTTAGTTAAGTTATAATATATTATCCGTTTCATCCTTTAGCAATAATAGCCTACAATGATCATGGAGAGAGTGAGTATGAATAATTATATAGCTATATGAAACAATTATTTTTTTTATTTCGTACGTAAAATAAATCACACGAAATGTTTTCATATGAATTTCGCATTTCATAATCGATAATTGTTCATAAATTGCACCATTTAGGAATAGAAGTTTATGATGAGTATGGAATACGTAAGTACAAATAACTCTATAAAATCCTAAATAACCAAAAGTTATGGTTAACATGCGCTATATGAAAAGTTTTAAAACAATTTGCGTATTAGATTAGTGATAATATTTCATATGTTTTATCTTTTAGGAATAGAACTTCTTTATAAATCCGGGAAGAGTGAGTATAACTGACTTATCACAAATTTAATTAAGTTAATTTATGCATAAAAGGCATTATATGAAATATTTTACATAAAATGGTTTTTCTAATTATAACACTTTTTACGTTATTTAGCGATAGAAACCTATGACAAAGATGGAAATAGTAAGTTTAAATCGTTTCTTTCACTCCCAAATTAGATTAAAAGAGAATAGAAGATATTCTAAGAAGTTTTAAAAAAATCGCAGATAAAATATTTGTTTACATTTCAAATGCATTACCTTTCAGGAATAGATATTTTTGATAAAAGTGGAAATCGTGAGTAGGAAATTTTGTGTATTCAATTTAGCTGATTTTTGTGTAAAATACGATAGATCAAATACGTGAAAACCAATAGGAGTTTTTATTTATTAATTTCATACGTTTTATATTTTTAGTTATACATGCTTTTATGAAAGAAGAAGGTGAGTATTATTAATTAATAACATTTTCAGTAATATAAATTTGTGCATAAAATAGTAAGTATGTGGTGAATGGACTTTTTTGAAAAACTGTGCAGGAAATGGGTGGTAATAGACACCAAAAACAGACAGGCAAGAGTATACATTAGTATACTCATGATCTTCGTGTGTATTGAACCAATATCTCCGAAAAGAGAGAATGCCTCAGCACTGGTTAACATAAACAGGAAAACCCCCAGTGCGCAGCTCTGTAGCCCAAACCTAATGATACCTTTCTTTTATTCCTCCACTGCCCAAATTATGCTTGTTACGTCGAACTACTAAATTGATCCGTACTCCGCAGGCTCTGACGTATAATTCAAAAAAATTGTTTTTTGCAAGACGAGGACAAAGTCTATAAACGGCTTTCCATCCATGTATGTAGGCACTGACTCATAAGCAATCACCCTATGAAACCACAATAAAAGGGTTTTTTCCTAGTTTACGTTTATATGTTAAGATTTCCAAATATCACCTATTTGATTGTTTAATGATTTTACAATTTAAATACTTTTAACATTGTTTTTATTGACTTTTTTACGTATTAAGGGGTTTTTTTGCTTAAATTTTCCAATTATAATTATTAGCAAAGTGTTATTTTTTCATGAATTGCAGCACTGAATTGTAATTTGCTTCATATATTTTATCAGCAATTATTTTATACAATAAAGCTAAAAGCATATTCATTATAATTTTTCTTTTTAACATTTTTTGTTAAGTGCTAGATTAGTATATCTTATTTTAAACACATGTTTATTTTATTTCACCCTTTTTTGTCAAATTTTGATTTTGTATTTCTTCTCTCAACCTAAACTCATTTAAAATTACGTTTGTATAATTTTTTAGAGTCACAGACACATTATAAAGAGTGATTTTTATCATAGAAAAATATATCTTTATTTTGAAATGTTTCTTTCGCTGTCGTATGAGAATGCTTTCTGGTGACAACCTTTACCTTTTTCCATCATTTTCCTAATTATTTTTCTAATTATATTATTTTATTGCGTGATATTTTTATATCCCCCTAAAAAAATCCTGGCTACGGCTCTCCGGCTCAAGACAAAAGAGTAAATAAAGAGTAAAGAGTCCAATAAAAAATATTTCATATTGATCGCAAAATAGTTTAATGCTAATAATTATAATAATTAAACTGAAAATCACTGAACATGATTCTTAAAATTGCTTCTTTAATCCCATATCTATTTCTATCATTTAGAAACCAAAGGTGTTACTGAAGGTGAAGGCAGTAAGTATAAATGATTTTTAATAATCTAATTCAATGATCTAATATAAATTTACATATATAATTCAACGAAAGAAAATATTTAAAATTAGTTGCGATTTAGTTAAGTTATAATATATTATCCGTTTCATCTTTTAGCAGTAATAGCCTACAATGATCATGGAGAGAGTGAGTATGAATAATTATATAGTTATATGAAAAAATTATTTTTTTATTTTGTACGTAAAATAAATCACACGAAATGTTTTCATATGAATTTCGCATTTCATAATCGATAATTGTTCATAAATTGCACCATTTAGGAATAGAAGTTTATGACGAGTATGGAATACGTAAGTACAAATAACTCTATAAAATCCTAAATAACCTAAAATTGTGGTTAACATGTGCTATATGAAAAGTTTTAAGACAAATTGCGTATTAGATTAGTGATAATATTTCATATGTTTTATCATTTAGGAATAGAAGTTCTTTATAAATCCGGGAAGAGTGAGTATAACTGACTTATCACAAATTTAATTAAATTAATTTATGCATAAAAGGCATTATATGAAATATTTTACATAAAATGGTTTTTCGAATTATAACACTCTTTACGTTATTTAGCGATAGAAACCTATGATAAAGATGGAAATAGTAAGTTTAAATCATTTCTTTCGCTCTCAAATTAAATTAAAAGAGAATAGAAGATATTCTATGAAGTTTTAAAAAATTGCAGCTAAAATATTTGTTTACATTTCAAATGCTTTACCTTTCAGAAATAGACATTTTCGATGAAAGTGGAAATCGTGAGTAGGAAATTTTTTTGTGTATCCAATTTAGCTGATTTTTGTGTAAAATATGTCAGATGATATACGCGAAAATCAATAGGAGTTTCTGTTTATTAATTTCATACGTTTTATATTTTTAGTTATACATGCTTTTATGAAAGAAGAGGGTGAGTATTATTAATTAATTATATTTTCAGTAATATCAATTTGTGCATAAAATAGTAAGTATGTGATAAATGGAATTTTTTTAAAAATAGTGCAGGTACTAGATATCAAAAACATAAAGACAAGAGAATATATTTTTTATACTTATGATCGTCGGGTGTTTTTAACCAATATCTCCGAAAAGAGAGAATGCCTCAGCACTGGTAACCATAAGCAAAAAAATCCCCACTGCGCAGCTCCGTAGCCGAAACGTAATGATACCTTTCTTATTTCCCTCCACTGTGCCTATTATGATCATTACGTCGAACTACTAAATTGATCAGTACTCCATAGGCACTGACGTATATGTAGGCTCTGACTTATAAACAGTCACCCTATGAAACTAATAAAAATGTGTATTCCTAGTTTACGTTAATATGTTAAGATCTAAAAATATCACCTGTTTAATTGTTTAACGATTTTAAAATTTAAATACTTTTATTATTGTTTTTATTAACTTTTTACGCATTATGGGTTTTTTTTGCTTAAATTTTCCAATTATAATTATTAGCAAAGTGTTATTTTTTCATGAATCGCAGCACTGAATTGTAATTTGCTTCATATATTTTTTCAACAATTATTTTATACGATAAAGCTAAAAGCATATTCATTATAATTTTTCTTCTCAAAATTTTTTGTTAAGTGATAGATAAGTATATCTTATTTTTAAAACATGTTTATTTTATTTCACTTAGTTTCGCCAAATTTGGGTTTTGCATTTCATCTTTCAACCTAAACTCATTTAAAATTGTATTTGTATAATTTTTTAGAGTCACAGACACATTATAAAGATTGATTTTTATCATAGAAAAATATATCTTTATTTTGAAACGTCTCTTTCGCTGTTCCAGAAGAGAATGCATCCTGATGAGAACATTTACATTTTCCCATCAATTGTTTTATTAATTTTCTAATAATATTACCCTTCTATAAATATGTATATAGATAACTGTGCACGATATTTTTTTGTCTCCCCCAAAAGAAAATAAATTCTAGCTATCGCTGAAGCGAGTGATCAAAAGTCAAATAAAAAAATCTTTCTCATTGATCGCAAAGTTGTTTAATGAATGATAATTTAACTTAAAATCACTAGACATGTTTCTTAAAATTTCTTCTCTAATCCCATATCTACTTTTATCTTTAAAAACAGAAGCCGATGGGGAAGAGGATGAGAGTAAGTATGAATGATTTATAGCAGATTAATAGTAAATTTATACATAAAATGCAAAAAATATTTAAAATTATTTGCGATTTAGTTAAGTTGAATAATATTTTTTTTTCTTTCAGCAATAATAGCTTATAATGAACATGGCGAGAGTAAGTATGAATAATTTACATCATGATTATTCTTGCATAATTATTTATGCAGGAAATGAATCAAACGAAATTTTTTATATAAATTTCGCGTTACTGAATTTAAAATTTACATTAATTGTATAATTTAGGAATAGAAGTTTATGATGAGCA
Organism: Parasteatoda lunata; assembly: GCA_949128135.1. Classification (NCBI taxonomy): domain Eukaryota; kingdom Metazoa; phylum Arthropoda; class Arachnida; order Araneae; family Theridiidae; genus Parasteatoda; species Parasteatoda lunata. The sequence continues at coordinate 72,612,320 of OX421978.1, read as the reverse complement.
TGGAATAAGTAAGTATAATTAATTGTTTTAAACCATCAACTACGTACAGTTGTGAATGAGCACGGTTGTGTACATTGTGGTATACAAAATGTTCTAAAATTTGAATATTGCATTTTAGTTTTTATTGATAATATTTTATATGTTTTTATTATTTAGGAATAGAAGTCCTTTACAAAGTAGGGAAAAGTGAGTATAACTGACTTATCACATTTTGAATTAAGTTAATTTATGCATGAAATGCATCACATAAAATATTTTACACAAATTATTATAATTTTTTTAATTATAATACATTTTACTTTATTTAGTGATAGAAACCTATGACAAAGATGGAAATAGTAAGTTTGAATAATTTCTTTCGATCTCGTTCAAGTAAAATCTAATTTATGGAACTCTATTTAACGAAGTTGGTAAATCCAGATAAAAAGTCCGTTATATGTGTGACATTGCGTCACGTAAAAACTTAACAAAACTGTACGGGACCTTAACACGCGAAAGAATCACAAACTAAATCTCACTGAACATTGGAAAAAAAATGCTTAGTAAATACAACAAAACAAAACCTTGAACATTACATAAAAAAACATTGCCTAAAAAAATTGCTGAACAAAAAAATACACAATTAACAGATTCAGCATGAAACATTTGCAAAACATTACTTAAATTATGACAAACCCAGTCAAACAATTACTTGTAGTGATATAAATTTATAAAAAATGAAATAATCATAATAACTGTTATTGTTTTTTTTTTTTTTTTTTTTTTTGAAAAAGCATTATAAGATTTAGTGTACACCATATATTGATTGTGTAGAAACATGCATAAAAATTTTTGTATGACTCTATTGTAATAGTTTCACATGTGACCTCTTTGTATTATTCATTCGTTTATAAAATTAGTGATGAATTAATTAATGCATTATTAATTATGAAAGATTTGATGATTATTACACATTATTATAACAACACAAATGGAAGAATGTTCTCAAATAAAACAAAAAATTTGTTTAACCTCAAAAGATACAAAATTATTATTAGTTTTAAATTAACAATGAAGGTAACATTGTAAAAGTCGTGTACATTAGAAAGTATTAATATATATTCAAAGGTTACATAAAAGATTTCCCAAAGAGTATCAAAACAATTCAATTATTTAATAATTAACCCAAATCATTAACATATTTAAATTATTATATATATATAATTATATATATCATCTGGTTTCTTTGACCAGGAAATCATAATTGATCATCTGGTTTCTTTGACCAGGTATAACCTTCTGATTCATTTTTGATCAGGAAAATAAAATTAATAATTAACTTCAGGCTCTATTTTGACCAGGGAAAAAAATTTAACTGGGTTAATTTATTAGCAAAAAAGTAAATAGAAAAAAATCCTGAGTGAATAATCCTTAATTAACAGTGGACCAGGATTCGAACCTGGGCTTTTGCAATGATGCAATGTACTAACATTTATACGATCATATTAATCAAAGCTAAGCCTCAGAAAAAAAATTTAAAAAAATCATTCCCGAAAAATTCGTTGAGCTAAGGTATTACCCAGAGCAAATCAGGACATATTTTATCCCAATTACATTTAAAAAATCCCAAATAAAAATTTAGAGGCATCTGTATTACCAGACACAATTCAGGACATACACTATCCCAAATATTTAAAACATTAAATTATCAGATACTCTACAATGAAAACCGTAACCTAATCAACCAAAACATTGACTCACAAAAATTTTGAGAACATTAAATAATAACAAAATTGGGAAAGAGAACATTTTTTTTTGTTTTTTTTTTTGTTTTTTTTTTTTTTTGTTTGTAAAAAAATAAAAAATTGACCAAGAGAGATCTAATACACCCAAAATACAGTCATGAAATTCCTCTAATTCGTAAAATACATAAGGTCACGTTTAACTACAGTAATGGTATCGTATTATTATTTGTTACATATGCCAGTGATAATTTGGGGAGTAACTAATAGAGGGAATTGCTCATCATTCACCATCAAAACAAATCACTATTTGAATACCTCATTCAATTAAAAGTTAATTAGTAAGAAAATTTGAAAGCTTAAAAGAATTACAAGAAATATATATATGTAACAACTTTTAAAAAAAACCACTGGTATTGTATGACAAGTACTACAGGATCCCACTGTTCCGCGATTATGTATTGACCAGCATTACACACAACGTTACCCATATAGCATTCATCATAGATATCAATGTTAAATTTCAAAAATTCATGCCAGAAAAATTATTTGTTTCTTAAATTTATAAGGACAAGCCTTAGGGAGAGTGATATCACAATCACTTACAATAGGGGAGGTATCCAAAGAGGGATGAAAAGCAAATTTTGCCACAAATTCTAACGATGCATGATTTTCAAATTGAATTAAATTTATTAGATCTTTAATTTGGTTGACAAACAAACTTATGTTTTGGGAGTTATCTGAAAATTCAGGTATAGATAAATTAAATTTTGGTGCTTGCTTACAAGTACCTATATCATTACTATTATTAGTCATTTTAGTAATTACACTATTAGTTCTACTTCGGGTGAGAATAGGGGTCATCTAACAAAATTGCTTACAAATAGTATATTGAACTTAATGATTACTGTTAACAACATTGCTATTTACCTAGACAGTACAACATTTTGAAATAAAAGTATAGTATCAAATTAAACCATTAATAATAATACCTTATTAAGTCACAACATTTTACTAACAACACGAAAAATATAAATATTGAAACCTAAGAAACTTATAAAATCAAGAAACACAATTAGAAAGATTATTACTCTGAGTTCAATGACTTAATAATTAGTATAATCATATAACAATATAACTTGCTTCAAACCAGTAACATTAACTATTAGAAAAAATTAAAACATTGCTATTATTTCAAAATGTAAATAAACACCACAAATTGTAAAAAAATCAATCATTAATTCTCAATATCATTTAGCAAAAAAATAATATACACATTAAAAATCAATAACCTAGAAAACTAATATTCCAAAAAAAATTTATAATTTAAAAATGCTAAAACCACGGAATATTGAACTTATTCAACAAATAACTCTATATAAACTTTCTTGAAAAACAAGTAATAATTAATACTGACAATTAAATATTTAAAGAAGTATTAGAAATTAAAACTGCAAATCCTAATAAAAATTAGCATTATTAAAATTTTCAAAAACAAGACTCATTTAACCTGTGAAAAAAAAAAACTAAACAAATTTTTACCATAACTTTATGTGAAATAGTTAAATATTCAAAAAAACAACAAAGTTTAATCAATGGGATAAATCCCAAAATTACTCATTATGATTAATGATTAGATTCAACAAATTCTCAATAACCTGACCTTAATATAAACAATGCAGTACTGTTATTTAAAATGAAATTATTCAACAAGTGAACTTTATCTTTAAATTAAAAAATTAAAATTATTTAGTTAATAATTGCTGGGCGATTTGTGCTCAACCAATATGACATTCTTGTAAACCTTTAGTAACATTGAACATCAATTTTAAATACTAAACTCAATTTTGTTGTAATATATAAACAAACCTTAAATCAAAATTAATTCAGATTGCACAGCAATTTAGCACAAAGTTGTAGGTAATAAATGAAAACCTACTTTTTACATAAAGCATTACATTACTGATTACTTTTAAAAAAAATAGTTAGAAAAAAAAAATGTAGGTAGCTAAAAAATTTAGGTCAAAAATCTTCAATCATTTAAAGATTAACACAACAAAATGCCAGGAATTAATTTCTTAAAGCACAATACAATTACTGTTGTTGATTATATTATTAAATAAAATTAGAATTATATATATAAATTATAATTAAACTTTAAATCTTTTTTTTTTTTTTTTTTTTTTTTTTTTTTTTTTTTTTTTTTTTTTTTAAGAAAAAATAAAAAAAATTTTGATAAACAAGTACCACAGCAACCCAAAAAAATTTCCGACTGGTCATCGACACCAATTGTTAACTTTTTTTTTTTTTTTTTTTTTTTTTTTTTTTATCAGATATTGTAGTTTACTTTTATGAATCACTTCATTTTACGAACATCGTTGAGGCAGCAGAATTACCAACATGTCCAGTTAGGGGTCACAAGGTACATTTTATCAATGGCAGATAAGATTTATCCTCTCTTTCATCTCATAGTATTTTGCGTATAACTTCGTCAGTGGCGGCAGTCGACAAAAAAATATGTCGCTTACTGGAAAGGCGACCCAACAGAAAAATTAAGATTACGTGACGCAATGTCACAATATGGAAATTCGTTAAATAGAAAATTGCCATTTGAATTACTTAAACAGCACAAAACAGTTTTTAAATTCATAAACACTAGACATAATTCAAATAGCTATTGATACACCTTCATCGTGTAAATTATTATCTACTATCGAATTGTTTAAAATTATTTCAGCATTTTATCATATGAAGGTTTGGTGATTTCTTCATCATTTCCGTCTTCATCTTCTTCGTCTTCTTCACAATTTATTATTGTACTGTTTTTATTTTTCACACTTTCCAAAATAACGGATTCAGTTAATGTTTCTGTGGTTGCAGCTTCAGAATCAATAAAAAGAAAAACATTAATCGGTACGTCATCGTTATTTTCGTGGTACTCCCTTAGTTCTACCCATATTTTTAAGAGTTCTTCTAAAGACTATCATCCTCGTCCTCCGAGATTTCCAAATTCGCCGTGCTGAATAAGAATCAAGCTTTAGCAAGACTGTTAGAAATTTCTGCAGCATGGAACTATTATGTTACAAATCTGTAACATAATAGTTCCATGCTGTAGAACTTTCTATTATAATTTCTCGTAAATTGAGTTTTGCCATGGATTCCTGTATGAAATGCAAATAAAACGGGAAAGGGATTTTACAGCTTTCTCTGAAATTAAGTGGCAGTAGCATCAATTCGCTGCCACTTTCCCGGTAAAAGTTGCTAACCGGTTTGAAATGTTCCGAAATATTTTAGGAAATAGGGAAAGTGGATCTGAAGGAAAAGTTCGTAAAATAGAAAATTCATTGCGCTATTTGGAAGTTATTTTGCGAGGAAATTTCCAAAATGTTCTTGGTTCCTCGAAAAAAATCGCAAAATAGAGAATTTAGCAAAATGGAGGTTCATTAAATAGAAATCCGGCTGTATTTTAAGAAATTTAAAAAAAAATAGCAGCTAAAATATTTGTTTACATTTCAAATGCTTTACTTTTCAGGAATAGACATTTTCGATAAAAGTGGAAACCGTGAGTAGGAAATTTTTTTGTGTATTCAATTCAGCTGATTTCTGTGTAAAATACGTTAGATGAAATACGTTAAACTCAATGGGAGTTTTTGTTTATTAATTTCGTACGATTTAAATTTTCAGTTATACATGGTTTTATGAAAGAAGAGGGTGAGTATTATTAATTAATTACATTTTCAGTAATATCAATTTGTGCATAAAATAGTAACTATGTGATGAATGAACTTTATTTAAAAATAGTGCAGGCACTAGGTGGCAGTAGACACCAAAAACAGAAGGCAAGAGTATATATTTTTTATACTTATGATCTTCGGGTGTTTTGAACCAATATCTCCAAGAAGAGAGTATGCCTCATTACTGGTTACCATAAACAACAAAATCACCACTGCGCAGCACTGTAGCCGGAGCCTATTGATACCTTTCTTATTTTCCTCCACTGCGCATATTATGCTCGTTACGTCGAACTACAAAATTGATCCGTACTTCGTACTCTCTGACGTATAATTCAAACAACTGTTTTTTTACAAAACGAGGATAAAGTCTATAAATGGCTTTCCATCCATGTGTGTTGGCTCTGTCGTATAAACAGTCACCCTATGAAACCAATAAAAGGGTGTATTCCTAGTTTACATTTATATGTTAAGATCTACAAATATCAACTATTTGATTGTTTAATGAGTTTACAATTTAAATACTTTTTACTATTGTTTTATTAACTTTTTTTAAGCATTATGTTTTTGGTTTTTTTTTGCTTAAATTTTCCAATTATAATTATTAGCAAATTGTTATTTTTTCATGAATGGCAGCGCTGAATTGTAATTTGCTTTAAATATTTTTTCAACAATTATTTTATATGATAAAGCTATAAGCATATTCATTATAATTTTTCTTCTCAACATTTTTTGTTAAGTGATAGATAAGTATATCTTATTTTAAAACATGTTTATTTTATTTCACCTCATTCACGTCAAATTTGGGTTTTGCATTTCTTCTTTCAACCTAAACTCATTTAAAATTACTTTTGTATAATTTTTAGAAGCATAGACACATGATATAGAGTGATTTTTATTGTTGAAAATTTTACCTTTTTTTTTAATGTCTCTTTCGCTGTCGTAAGAGAATGCATCCTGATGAGAACCTTTACTTTTTTCCATAATTTTTTTTATTATTTTTCTAATTATAATACTTTTCTATATATGGGTATACAAATAACTTTGAGTGATATTTTTATATGCCCCTAAAAATTCCTGGCTACGGTCCTGTGGCTCAAGACAAAAGAGAATAAAAGTACAATAAATAATATTTCATATTGACCGCAAAATAGTTTAATGCAAGCTAATTAAACTGAAAATCACTGAAAATGATTCTTAAAATTGCTTCTTTAATCCCATATCTATTTCTATAATTTAGAAACAGAAGCTGTCACTGAAGGTGAAGACAGTAAGTATAAATGATTTTTAATAATCTAATTTAATGATCTAATATAAATTTATATATATAATTCAACGAAAGAAAATATTTAAAAGTAGTTGCGATTTAGTTAAGTTATAATATTTTATCCGTTTCATCCTTTAGCAATAATAGCTTACAATGATCATGGAGAGAGTGAGTATGAATAATTATATAATTATATGACAAAATTATTATTATTATTTTGTACGTAAAAGAAATCACACGAAATGCTTTTATATGAATTTCGAATTTCATAATCGATAATTGTTCATAAATTGCACCATTTAGGAATAGAAGTTTATGACGAGCATGGAATACGTAAGTACAAATAACTCTATAAAATCCTAAATAATCTAAAGTTGTGGTTAACATGTGCTATATGAAAGGTTTTAAAACAAATTGCGTATAAGATTAGTGATAATATTTCATATGTTTTATCATTTAGGAATAGAAGTTCTTTATAAATCCGGGAAGAGTGAGTATAACTGACTTATCACAAATTTAATTTAGTTAATTTATGCATAAAAGGCATTATATGAAATATTTTGCATAAATTGGTTTTTCTCATTATAAAATTTTTTACGTTATTTAGCGATAGAAACCTATGACAAAGATGGAAATAGTAAGTTTAAATCATTTCTTTCGCTCTCAAATTAAATTAAAAGAGAATAGAAGACATTCTAAGAAGTTTAAAAAAATCGCAGCTAAAATATTTGTTTACATTTCAAATGCTTTACCTTTCAGAAATAGACATTTTCGATAAAAGTGGAAATCGTGAGTAGGAAATTTTGTCTATTCAATTTAGCTAGTTTCTGTCTAAAATGCCTCAGATGAAATACGTTAAAACCAATAGCAGTTTTTATTTATTAATTTCATAAATTTTATATTTTTAGTTATACATGGTTGTATGAAAGAAGAGGGTGAGTATTAATGATTTATTACATTTTCAGTAATGACAACTTGAGCTGAAAATAGTAAGTCTGTGTTGAATGGACTTTTCTAAAAATGGAAGGTGTCCAGGCACTAAATGGCAATAGATGCCTAAAATAGACAGGCAGGTCGTGCCAATTGTATATATATATATATTTCTTAATTTATTATTGAAATCAAAACGCGCTTTCTCATACTTTAATATCCACATCCTGTCTTTTAATCTATTTTTAGTAACTATTCCGTGGGAAAAACTTTTTCCCTGAAATAGTAAAGCCTATTTAATACACTAATTACAATTACTAAGATTTCCCTTATTCCCTAAAACGAGACATTTTACGTATTTACTTTGCAAGTATTTTCTTAGCTATTATTGAGGAGCACAACGATTTTGTGTCACTTTAATGATTGTTTTCTCTCCATTAATTATTAAATAAATATTATGCCTTCTTCCTCTGCCAATGACCTGTTTTTATCCCTCCACTCTGCACCGACGTAGGCTCTGTCTTATAAAGTCACTATATGAAACCAATAAAAGGATTTATTCCTACTTTACGTTTGTATGTTAAGCTCTGCATATCTCACCTATTTGATTGTTTTATTATTTAACAATTTAAAAACTTTTTTATTGTTTTTATTAACTGTTTCACGAATTATGAGTTTCGTTGCTTAAATTTTCCAATTATTATTACGAGTAGTAATTTGTTTTGTTTTTTTTCTTTGGATGGCAGAACACTGAAATGTAATTTGCGTTATATTTCTTTTCAACAATTATTTTCACGATAAAGCTAAAAGCATAATCATTATAATTTTTCTTCTTAACAACTTTTGTTAATGTAAAATGGTTCTCTCTCCATTAATTATTAAATAAATATTATGCCCTTTTTTCCTGCCTAAGACCTGTTTTAATCCTTCCACTCTGCACTAACTTAGGCTCTGACTTATAAAGTCACCATATGAAACCAAGTTTACGTTTTAGTTTATGTTTTTATATTAAGCTCTACAAATTTCCTAGTTTACGTTTATATTCCTAGTTTACGTTTGTATGTTAATCTCTACAAATATCACCTGTTTAATTGTTGAATGATTTAAATACTTTTTTATCGTTTTTATTTACTGTTTTTCAAATTATGGCTTTTGTAGCTCAAAGTTTCTAATTGTTATTATTAGTAAAGTGTTTTTTTTTTTTTTTTTTTTTTTTTTTTTTTTTTTTTTGTTTCCATGGATGGATCACTGAAATGTTATTTTCTTTATATATCTTTTAAACAGTTATTTTCACAATAAAGCTAGAAGCACATTCATAATAATTTTTCTTCTTTTCTTCTTAACAACTTTTGTTAATTTGTTAGATAAGTATACCTTATTTTAACATATGCTCATTTTATTTTACTTCAGTCAAATTTGTTTTCTGTGTTTCTTCTTCTTTCATCTTAAACTCATTTAAAATTACAATTTTTTAATTTTTTATATGTATAGACGCATTATAAAGAGTGATTTTTATGTTAGAAAAAATGTTCTTAATCACGAAATGTTTATTTCGCTGCCGTAAAGGAATGTGTCCAGATGAGAACCTTTTTAAGTTTATCCATCAATTTTCTAATTATATTACGTTTCTATTAATATGCATATTAACAACAATGCACGATATTTTTTTTATCTCCCCCAAAAAAAGAAATAAAAACATAACTATGGCTGAAGCAAAAGATTCATATTGATCCCAAAGTTGTCTAATGTAAGCTAATTTGACTGAAAATCACTAAACATGTTTCTTAAAATTGCTTCTTTAATCACTTATCTATTTTTATCATTTAGAAGCAGAAGCTATTGCTGAAGATGAAGACAGTAAGTATGATAATATTAACAGATTAAATGCAAATTTATATATAAAATTGAATGATAGGAAATATTTAAATTAGTTGCGATTTAGTTAAGTAATAATATTTTATCTATTTTATTTTTTAGCAATAATAGCTTTTAATGAACATGGAGAGAGTGAGTATAAATAATTATATGACACAATTTTTTTTTAGTTTGTTCATGAAATGAATTAAACGAAATATTTGCATATAAGTTTCACATTTCTTAAATGATAACTGTTCATAAATTGTATAATTTAGGAATAGAAGTTTATGATGAGCATGGCATAAGTAAGTACAAATCATTCTTTAAAATACTTAATTACGTAGAGTTCTGCTTAAAATACAGTCAATGGCCAAATTATTAGACACACTATAGGATTCTATGTAAAATCTTTGATACTACTCAGCTTTATTGTTTTTACATAACTGAAACCGGTTTGCACACGTTTACGTTCGTGTATCAATTGGTTAAATTAGACTATACATAATATAAATTCGATGATTGGATAAATAAGACTACATATTGTATAAATATAGAATATTTATTATATCAGGTATTATATGAGTATGTTATAATAATTAGACCAAATTGTTAGACGCACTGTAGTATTTTAATAATTACATGGTTTGCACGAGTTTATATGCAATGCTTTTATATTTGAACATACATGTAATGAGTTTTTATTCAGGAGATTTTTGTATACTTCCTATTTGCGATTATTTTTAACGTGTTGCATTACACTGTTAGCCAATTAATACACGAACGTAAACAAGTGCAAACCAGTTTCAGCCGTGTGAAAACAATAAAGCTGAATAGTATTACCTAATAATTAGGATTTTACATAGAATCTTAAAGTGCGTTTACTAATTTAACTAGGGACTGCATACGCTATATGAAAAGTTTTAAAACAAATTGCGTTTTAGTTTATTGACTATATTTCATATGTTTTATCGTGTAGGAATAGAATACCTTTACAAATTGGGGAAGAGTAAGTATAAATTACATATTTAATTGAGTAAATTTATGCGTGAATTGTTTTATATGAAATATATTTTTTTATTATATTACTTTGTACTTTATTTAGAGATAGGAACCTATGATAAAGATGGAAATAGTAAGTTTAAATGATGCTTTCCTGCTCATTAAATTAAAATTAATTTAAAAAAAAAAGAACAGAGAAAACTTTACGAAGTTTTAATAAAAAACCGAAGTAGAAATATTTGTTTACATTTTATATGTTTTTCCTTTCAGAAATAGACATTTTTAATGAAATTGGAGAGAGTGAGTATCTATTTTTTTATGTCTATAATTTTTCGTTCTCATTTATTCGAAATACTTTATGACTTAAGAATGATTTTTTAATTTAATGAATGTTTAAGAATGTTTTTTTTAATTTAAACTGTATGTTTAATTTAAACTATTTTGTTTATTTGATACGTTTTATCATTTTAGAAATACAAGCTTTTGAAAAAGAAGAGGGTGAGTTTTGATGACTAATTACGTTTTTAGTATTATAAATTTGTGCGTAAAATAGTAATCCTGTGAAGACTTCTTCTTAATCGTATTAACAATTGGTTGAGGATAATAAAAAACTGTGATATTTAATAAAAAAATATTATATGTTCATTAAATTTTTACGAATATTAATTTGGACACTATCACAGGGTTCCCGCGGGCCATGTAAATTTTAGAAAGTATTAACGAAAATTAAACAAATGTCGACAATTTAATTTCTGTGTAACCACCTTTAAAAAGTGTTTTTCAAAGAAAGTGTATATGCACGAAAATTCAAGCATCTAAAATACTTAACGACAAAATAATATGTTTAAAATAAAAAATTTCTTTTAGCATTAACATTTACTACCGCTACTAAAATCTTTCTAAGACCGAGAGAACCCTGTATTATTGTACATTTCAAATAAAATGTTGAAAAAATACTTTTTTTAACTCCCTGAAATTTATCTGGAAAAATTGTTTAAAAATTGTTCATTATGTTTTTTAATTCTTAAAAAAAGTCCCTGCTTTTTTTCTGTAGCAAGAAATAATTTCTGTTAATTAATTAAGACACTAATCACTATATATAATTCTTAAAAATGCTTCTTTAAGCCCATGCCTATTTTTATCATTTAGAATCAGAAACTGTTGGCGAGGATGAAGACAGTAAGTATGAATGATTTTTGAAATATTAATTTTTATCATATTTATATTGGGAGTGCAAATAAGTTTCCGCCGTTTTCTATCAAAAATTAGTAGTTTATTGTGAAAAAAATGGTACTTTATCTTTTATTCAAAGTATTCTCAATTACTATAGACATTACTTTTTCCCATCTTTCTGGTAGCATTCGGATACCACGTCGGAAGAACTCTTTATCTTTCGGGGATATCCACGAATCGGCCCATTTCTTGATTTCTTCAAATGATGTAAATTTCTGCGCAGACAGACCATGCACCATCGGCCGAAATAGTTGATAATCGGAAGGGGCAAGGTCTGGCGAATATGGCGGATGGAGTAGGACTTCCCTCTGATGTGTTTCCAAATAGCAAAATCAATCTGCATGCAAAATCGATGTTCAATGTCTCTTGGCTTCAGTTCGTATGGTACCCAACTTCCTTGTTTTTGGATCATTCCCAACGATTTTAAACGATGTGAAATTGCCATCTAAGTCACGTGTAATGTAAGAACAAGTCCTTTTCGTGTTTGGGATGATTTATCTTCCAATAATTCTTCCAATTTCTTCAATTTCGGCCTTCAACTGTGTTCTTTGTCTTCCACGTCTAACTCGTCGTTTTGAAACTTCTGAAACCACTCACGACAACTACTCTCATTTTAAAGCAGAATCACCATATGCTTTACCTTTCAGCAATAGACATTTTCGATAAAAGTGGAAACCGTCAGTAGTAAATTTTGTTTGTGTGTTCAATTTATCTGATTTGTGTGTAAAATACGTTAAATGAAATACGTTTAACTCAATGGAAGTTTTTGTTTATTAATTTCCTACGTTTTATATTTTTAGTTATACGTGTATTTATGAATGAAGAGGGTGAGTATTATTAATTAATTACATTTTCAGTAATATCAATCTGTGCATAAAATAGTAAGTATGTGATGAATGGACTTTTTTTAAAAAATAGTGCAGTCAGTAGGTGGCAGTAGACACCAAAAACAGAAAGGCAAAAGTATATATTTTTTAAACTTATGATCTTCGGGTGTTTTGAACCATTATCTCCAATTAGGAGGGTATGCCTCAGAACTGGTTACCATAAACAAGAAAATCACCACTGCGCAGCTCTGTAGCCCGAGCCTAATGATACCTTTCTTATTTTCCTCCACTGCGCGTATTATTATCGTTACGTCAAACTACTAAATTGATCCGTACTTCGTACTCTCTGACGTATAATCCAAACAATTGTTTTTTTGCAAGACGAGGATAAAGTCTATAAACGGCTTTCCATCTATGTATGTAGGCTCTGACTTTTAAACAGTCACCCTATGAAACCAATAAAATGGTTTATTCCTAGTTTACGTTTATATGTTTAGATTTACAAATATCACCTATTTGATTGTTTAATAATTTTACAATTTAAATACTTTTAATATTGCTTTTATTAACTTTTTTAAGTATTATGGGGTTTTTTTTGCTTAAATTTTCCAATTCAAAAAACAAAAACTGTGATATTTAATAAAAAAATATTATATGTTCATTAAATTTTTACGAATATTAATTTGGACACTATCACAGGGTTCCCGCGGGCCTTGTAAATTTTAGAAGGTATTAACGAAAATTAATCAAATGTCGATAATTTAATTTCTGTGTAACCACCACTAAAAAGTGTTTTTCAAAGAAAGTGTATATGCACGAAAATTCCAGCATCTAAAATACTTAACGACAAAATAATATGCTTAAAATAATAAATTTCTTTTAGCATTAACATTTACTACCACTACTAATATCTTTCGAAGACCGAAAGAACACTGTATTATTGTACATTTCAAATAAAATGTTGAAAAAATACTTTTTTAAACTTCCTGAAATTTATCTGGAAAAATTTTTTAAAAATTGATCATAATGTTTTTCAATTTTTAAAAAAAGTCCTCGCTGCTTTTTTTCAGAAGCAAGAAATAATTTCGGTTAATTAATTAGGACACTAATCGCTATATATAATTCTTAAAAATGCTTCTTTAAGCCCATGCCTATTTTTATCATTTAGAATCAGAAACTGTTGGCGAGGATGAAGACAGTAAGTATGAATGATTTTTGAAATATTAATTTTTATCATATTTATATTGGGAGTACAAATAAGTTTCCGCCGTTTTCTATCAAAAATTAGTAGTTTATTGTGAAAAAAATGGTACTTTATCTTTTATTCAAAGTATTCTCAACTACTATAGACATTACTTTTTCCCATATTTCTGGTAGCATTCGGATACCACGTCGGAAGAACTCCTTATCTTTCGGGGATATCCACGAATCGGCCCATTTCTTGATTTCTTCAAATGATGTTAATTTCTGCTGAGACAGACCATGCACCATCGGCCGAAATAGGTAATAATTGGAAGGGGCAAGGTCTGGTGAATACGGCGGATGGAGTTCGACTTCCCTTTGATGTGTTTCCAAATAGCAAAATCAATTTGCATGCAAAATCGATGTTCAATGTCTCTTGGCTTCAGTTCGTATGGTACCCAGCTTCCTTGTTTTTGGATCATTCCCAAAGATTTTAAACGATGTGAAATTGCCATCTGAGTCACTTGTAATGTAAGAACAAGTTCTTTTCGTGTTTGGGATGAATTATCTTCCAATTTCTTGTGTTCGTACAATTTCGGCCTTCAACTGTGTTCTTTGTCTTCCACGTCTAACTCGTCGTTTTGAAACTTCTGAAACCACTCACGACAACTACTCTCATATAAAGCAGAATCACCATATTCTTCTCCAAGCAATCGTTGCACCTAAGTTGCAGATTTCTTCAAATCAAAGAAGCAAATCAAAAGTTCCCGCAAATGACGCTTATTTGGCTCAAAATTTTTCATTTTTGCATGAAAGAAATAACCCAATGCTAACACGGAATCAATAATATTTCAAGGTTATGGTGTTACCAGATGAACAAACGTACAATAAGAAGTTTAACACCATTTAGTTTCTACCTAACATTTTGGTAGTTTCATCGTTTGAGGAACGGCGGGAACTTATTTAGAACTTACCAATGCATAAAATGCAGAGCAAGATAATATTTAAAATTTGTTGGGATTTTGTTGAGCTATAATATTTTATTTATCTTCTAGGAATAATAGCTTTTAATGAAAATGGCGACAGTGAGTATGAGATATACATGAAATAATTTTTAAGTTACACGAAGTTTTTTAATTTAAATTTCACTTTATTTAATTAACTATATTTTATAATTTAGAAATAAAAGTTTACGATGAGAATGGATTTAGTAAGTATAAATCATTCATAACTAATTTAATTCCATAAAATTATGATTTGCATACGAAATTATTTTAAGATAAATTGCATTTTAGTTTATGGGTATTTATATATTTTATCATTTAGGAATAGAATACCTTTACAAACATGGAAAGGGTGAGTATAACTGATTCATTTCATCTTTAGTTGAAATATACTATGCGAAACGTTTTAAATTATCTTTTTATTATTATTGTACAATATTGTTATTGTACATTATTTAGGGATTGATATTTTTGACAAATTCGGAAATAGTAAGTTTAAATAAACTATTTCACACTCTTTTTATCAAAATAGAAAATAAAAAACTTTTAAAATAAAGATTTTTTTTTACATTTTATGTATTTTACGTTTCAGAAATCGATATTTTTGATGAAGGTGGAAAGAGTGAGTGCGAAATTGTTTTAATATTTAATTACGCATATTTGTGTATAAAATACATTATAAGTAATACATTAAAACAAATGAATTTCTTGTTTATTGATTTCATATGTTTTGTTTTCTTAGAAATCGAAGCTTTCGTAAAAGAAGATGGTGAGCATGAATGATTCATTACACATTTTAATTTATATAAATTTGCGCATAAATTGTATTTTTGTGTTTAAAAGACTTATTTTTCAATTTCTACTATTAGTTCACGCACTCTCTATATCTTGTTCAAATTTTAAATCTTTAATAAAATATTTTTTATTCATTCGCTCAAGTTGCTCAAATACATATTTTGAGCTTGAAAACACTTGATGTTAATACAGTTTTTTCAAATATTAATTCATTAATAAAATAGGGATGAGCGAAAACCACAATTCTGATAGGTTAAGCTGTAGTCATTGCTTTAAATTTTATTATAAGCGATTCAGTGTTTCACATATTTTAAAAATAACATCAGTGATCATTTCTAACTTATAGCTTTATTTGAACAAAAACAAAAGAATTTATTACCCACATTTAAATATTTAATTATTTTATATTCGCCGTGTCAGATAAATTCAATAAAGAACATTACGTAGTAGCACGTATGGTCCACGTCACCAAATTTATACTTTTATGGTTACCTGATACCACGCTGCTTTTCTTTTCATTTACTACTATTAGTTCACACTCTCCCTATATATATCTTGTTAAAATTTTCAATCGCTTAAAAAATACCTTTTATTTACCCATTCATGTTCAAATACATTTTTTACCCAATGGCAAAATGGGTGTTGTTTTGGGTTTGATGGCGTGCGCACCTTATTTGGACGTCATCACACTTTTCAACTGTGGTCAAAAGTAATAGTAAACAGTGCGCATGCGTCCTCATTGCGTGAGCTGCTATGACAACCGCTGCTGTTTGATAATTTTCTTAGATATACTTTTTTCACTTTTAATTTTGTTATGCATTAAGATGCTACAGAACTACCTCAACTGCAGCACTCCAAATCCTTGCTGGAACTTTGCCACTTGATTTAACCGCAAAACTTGAAACAAGAGTTTCCAATATTTATTTTCATAAAGAAGAAGATAACGAGTTTCAAACTATTCCAAAACTTAATATAATACATCCAGCAGAGATTATAACTATTAAATTCAATTGCAACAAACTAACAGGAAAGGGAATCGAGATATATACAGACGGATCCAAACTTAGAATTCAAAATGAATATCGAACAGGATGCGCTTTTATCGTCTATTCCGACAGACATGAAGTGGAAAATCATACCTTTAGACTTTCTGATTTTGCAACAGTGTTCCAAGCCGAATTATGGGCTATCTACCAGTCAATAACTTTGATTTTAGCACAAAACTTGACAGAAACAGTAACACTTTTTTCCGATTCACTATCAAGTCTACAGGCCCTTGAAAACAATGACAATTCTAATTACATAACTGATGCAATCAAAAAGATTTGCAAACCAAACATTCATCTTAACTGGATAAAAGCGCACGTGGGAAATGAGGGTAACGAGGCGGCTGACATACTCGCCAAATCCGCATGGGAAAAACCATATATCGACATTCATGAAATTCAAACGAAAGGGACTACTAGAAGGGAAATAACAAAACTACTGATCAACGAATGGCAGCGAAGATGGGACAGTGAGGAAACCCATCAATTAATTCCAAGAGTTAACACTAACAAAATAATAGCAAATTTTTTTCTTAATCAATTCCTCACAAATCATGGGGCTCACGGAGAGCACCAGGCTAGATTTTTTTGCAAGGAAGCACTCTGTGACTCCTGCAATACTTTTGAAAATCTGGAACATATTTTAATAAACTGCAGTAAATTTCAAGACCTTCGACAAAAAATTTTTCCTGAACATTTAAATTACATCCGACTTAAATTATTTTGGAAGCAGAAGAAAGTCAAACAGGGAATTATTGAAATAATGGAACGCCTTTTCCTTACAAGGGAACTTGACTAGACGGCGTCAACAAATGTGGGCTGTACAATTAACGAGCTCTATATTTCATGTAATGCATTAATTGTGTCTCACTGTTAACAATTTTCTGTATGCTAATAGTATTTTTATTACTATTATTATTATTACTATTTTTTAATATTTTTTTTTTATTTATTTATTTACTTATTTATTTAAACTTCGCAAATACTGTATTTGTGTTCTTTAGAAATGATTTTCGAATTTTTGATTAACTTATGGTTCAAAATTTTGTTAAATTTTCCAACTATTCATGTGTTGAGTTTCCTCTTGTTTGAGGATTTTTCTTTACGGATGCCTCGCCGTAACTCTTCTTTTGGAAATTGTATCTGTTTTTAGTTTGTTAATTTTAAGATTTCCCTAAATTCTTTGAGGCCTTCTGGTGTTGCAATGAATCGCCACCAAGCCTACCTTTTTGAATCCTCTTTCTTACTGAGATGTCACGTGCGTGCACTTAGAGTCTACAGTATTCTCCGGATGCCCCCTGACGGGGGCGGGACGGGGTTAAACTTTGATTTGATTATGCATTAAGTTGATGAGTTTATTTTTGAGATAGGGGACTTTATATGTAAAATATATGTTATATATTTATTTATGTAAAATATATAAATATATATATTTAATATATAAATATATATATATATTTAATTCATGTGTTTAATAATAAAAATATATGCTTTCCATTTTGCCATTGGGTAACCTTCGGCGATGACAATTTTTTTTTTTTTTTTAATATTCATTTTATGTCAGCTTTTCTTAAACTTGTAAAGGATGACACTTGATGTTAATACAGTTTTTTCAAATATTAATTCATTAGTTAAACTTAATTTTTTTATAGAAGAAAAAAAAATGAAATTATTTAATAAAAAGTAACTAAAATAAAGTTTTTCTTTGTGCATTTAAATGGGAATTGACTAAATTTTTTTTTTAATATTACCTTTTAATCGGATTAGCAATTGATTACAGGAAAAGAAGCAACTATGATAACACTGATGAGCAATTTTTTTAAAAAAAAAAAATTGCTGATATCTTAATATGCAATACATTTCCTAAACCAGTTTAAATGTGTTGATACAAATTATGATAACCATTCATCTCAGTCAACCATCGTTGTTTAGATATTAGTCAATTTTATTTCACTAGAGCTATTAACTGTTACATTGAGTACTCACGAACATGTCATTCGCTAAGAGAAGGGTGCATTAGATACTAAGGCTGTTTTTAAATAAAAAAATTTTATTCGGATTAAAAATTGATTTCAGGAAAAGAAGCAATACATTTTCTAAAACAATTTAAAATTCTTGATTGTTTCATTTAAATAAATTGATGATAAATTGTATCATTTAAATAATTATGTAAAATATTATTTTGGGTATTTTCTTAATAATCCTCGAAATTTGTTTGCTTTTCAAAAATTGATTATTTTAACTCTTAATTAGTTAAAATAATTCCACACAGCTTCTCATTTGTGGAATTAAATAATTTTTGTTATTGATTAAGGAACAAAAGTATAAAAATAAAACAAGAACATTACGTTGTGGGCCGAATAGTCATAGCCATTAAGGCTCAAATAAATCCTTACAATTTAACGGCATGATTATTATAATTATAACCATCTTTGAACAACCGACTTAATTTTCAGTTTACGACTACCAGTCTTCATCCCATTGCTTTGTAATTTTGTACCCAATACCGAAAACAAGGGAACTCCTGGATCAAGTATTGGGAGAAATGTGACCTCGTGGAGAATTTTTTGATCGAACTAACCCCACAGAAAACCATAGAGACCTGCCACGGTTAACCTGACTGCAAGGGGACTCTAATCCATGATCCGTATACCACTGCGGATAATTTACGTCAACACTGTGGTCGGCGCGAGCCGGGTGTGGAATTCGGAAAAAACCAGCCTTCACCGTTTCATTGATCCCATTACTGAATGACGCAACAGATGTGGTAGGTGAAGAGAAATGGTCACCGTGCTCAGCTTCTGCAAAAGTCGCCTAATTGTTGTAATAGAGAGTTTTGTTACCTGGCAAATGACTTTATATTGCAGTTCGGGGTCCTTGTTATCCCTGCAATGGTATTTTTGGATCTTAATGGAAGGAGGTAGTCCTTATGCGACTTATCTCTGACCCATCAATTCCATATATCTTGACCCATCAATTCCATATTCTGAGGCAATAATGAAACTTACAAAAATTTAAATTTTCTCCCCACCCTAAATTAAATAACACGACACAAGTGAGAAAAATATTGGAATTACTTTGATTTGCATATTTTCTAGTTTCTAAATTAAAATAACTTTTTAGTATTTAAATAATATTTCTTACCTAAAACTTAAATTAATGGGTTGCTTTAATTGCCTAAAATAGATTGAATTTTCTGACCTTTCATTTAACTATTTTGTAATAGAGCAATAATATTTCCTATTTGAAAATGAAACAAGTAGCTGCTTGAATTGAAAAAAATATGTTGCATTTCCCTGCTTCTAAAGAGAAAATTGTTTTTGTTTTTTTTCATACTCATGCAATGTTTTTGATTGAAATTCAGTCAATAGGATTTGTATAAAATTAATGGAAATTTCATAAATCTTTGACTCTTTGTATCACTATAATAGATGAAGATGAGCATGGTAAGTATAAAATAATTTTAAACATTAGATATATAAATTTAATTATCAGTTATGAGAAATATTTTATTTAATGATAATATTTCATACATTTTATCATTAAAAAATAGAAGCTGCTGACGAAGATGAAGACGGAAATGAAGACGGTAAACACAAATCTTCATTATACATAACTAATTATGTTCATAGGTGCATAAATATCTAATTGATAAATAGTGTTACCCATTAAACACTAAAGCTTCTGCTATGAAAACATTTACTCCTTATTTTTTGTTTTGCTTCAATTTTATTTATTTATTTATTAAATCGCAATTGTGATAGACTAATAATTTTTATTAGAGTGCTAAATGTTTATAAGGCATTTTAATATTATGACAAAAATAGGCTATATTAGACAAATGTGTATTATTTTTTAATCTTCTGTTCTTGAACATAACTCACAGAAATAATTTTTTTAATATAAATGTAATAAATCTTCGAAGCTTTCTTCAATGTGCGTCAAAAAGTAGTATATAACCTGGTATAAAATTATTGTAAAGGCTTAATAAAATATACAGCCGGTATGTTTTTAATAAAATTATCAGTTCAGATAGATATGATAATAGTAGCGTCATAATATTATATGACCATTTCGTCAGAAATAAACTATTCTTCCTTAATGAGTTAAAAAGTATAAAATAAAACTATTAATATATAAAAAAAAACAACGAAGCCCCTATTGCTTTAATAAACTTTTATTGTAAACAGACAAACAAAAAAAAAAATTTTATTGCCTCTTATATAAAAGTGAAATAAATGTTATCAGCATGTGCGATTTTTCATGCATTTTCAAACCCCCTATATAATTATGTAACTGAGCAGTAGTTCACGCTAACTGTAGAGATAGATTTTTCCTAGATAAACATCGGAAATGACATGAAAAGACAGAATTGCGTTAAACAGCCTGATGGCCTTAATCTTTGGTATGGTTCAATTCAAACTGCTTATCCCGTAGTCCACGGCTTAGGTATCTGTGGTAATCAGAATCCTTGACAAAAAATACAATATTGCGTTTCAGTAACTCGAAAATTAATCCCCAAGAGGAATCGTTAGCGAAAATAATATGAGTTCAAAAGAAAACCCTCATAACCGTTTTAGATTTGCGGCAGAACTAAAAAGGAGGGAAAGAAAGGTTATTTGAAAGAATTGGTATTCGACAACCAGTATGAAAATCAGCAAAGAATATTCAATTCTAATATGTTCTGAATTAAAAAAGGTAGTGAACGTAGCCAGATGAAGCGTAGCTAAGATGAGAATAAGTTACAGTTTTTAACACGTCAGAGATGTAACGGTTGCTGCTCCAAATGACAACTTAATCGAGACGTATTTGCGTTCTCTATGATGCAGTGATCATTGTGCATTACCAGATGAACCGTCTGAAAAGATGACGTGCTACGAGTTCTATTCTAGTTCGTTGATCCCATTACTGAAGTGATGCAACTGTACTAGTTCATTGAACCCATTACTTAAGTGTCGCAACTGTGCTAGTTCATTCATCCCATTACTGAAGTGACGCAACAGTGCTAGTTCGTTGATCCCATTGCTGAAATGGCGCAACTATGCTAGTTCATTGATAACATTACTGAAGTGGCGCAACTATGCTACTTCGTTCATCCCATGACTGAATGACGTAACAGATATGGTATGTGAAGAGGAATGGTCACCACGCTCTACTTCTGCAAAGGTCGCCCGCCCAATTACTCGAGTAAAGAGTTATGTTATCGGGAAAATGACTTTATATCGCGATTCGCGGTCCTTGTTATCCTTTCAATGGTATTTCCGGATCTTAATGGAGGGAGGTAGCTGTCATATGACTTATCTCTTGACCCATCGATTCCATATTCTAAAACAATAATGAAACAACTTACAAAAATTTAAATTCTCACCTCACCCTGAATTAATAGCACAAGTAAGAAAAATGATGTAATTACTTTGATTTGCATATTTTCTCGTTTCAAAATTAAAATAACTTTTTAGTATTCAAATAATATTTCTTACCTAAAATCTAAATGAAGGGTTGCTTTAATTACTTAAATCAGATTGAATTTCCCAACCTTTTATTTAACTATTTTGTAAAACAGCAATAATATTTCCTATATGAAAATGAAACAAAGAGCTGCTTGAATTGAATAAACTATGTTACATTTTCCTGTTCCTAAAGGAAAAAATGTTTTTTTTTCAAGTACTCATGTTTTTGATTGAAATTTAGTTAATTATATTTGTATAAAATTAATGCAATATTAATTAATCTTGAACTCTTTGTATCACTATAACAGCTGAGGATGAGCATGGTATGTATAAAATAATTTTAAACATTAGATGTATAAATTTAAATATCTGTTATGAGAAATATTTTATTTAATGATAAAATTTCATGCATTTATCGTTAAAAAATAGAAGATGCTGACGAGGATGAAGACGGGAATGAACACAGTAAGCAAAAATCTTCATTGTGCGTAACTAATTATGTTGTTTAGTGCATAAAAATTCTTATCGATAGGTATTCTTGTCCATCAAACACCAAAGCTTCTGCTATAAAAACATTTACTCTTTTTTTTTTTCCTTTATTTTTGTTCATTAATTTATTAAATGGTAACTGTGATAGCCTAACATTTTTTATTAGTGTGAGAAATGCTTAAAAGGCCGTCTAGTATTATTATAAAAATAGGCAATATTAAACAAATATATATCATTTTTTAATCTTCTGTTTTTGAACATAACTCTCAGAAATATTATTTTTTTTTTTTAATATAAGCGTAAAACATCATCAAAGCTTTTTTCAATGAGTGTCAAAAAGCAGTATAAAACCTGGTATAAAATTATAGTAAGAGTATTATAGTATAGATAGCAGGTATGTTTTTAATAAAATTATCAGTACAGATTGATATGACCTTAGCATTAAAAATGGTAGGATCATAATATTCTACGACCATACCATTTTGTCCGAAATAAACTATTATTCCTAAATGAGTTAAATAATATAAATAAAATAAAACTATTAATACATAAAAACAGCAACGAAACACCAGTTGTTTTCATAAACTTTTAATGTAACAGACAAAAAAAATTATTTTTTTCTTTTATTGCTTCTTAAATATAATTGAAATTAATGCTAACAGCATGCGTTCAGAAAAAACTTCGTGATATTTCATGCTTTTTCAAAAGACCTATATAATTCTGTTACGGAGTCGTAGTTCACGCAAATCGTAAAGATAGGTTTTACTAGATACATATCGGAAATGACTTGAAAAGCTTGAATTGCGTTAAACAGCCTGATGGCCGTAATCCGTGGTATGGTTCGATTCAAACTACTAATCCCGTGGCCCATGACTCAGTTATCGATGATAATTAGAACCCTTGACTAAAATACAATATTGCATTTAAGTAGCTCGAAAATTGACTCCAAGAGGAATCATTAGCGAAAATGACAAGAGTTCGAAAGAAAAAATTATCAATGAAAATCAGCAAAGAATGGAAGTTAGCGTCATGATACGTTTTGAATTAAAAAAGATAGTGAACATAGTCAGATGAAACGTTGAAAAAATATGAATAAGTAACGGTTTTAAACACGTCAGCGATGTAACGGTTGCTGCTCAAAATGCCAAGTTAATAAAGACGTAGGTGCGTTCTCTATACGGTGATTATGCAGTGAGTACCTAATGAACCGTCTGAAAAGATGACGTGCTGTCAGATCTGTGCTAGTTCGTTCATCCCGTTACTGATGTGACGCACCTGTGCTAGTTCATTCATCCCGTTACTGAAGTGACGTAAATGTGATATTTCATTCATCCCATTACTTAAGTGAAGCAACTGTGCAAATTCGTTGATCTCATTACTGAAGTGACGTAACTGTGCTAGTTCGTTGATCCCGTTACTGAAGTGACGTAACTGTGCTAGTTCGTTCATCTTGTTACTGATGTGACGCAGCTGTGCTAGTTCGTTTATCCCGTTACTGATGTGACGCAACTGTGATATTTCATTCATCTCATTACTTAAGTGAAGCAACTGTGCAAATTCGTTGATCTCATTACTGAAGTGACGTAACTGTGCTAGTTCGTTGATCCCGTTACTGAAGTGACGTAACTGTGCTAGTTCGTTCATCTTGTTACTGCTTTGTGACGCAGCTGTGCTAGTTCGTTTATCCCGTTACTGAAGTGACGTAACTGTGCTAGTTCGTTCATCTTGTTACTGATGTGACGCAGCTGTGCTAGTTCATTCATCCCGTTACAGATGTGACGCAACTGTGATATTTCATTCATCTCATTACTTAAGTGAAGCAACTGTGCAAATTCGTTGATCTCATTACTGAAGTGACGTAACTGTGCTAGTTCGTTGATCCCGTTACTGAAGTGACGTAACTGTGCTAGTTCGTTCATCTTGTTACTGCTTTGTGACGCAGCTGTGCTAGTTCGTTTATCCCGTTACTGAAGTGACGTAACTGTGCTAGTTCGTTCATCTTGTTACTGATGTGACGCAGCTGTGCTAGTTCGTTTATCCCGTTACTGATGTGACGCAACTGTGCTAGTTCGTTCATCCCGTTACTGAAGTGACACAACTGTGATAGTTCATCCATCCCATTACTGAAGTGAAGCAACTGTGCAAGTTTGTTAATCTCATTACTGAAGTGACGTAACTGTGCTAGTTCGTTGATCCCGTTACTGAAGTGACGTAAATGTGCTAGTTCGTTGATCTCGTTACTGATGTGACGTAACTGTGCTAGTTCGTTGATCCCGTTACTGAAGTGACGTAACTGTGCTAATTCGTTGATCCCGTTACTGAAGTGACGTAAATGTGCTAGTTCGTTGATCTCGTTACTGATGTGACGTAACTGTGCTAGTTCGTTGATCCCGTTACTGAAGTGACGTAACTGTGCTAGTTCGTTGATCCCGTTACTGAAGTGACGTAAATGTGCTAGTTCGTTCATCCCGTTACTGAAGTGACACAACTGTGATAGTTCATCCATCCCATTACTGAAGTGAAGCAACTGTGCAAGTTTGTTAATCTCATTACTGAAGTGACGTAACTGTGCTAGTTCGTTGATCCCGTTACTGAAGTGACGTAAATGTGCTAGTTCGTTGATCTCGTTACTGATGTGACGTAACTGTGCTAGTTCGTTGATCCCGTTACTGAAGTGACGTAACTGTGCTAATTCGTTGATCCCGTTACTGAAGTGACGTAAATGTGCTAGTTCGGTGATCGCATTACTGAATGACGCAACAGATATAGTAGTTGAAGAGGAATAGTCATCACGCTCAACTTCTGCAAAGGTCGCACAATTGTTCGAGTAAAAGAGTTTTGTTACCTGGCGAATGACTTTATACCCCAATTTCTGGTTCTTGTTACCCCTTCAATGGTATTTTCGGATCTTAATGGAGGGAAGGACCCCTCATGTGACTTATGTCATGACCATCGATTCTATATTCGATGGCTATAATAAAACAACTTACAAAAATTTAAATTTTCACCGCACCTTAAATTAAATAACACAAGTAACAAAAAGTATGTAATTTTTTTAATTTGCATATTTTCTTGTTTCAAAATTAAAATAAATCTTTAGTACTTAAGTAATATTTATTAACTAAAAGTGTTACTTCTGATGCATAAAATAGATTAAATTTTCCAGCCTTACATTTAACTACTTTTTAATAGAACAATAATATTTCTTATTTGAAATTGAAGCAAACAACCTATTGTATTGAATGAAATGTGATATTTTCCTGCTTTTAACGGGAGAAAAATATTTTTGTTTTTTTAAATACTCGCTTAATTTTGTTTGATTTCAGTATAGTTAATATGCTTTGTATAAAATTAATATAATTTTAAACTATTACTCAGTGTATCACTATAATAGCTGTTGATGAGCATGGTAATATAAAATAATTTTGAACATAAAGATATATAAATTTAAATTTCTGTTATGAGAAATATTTAATTTAATAATAATATTTCATACATTTTATCAAAATAGAAGCTGCTGACGATGATGAAGACGGTAAGCACAAATCTTCATTTTGCATAACTAATTATGTTCATTAGTGCATATAACACAATACGATAAACTTATCGATTGGTATTTTTACTCATTAAACATCAAAGCCTCTGCTATAAAAGTATTTACTCTTTTTTTTTTTCCTGTTTTATCTTTATTTATTAATTTATCATGTCGCAAATGTGACAGCCTAATAATTTTTATTGGTGTGAGAAATGTTTATAAGACCTTCTTATATTATGATAAAAATAGGCTATATTAGACTAATGTGGATCTTTATTTAAATCTTCGGTTCCGGGACATAACTCCAGTGAATCCATATATTGACAACCACATATAACCAATCCATAAATTGAACATGGATATCCGGTATATCCATATATTGATAACTAGTATTAAAAATTAACAATGAAAATCTGCAAGGAATGGAAGGCAGCATCATGATATATTTTGAGTTTAAAAAGGTAATGTACGTAGCCAGATTAAACGTAGCAAAGACAGGAATAAGTTACCGTTTTCAACACATCAGAGATGTAACGGTTGCTGCTCAAAATGATAAGTTAATCGAAACGTATGTGCGTTTTCTATGACGCGGCAGTTGTGCATTACCTGATGAACAGTCTGAAAAGATAACGCGCTGCCAGTTCTGTGCAAGTTTATTGATCCCATTAAAGACGTAAAGACGTGACGCAACTGGGCTAGTTCGTTCATCCCATTACTGAAGTGACGCAACTGTGCTAGTTCTTTCATCCCATTACTGAAGTGACGCTACTGTGCTAGTTCCTTCATGACATTACTGAAGTGACGCAACGAGCGCTCTCATTAGGAAATGAGCGCTCTATCCCGCATGACACAACTGTACTAGCTCGTTGATCCCATTACTGAAGTGACGCTACTGTGCTAGTTCCTTCATCACATTAATGAAGTGACGCAACGAGCGCTCTCATTAGGAAATGAGCGCTCTATCCCGCATTACACAACTGTACTATTTCGTTGGTCCCAATACTATGACGCAACTGTGCTAGTTTATTGATCCCATTATTGAATGACGCAACAGATATGGTAGTTGAAAAGGAATGATCACCGCTCTCAACTTCAGCGAATTTCTCCCAATTTTAGGATTAAAAAGTTTTGGTATCTGACAAATGACTTTATATCGCAATTCGCTGTACTTGTTATACCTGCAATGGTATTTTCGGATTAAATTTTCACCGCATCCTAAGTTAATAACACAAGTAAGAAAAAATAACGTAATTACTTTGATTTGCACATATTCTTGTTTCAAATATTACATTACTTTTCAGTACTCAAAAAATATTTCTTACCAAAAATTTAAGTGAAGGGTTGCTTTAATTGCAAAAAAAAAAAAAAAACAAATTGAGTTTTCTTACCTTTCATTTAACTATTTTCAATAGAACAATAATATTTCTTATTTGAAATTGAAACAAAGAGCTTCTTGTATTGAATGAAATATGTTACTTTTTCTTGCTTCTAAAGGGGAGAATGCTTTTTTTGACTCTCACGCAATGTTTTTGATTGAAATTTAGTTAATCAGTTTTGTATAAAATTAATATAAATTTAATAAATCTATAACTCAGTGTATTAATTACTATAATAGATGAGGATGATCATGGTAAGTATAAAAAAGTTTTAAACATTAGATATATAAATTTAAATATCTGTTATGAGAAATATTTTATTTAACGATAATATTTCATACATTTTATCATTACAAAATAGAAGATGCTGACGAAGATGAAGATGGTAAGCACAAATCTTCATTGTACATGACTAACTCTGTTCATTAGGGCATAAAATATCTTATCGATTGCTTCATCTTTATTTATTAATTTATTAAATCAAAACTGTGATAGCCAAGTAATTTTTATTAGTGTGAGAAATGTTTATAAGGCCTTCTAATATTATGATAAAAATGGAAATAATTTTAATAGGATTAATTTAATAGGTAGAAATTTCCGAAATTTCATTTAACTGTTTTTTTTTTTTTTAATAGTGCAATAATGTTTCTTATTTGAAATTGAAACAAAGAGCTGCTTGAATTGAATAAAATATGTTTCATTTCCCTGCTTCTAAAGAGAAAAATGTTTTTTTTTTTTTCATACTCACGCAATGTTTTTGATTGAAATTTAGTTATATTATTTGTATAAAATTAATGGTAATTTAATAAATCTTTAACTCTTTGTATCACTATAATAGATGAGGATGAGCATGGTAAGTATAAAATAATTTTAATCATTAGATATATAAATTTAAATATCTGCTTTGAGAAATATTTTATTTAATGATAGTATTTCATGCATTTTATCGTTAAAAAATAGAAGATGCTGACGAGGATGAAGACGGGAATGAACACAGTAAGCACAAATCTTCATTATACATAACTAATCATGTTCATTAGTGCTTAAATATCTAATTGATAAGTATTCTTACCCATTATACACTAAAGCTTCTGCTATGGAAACATTTACTCTAAATTTTTTTTCTGCTTTATCTTTTTTTATTAATTTATTAAATCGTAACTGTGATAGCCTAATCATTTTTATTACACTGAGAAATGTTTATAAGTCCTTCAAATATTATGATAAAAATAGGCTATTGTGTATATTTTCTTAATCTTTTGTTCCTGAGCATAACTCTCAAAAATATTCTGTTTTTTTTTTTTTTTTTAATATAAACGCAATAAATCTTCGGAACCATCTTCAATGTGTGTCAAAAAAATCATTCCACAAAAGTTTCCCATGTAATTGCTAATGGCACCAAAATTTTTTTTCCCGTTTCGGGAGTTTTGGGTAAATCGAATTCCTTATCACTAACTTACCCTTTCTATCTTTTGCATTTTCAATTGAAAACAGAATGCTTTAAAGATAAAAATACAATTAATCAAAGAAATAAGTAAAAAGCAACTTTGTTTCATTTGTAATTATTTTAATAATTTTTTTAATTCTTTTCTTTTTTTTTTCTTTTTTTACTTTTAAGATTTTTTCTCTCTTGCATTTATATCTTATATTATGGTCCTGCAGCATATGTACAGTTATATATATATATATTTATATATATATATATGTATGTAAGTTCAAAATGAAGATAAAACAAAGGTAAATTACAGACAAAAGAAAGAAGGGGGAAAAGAAAAATAATAATAATAAAATAACAAACAACTGGGGAAAGAAAAAAAATTAATTAAAAAAAAAAAAAAAAAAAAAAAGGATAAAGTTTTTTTAAAAATCCGGAAAATAAAAGATATAATCTTTTCATCAGCCCACACGATTATATCCGTAAAAAAGAGTGCTTTCTAATATTGCATCAATATAGCCAAAGCAAAACATATCAATACAATAATGTGACGAGCACTCAAAAAATTTTTTACAAAAATTACGACAAATAGAATTAAACACAATAAGTTATAATAACACGTAAAAACAGAAAGTAAAACATAAAGAAAGAGCAGAATAAAACAAAATCTATAAAGCGAGTAAAATAAATATAGAGCGAAATAAAATGAACTTACTATAAAGCGAGTAAAATAAATATAGAGCGAATAAAATGAACTTACATGAAACTTATTCTTTTTCTTAATTTTTTTTTCGTGTTTTTTTGTATTTTTTTATTTTGCTGTATATATATATATATATATATATATATATATATATATATATATATATATATATATATATATATATATATATATAAATGTATATGTATATATATATATATATATATATATATATATATAAATGTATATGTATATATATATATATATATATATATATAAATGTATATATATATATATATATATATATATATATATATATATATATATATATATATATATATATATATATATATATATATATATTGCAGATTTGAATGTCCCGGTTAATCTTAGTGGTATTAGTGAGTATAAATAATTTCATCTACATTCCGTTATATTATATAATAGAATACCTTAGACTTAGAGGTTGGGCAGCTCTGATGAGCAGGGCACATCGACCAGAGGTCTATTGTACCCAAACCCTAGTCATGATTAGCAAGAAATCCCTATAGCTGAGATAAAGTTCAGCAGACACCTTACAGGAACATCTTGCAGTTCCCAGGCATCGACGCAATGTTGCCCCAAATGCTCAAATCTTTGAGCAGAATAGACATCACAATCACAAAGTATGTGTCGTGATGTCTCCTCTTCTAGATGACAACCCCTACAAAGAGGATTGGATTCAATTCCCATAATGTGTAGGTGTCTCCTGAGGATACAGTGACCAGTAAGAAGACCTATGATCTTCCTTAAACTGTTTCTATTTAGCTTTAAGAGCTCCTTTTGACGTACACTAGGACAGTCTCGATTCAGCTCCTTAGCTTGTCTCTGACCGTCAGCAGCGCGCCATTGCTCATGTGCAATCTTGCCATAGAGCTTGGTGCAGGTTCAGGGCCCCAGAAAATTGCATTAGAGCCAGCCCGTGCTGCTTCATCAGCTAACTCATTTCCACCAATACCCATATGTCCAGGTACCTAATGCAGGGATACCTTGTTATGAGCGGACAGGTCACAGAGGACCGAGAAGCATTCCCACACTAACAGTGAGGTGAATTTACACCTTGACAGTGATAGGAGAGCAGCCTGACTGTCAGAACAGATGCGGATATTCTTATTTTGATATCCCATGTCTATGCATAACTTGCAGCACAAGATAATGGCATAGACCTCAGCCTGAAAAACGGTGACATTGTTTCCCAGTGGAAAGTGAAGTTTGGTACCATCAATGGAGCAATAAATTCCTGCTCCTGATTTGGCACCAATCTTTGAGCCATCAGGGTACCATATTAGGCATTTGCCTTTAAGCCACCGTGGAGAATCAACCATTCATCTCTAGTAAGAAAATGGATCTTGAAGGGCTTGTGAAAAGCGTATCGTAGTGACATAAAGTCACTAGGCATAATAAAAGAGGGTAAATCCATCACTTGTGAAAAAAGATGTCCCCATGACAAGTGCTTGGAATACTCTTTCCATAGGCCAAGGTGCATAAGACGCTTTTCGCCTGTCTGAGCTTCAACCTCAATTCGTAAGTTCAATGGAAAAAGCCCAATTAAGCTCTCTAGAGCAGCTGTAGGAGTGGTCCTGAGGCAGCCTGACAGGGCTACGTAGACCATTCTCTGAAGTCTGTTAAGATCAGACCTTGCGGAACTCAATCTAGTCCTAGACCACCAAACGACTGCGCCATAAGTGATAATGGGACTAATAATCATTGAGTATATCCAGTAAACTATTTTGGGGGACAATCACCAGGTTCTACCAATAGCATTTCTACAGGACCAGAAAATCTTCCTGGCCCTGTTGGTACAGTATTCAAGTTGAAGACCCCTATTTAGTTTGGAGTCAAAGTAAACCCCGAGAAACTTGACTTTCTCCTTGAGTTCCAATTTATGGTCCAGGTAGTAAACATTACCTAGATCAAGTTGCCTTTTACGTGTGAAGGCTACATAGCTTATCTTAGATGGATTGACAGATAAGCCTGAATCAGAGCACCATCTAGCTACTTCTAGAAGTGCATTATTCATGATGTCAGAGACTGTTCTTCCATGTTTGCCTCTGACAACAATGACACCACCATCAGCGTACCCAATACAGGGAATGCCAAGAGCAGTTAACCGAACTAACAAGGAGTCACAAGGAGTCCATTACCATACACCATAGGATAGGGGACAGAACCCCTTCCTGGGGGCATCCAGCGGTTGCATGCACTTTCATGCTTGCACCCAATAGAGAGGAACAAACATACCTAGAGGATTGCAAATTTGCTATTCACCTGGTAATAATTGTGTTTATGCCTCTGTTTCTAAGTGCATTGATGACAGTCTCGAGAGGGACTTTGTCAAATGCACCTTCAATATCAATAAATACCGCAAGAGCCAACTCCTTATCTGTTATAGATTTCTCAAGCAGGTAGGAGAGCTCATACAGAGCAGTGTCTGTGGATTTGCCTGGTTGATAGGCATGCTGTGTAGAGGACAGTGGCCTTTCCATGAGCACAGTGTCTCTGAAGTATCTGTCGATTAGCTTTTTAATCGCTTTCAACAGACAGGAAGTGAGGCTGATTGGTCTGAATGATTTAGCCTCAAAATAATTCTCTTTACCTGGTTTTGGTATGAAAATCACCCTGGTATGCCTCCACGAGAGAGGTATATACCCGTATGCTATACAGGATCGAAAAATCCTACATAGAGTAGGGGCAAATATATTCACCCCCTGAATAAGATTCATCGGTATGATGTCATCCATTCCTGGTGACTTGTAGGGCTTAAACGACTTTATGGCCCATACAACCTTATCATAGGAGACTACCATCTTGGCCGCCTCCCAGTCATTCCTATTACAAGTAGTTGTGGTAATAGTATGTGGATTATCATTCTCCACAGGATGAGATCCAGGGAAGTGTGCTGCAAGTAGTTCTCCAAGAGCCTCTTCCCCTGATTCACTGTATCTTCCGTTTGCAAGACGGATGACATTTAAACTGCAATTGAATTCTTTAGTAAGAATTTTTGCAATCTTTGCGGTGGCAGAAGTAGTGTTAATGCCATCGCAGAAAGTCTGCCATGAGCGACGTTTGGATGCTCTGATCGCCTTGTTATAGGCAGTTAGAGCGTTTCTGTAGGTCTGCCATTCTTCAGATTTCTTTGCTCTGTTAAATAACTTCCTACATTTCTTACGTAATTTACTAAGCTCAGAAGACCACCAAGGAACTCGCCTTGGGGAGCTAGTAAACGTAACCTGATAAGAAATATGATATGAATCGAGTATGATCTGTTGCACTTGGTCAACAGTCCACTCTATATCATTAACATTATTGTACTTACCAGAGAAGCTCCCCATCTTCCTCTCCAGAGCTGCTCTAAAGGAACCCCAATCAGCTGTTCTGGGGTTCCTCCTTACGACCTTCAGTCCTGAGAGGCCTTTAATAGAAAAAGTAATTAGTTGGTGATCTGAAGCAGTAACTGCTCCAGATACCTTCCAATCAGTAACGTAATCTATTGAACTAGAGTTACATAAAGTAAGGTCAATGACTTCCCTTCTATTACAGGTAACAAAGGTGGGTTCATTGCCTTTTTTAAGGACATACAAATTAAGATTTAAAATGTGTTCCATTAGTGCATCCCCCCGCTGGTTACAATTACTGCTACCCCACACTGTGTGGTGAGCATTTGCGTCACAGCCGAAGATGAATCTATAGCTTTAACCACAGTGGGCAATTAAGGCCCTAGTAGTGTCAGCTAGTGGGTCCTTCTCCTCATACGGGAGATAGGCTGAAGCTATGACAAAGTCAGAGATTGTCTTATTGTCATAGAATTTCAGTTTTACAGCAACTAAATCCCTGTTAAGAAAGTTAACAAGATTAAGGGCATTTAGATTAGACCTAGCTACAATGCAGGTCCTAGGGAGGTCACAACAGGTATCATAAAAAATATTAAAACCTTTAACATTGAGACCAATTATTCTACCCTTGCGGGTCCAAGGCTCTTGTATAAGAGCAATATCTATTTCTCCATCATTCAGCCTTTTAGCCATAAGGCTTGAGGCAGCAATGCTATGATGGAGATTAATCTGACCAACCTTGAATGAAGCCATTGGTTAGCAGTATAAGTGAAACCAGGATGGCACCTATCTATCCTGGTTATTTTTAGAAGAGAAATCTTCCTTTAACAGCTCCATTGCCTCATCAATACCGAGCATGGAAGCTGGTGAGTCAGGTTGTAAGGTAACGTCTGACCCCGAGTCCAACCCAAGCTCTGAAAAATCAAGAGCTCCAATTGAACTTACCTTAGAATCAGGGGAATTAGCCGGCCAAGGTTCATTCTCCTGCTCCATGTCCTCTTGAACATCAGGTACTTCAGAGGGCTCCGATGTTGTTGGAGCCTCAACTGTTTTTTTCCTGTTAGGATCGTGGAAAATTTTAAAGACACCACGATCCACTCCAGTCAGTGCACAAAAATTTGCTCTAGCAATTGCTTCAGCGTCTTCAGGCTCCACCTCAAAGATCCATCTAGAGGTGCCCGGTCCCGCAGCACTTTGCAGAACCCTCCACCCCAAAGACTTCAACCCTGGGTTTAGTCTCTGAAGATGCCATAAAAAGGTGCTCTGATCTGAGAATTGCTCCTTGGTCTTAAAAGCAACCTTCACTGGCTTGGGAAGCTCATCGGCACTAACGACTTTGAGCAAAAGGTTTCCCAAGGCTTTGTTGTTGAAGTGGCTTTTAATCCACTCTACAGTGAACTCATTGCACTGTAATACCAACGCTCCTCTTTGGAGGTGGTTACTATAGATTTCAGGCATTCTTTCGCCACCTGGGATGGCGTCAGTCTGCTCTAAGATCTCTTTAAGAATGTTGTTAGAGTCCGTCTGAGAAAGCTTGTCCGGAGGAAAGTCCTCCAGGACTATAGCGATCTTGACAGACTTGGCTGCACATGCAAAAGAGACACCAGTTTGGAGGCTCCCGGTTGGATCCCCCTCTCCAGCTCGGGTATCCCCACTGGGGGGAACCGCTCCGCTCGATTGGGTTTTCCTCCCAGGAACAACATCCTCCCTGGGCTTCTTTCCTTGCTGGGTCGGCACACTGGGAGAGGGAGTTGCGTCAGAAGACCTAGGTCTCTTAGCTCCTCCACTCGCCGCCACGGCCCTCATTTTCCTTAACTTCTTTTTCCGGCTCTTGGACAGTCCAGTGGCACGAGACTCACTGTCCTCCGAGTGCCTCTGGGGACCAGAGACTCCTACAGAGAAAGGGCCTGCGCCTTTGGACGCCTCACCAGCTTTCAAAGTAGGCTGCAAAGCAGCGGTTATAGCACTGGGCTCACCCGAGGGCTTACCATGTGCTCCTGGAGACTGTAAAGAATTTTTTCAAACAGATTTTTCAACCTCTGCCTAATTCCTGAACGCATCCCTTGTTAACCGGCGCGAAGGATGATGCCGTATCAAGTGTTGATTTGTCACTCATCATGTTTTGTTTGCCTGCCATTTAGTTACCCAGTGAGGGGTATCCAGGGGGCACCACGTGGAAGCGGCAGGCATTACCCCCCTATAGAATACCTTAAAATAGATATTAAAATAAAATATTAAATTTATTTAATGATAATATTTCACTTATTTTATCATTTACAAATAGAATCTAGTGATGGAATCGAAGTAGGTAAGCGTGAATGATTTCTTATTATCAACTAATTTGGTTTGTAGCATAAAATGTGTTTAAAAGAAATTTTTAACGTATCTTACATTTCGTTTTTCTTCTTTTTTCTTTTTGGTTAGATAAAGGTATAGGTGCGACGGCTAATCTTGGCGGAAGTAAATATGAACTATTAATAAAAAATTATTGTTTTTTTTTTTTTTTTTTTTTTTTTTTTTTTTTTTTTTTTTTTTTTTTTGCTCAGTAGGGACTGCATGAAATCTCAAAATATAAATTAAATTCAATTTAATTATAATATTTCATGCGTTTTATCATATAGGATTTGCAGCTGATGGGGTTGTTACCGAAGGTAAGCTCTTAATAGTGTTATTCGAAGCTTTTACACCAAGAAAAAAAAACTGCTTAACTGTGCTATAAACTTTAGGTCAAAATTATAATTTCAAAATATATACACCATCTGGCCATAAGGAACTATATGACTTTCAGTGTAACTACCACTACAATAATAAAATTTTAGTTCACTAGTATTTTAGCCGCCGTACATTTTGATAGGGAATAGTTGACATCATGTAGGTAACGTTGCTCGCCTCCCTGACTTTGGTTGACAGGTGCCCACTGGATAACGATAAATGAGCAACACTTCCGGCATCTTCTATAGCGAAGAACGAAAGTTCAGTGCCTGCAGTTATTTAAAAAAAAAATAGTTGACATTGTCATCATTTTAGCCCCCACCTCTCTGGAGAGAAGTGTCGATCTCGATATGAACACGCCAAATTCTAAAAAATCTTGCTATTTGTGTCGGCGTCAATGATCTTACACTGTTGCTACTCAGTCTCAATTACACACAACTGGGGTCAGTACACACTCAATTGCAACACAAGAGCGATCACGATCTAAATGCACAACTCGAAGTCCGGTAAACTTAATACAGCTCTCATGGCTTCTCACAAAACAACAATGAATCAACTAATGGTATCTATTCATCGAATTCCATAACAGATAAAATTCTGATGGATAGCAATGGAGTGTAAATTCCGCTACAATAATACAATTCCAATTCACTAGTATATAAGACGGAACAACTCGAGTGCAATTTGATAAATAAAGTGGATATCATCGACATTCTGTCTCTCACTGGCTAAAGCAACGGACCAATATAAATATTTCAGAAATGTTAAAAAAAAAAAGTACAAGTAAAAAGTAGGAAATTTAGAGATATTCTTTTTTACCTCTTGAACCCCTTATCAAATGGTTTTGTGGTCTTTTTGTAGAATAATTATACATCCCGTATAGGTATACATAGGTATACAACCCGGCTTAAATATAACTGTTGGACATCCAGATTAAAAGCGAAATAAAGCAATCATGTATGGACAGCTTAACACATGCTTTTCATTCGCCTATTTGTTTTGCAATTAAAACGTTCTACAAAATATGTAAGATAAATTCAGTTACATTGAATAAGATTAAATTTTGCTATCAATAAAGATGTTGGACTCTCAAATGAAGGAGAAATTGAAGCAAGTAAGTTTGATTAGATTAAGATAGATTTTTTTATTTTATTTATTTCTATGCTTCATGAAAAGATGTAATGCAAATTGAGTTATATTTATTGACTGCATCTCAAGTATTTTATTTTTACTAACAGAAACTGAAGATAATGATGAAGGAGGTAAGCATGGTTTCTCTCACATTAGTTGAATTGATTTTAGGTTAAGATATTTTATGAATTTTCTCTTTCATATATTTTATGATTTATCAATGAATCTTGCTGTAAATTGCAGATGTTCACACAGATGAAGGGGAAATTGAAAAAAGTGAGTGCGAATAGACTAGCATAGATTTTTTTTATTTATTTCTATGCTTCATGTAAAGTTGTAATGCAAATCGAGTAACATTTATTGTCTATATCTCAAATACTTTATTTTTGCAAATAGAAACTGAAGATAATGATGAAGGAGGTAAGCATGGTTTCTCTTACATCAGTTGACTTGATTTTATGGTTAAGATATTTTAAAAAGATATTTTATGAAGTTTCTCATTCATATATTTTATGATTTATCAATGAATCCTGCTGTAAATTGCAGATGTTCACACAGATAAAGGAGAAATTGAAGAAGGTGAGTG
The DNA here is from genome assembly GCA_949128135.1 of Parasteatoda lunata. Taxonomy (NCBI): domain Eukaryota; kingdom Metazoa; phylum Arthropoda; class Arachnida; order Araneae; family Theridiidae; genus Parasteatoda; species Parasteatoda lunata. The sequence goes on along the minus strand of OX421978.1, from coordinate 72,574,943 downwards.
CGATTACACTAGCATAGATTAATTTTTTATTTATTTCTATGCTTCATGAAAAGATGTAATGCAAATCTAGTTATATTTATTGACTACATCTCAAGTATTTTATTTTTACAAATAGAAACTGAAGATAATGATGAAGGAGGTAAGCATGGTTTCTCTTACATCAGTTGAATTGATTTTATGGTTAAGATATTTTAGATAGATATTTTATGAAGTTTCTTATTCATATATTTTATGATTTATCAATGAATCTAGCTGTAAATTTAGATGTTCACACAGATGAAGGGGAAATTGAAAAAAGTGAGTGCGAATAGACTAGCATGGATTTTTTTTTATTTCTATGCTTCATGTAAAGTTGTAATGCAAATCGAGTAACATTTATTGTCTATATCTCAAGTACTTTATTTTTGCAAATAGAAACTGAAGATAATGATGAAGGAGGTAAGCATGGTTTCTCTTACATCAGTTGACTTGATTTTATGGTTAAGATATTTTAAAAAGATATTTTATGAAGTTTCTCATTCATATATTTTATGATTTATCAATGAATCTTGCTGTAAATTGCAGATGTTCACACAGATGAAGGAGAAATTGAAGAAGGTGAGTGCGATTAGACTAGCATAGATTAATTTTTTATTTATTTCTATGCTCCATGCAAAGATGTAATGCATATCGAGTTATATTTATTGACTACATCTCAAGTATTTTATTTTTACAAATAGAAACTGAAAATAATGATGAAGGAGGTAAGCATGGTTTCTCTTACATCAGTTGAATTGATTTTATGGTTAAGATATTTTAAATAGATATTTTATGAAGTTTCTTATTCATATATTTTATGATTTATCAATGAATCTTGCTGTAAATTTAGATGTTCACACAGATGAAGGGGAAGTTGAAGAAGGTGAGTGCGAATAGATTAGCATAGATTTATTTTTTATTTGTTTCCATGCTTCATGCAAAGATGTAATGCAAATCGAGTAATATTTATTGACTATATCTCAAGTATTTTATTTTTACAAATAGAAACTGAAGATAATGATGAAGGAGGTAAGCATGGTTTCTCTTACATCAGTTCAATTGATTTTATGGTTAAGATATTTTAAATAGATATTTTATGAATTTTGTCAATCATATATTTTATGATTTATCAATACATCTTGCTGTAAATCTAGATATTCACACAGATGAAGAGAAAGTTGAAGAAGGTGAGTGCGAATAGATTAGCATAGATTTTTTATATTTTTTTTTATTTCTATGCTTCATGCAAAGGTGAAATACAAATGGGGGTCTCAAGTATTTTATTTTTACAAACAGATACTGAAGATAATGATGAAGGAGGTAAGCATGGTTTCTCTTACATCAGTTCAATTGATTTTATGGTTAAGATATTTTAAATAGATATTTTTTGAATTTTCTCATTCATGTAATTTATGATTTATCAATGAATCTTGCTGTAAATTTAGATGTTCACACAGATGAAGGGGAAATTGAAGAAGGTATGAGTGAATAGATTAGCATAGATTTTTTTAAATTTTATTTCTATGCTTCATGCAAAGATGTAATGCAAATGGAGTTATATTTATTAACTATATCTCAAGTATTATATTTTTAAAAACAGAAACTGAAGATAATGATGAAGGAGGTAAGCATGGTTCCTCTTACATCAGTTGAATTGATTTTATGGTTAAAGTATTTTAAAAAGATATTCTATGAATTTTCATTCATATATTTTATGATTTATCAATGAATCTTGCTGTAAATATGGATGTTCACACAGATGAAGGGGAAATTGAAGAAGGTGAGTGCGAATAATTTAGCATAGATTTTTTTTTCTGTGCTTCATGCAAAGATGTAATGCAAATAGAGTTATATTTATTGACTATATCTCAAGTATTTTATTTTTGCAAACAGAAACTGAGGATAATGATGAAGGAGGTAAGCATGGTTTCTCTTACATCAGTTGAATTGATTTTATAATTAAGATATTTTAAATAGATATTTTATGAATTTTCTCATTCATATACATATTATGATTTATCAATGAATCTTGCTGTAAATTTAGATGTTCACACAGATGAAGGGGAAATTGAAGAAGGTGAGTGCGAATAGATTAGCATAGTTTTTTTAAAATTTTATTTCTTTGCTTCATGCAAAGATGTAATGCAAATGGAGTTATATTTATTGACTACATGGCAAGTATTTTATTTTTACAAACAGAAACTAAAGATAATGATGAAAGAGGTAAGCTTGATTTCTCTTACATCAGTTGTATTGATTTTATGGTTTCAATAGATGATTTATAGATGGTTAGATGTTTTAAATAGATATTTCATGAATTTTCTCATTCATATATTTTATGATTTATCAATGAATCTTGCTGTAAATTGCAGATGTTCACACAGATGAAGGAGAAATTGAAGAAGGTGAGTGCGATTAGACTAGCATAGATTAATTTTCTATTTATTTCTATGCTTCATGCAAAGATGTAATGCAAATCGAGTCATATTTATTGACTACATCTCAAGTATTTTATTTTTACAAATAGAAACTGAAGGTAATGATGAAGGAGGTAAGCATGGTTTCTCTTACATCAGTTCAATTGATTTTATGGTTAAGATATTTTAAATAGATATTTTATGAAGTTTCTTATTCATATATTTTATGATTTATCAATGAATCTTGCTGTAAATTTAGATGTTCACACAGATGAAGGGGAAGTTGAAGAAGGTGAGTGCGAATAGATTAGCATAGATTTATTTTTTATTTATTTCTATGCTTCATGCAAAGATGTAATGCAAATCGAGTAATATTTATTGACTATATCTCAAGTATTTCATTTTTACAAATAGAAACTGAAGATAATGATGAAGGAGGTAAGCATGGTTTCTCTTACATCAGTTCAATTGATTTTATGGTTAAGATATTTTAAATAGATATTTTATGAAGTTTCTTATTCATATATTTTATGATTTATCAATGAATCTTGCTGTAAATTTAGATGTTCACACAGATGAAGGGGAAGTTGAAGAAGGTGAGTGCGAATAGATTAGCATAGATTTATTTTTTATTTATTTCTATGCTTCATGCAAATATGTAATGCAAATCGAGTAATATTTATTGACTATATCTCAAGTATTTTATTTTTACAAATAGAAACTGAAGATAATGATGAAGGAGGTAAGCATGGTTTCTCTTACATCAGTTCAATTGATTTTATGGTTAAGATATTTTAAATAGATATTTTATGAAGTTTCTTATTCATATATTTTATGATTTATCAATGAATCTTGCTGTAAATTTAGATGTTCACACAGATGAAGGGGAAGTTGAAGAAGGTGAGTGCGAATAGATTAGCATAGATTTATTTTTTATTTATTTCTATGCTTCATGCAAAGATGTAATGCAAATCGAGTAATATTTTTTGACTATATCTCAAGTATTTTATTTTTACAAATAGAAACTGAAGATAATGATGAAGGAGGTAAGCATTGTTTCTCTTACATCAGTTCAATTGATTTTATGGTTAAGAAATTTTAAATAGATATTTTATGAATTTTCTCATTCATATATTTTATAATTTATCAGTGAATCTTGCTGTAAGTGTAGATGCTCGCATTAATGAGGGGGAAGTTAAAGAAGTTAAATGCGAATAGATTAGCATAGTTTTATTTATTTTTATTTCTATGCTTCATACAAAGATGTAATGCAAATCGAGTTATATTTATTGACTATATCTCAAGTATTTTATTTTTGTAAACAGAAAATGAAGATAATGATGAAGGAGGTAAGCATACTTTCTCTTACATCAGTTAAATTTATTTTAAGGTTAAAGATATTTTAAATAGATATTTTATGAATTTTCTCTTTCATATATTTTACGATTTATCAATACGTCTTGCTGTAAATCTAGATATTCACACAGATGAAGAGGAAGTTGTAGAAGGTGAGTGCGAATAGATTAGCATAGATTTATTTTTTTATTTTTATTTCTATGCTTCATGTAAAGGTGAAATACAAATGGAGGTCTCAAGTATTTTATTTTTACAAACAGATACTGAGGATAATGATGAAGGAGGTAAGTATGGTTTCTATTACATCAGTTGAATTGATTTCATGGTTAAGATATTTTAAATAGATATTTTATGAATTTTCTCATTCATATACATATTATGATTTATCAATGAATCTTGCTGTAAATTTAGAAGTTCACACAGATGAAGGGGAAATTGAAGAAGGTGAGTGCGAATAGATTAGCATAGATTTTTTAAATTTTATTTCTATGTTTCATGCAAAGATGTAATGCAAATGGAGTTATGTTTATTGACTATATATCAAGTATTTTATTTTTACAAACAGAAACTGAAGATAATGACGAAGGAGGTAAGCATGGTTTCTCTTACATCAGTTCAATTGATTTTATGGTTAAGATATTTGAAATAGATATTTTATGAATTTTCTCATTCATATATTTTATGATTATATTTTATGATTTATCAGGGAATGTTGCTGTAAATGTACATGTTCACATTGATGTCGGAGAAGTTGAAGAAAGTGAGTGCGAATAGATTAGCAGAGATTTTTTTTATTTTATTTCGAAGCTTCATGCAAAGATGAAATGCAAATGGAGTTATGTTTATTGACTATATCTCAAGTATTTTATTTTTACAAGCAGAAACTGAAGATAATGACGAAGGAGGTAAGCATAGTTCCTCTTACATTAGTTCAATTGATTTTATGGTTAAGATATTTTAAATAGATATTTTATGAATTTTTTCATTCATATATTTTATGATTTATCAATGAACCTTGCTGTAAATTTAGATGTTCACACAGATGAAGGGGAAATTGGAGAAGGTGAGTGCGAATCGATGAACACAGATTTTCTTTAATTATTCTTCATACAAGGATGTAACAAAATTTGAGTTAAATTTATTCATTTTTATATTTTGATCTATTAAGTTTGTATGAACAGATAATGCAGATTTCTTTTTATTATTTCTGTATGCAATGAATATATCACACAAAATATTAAACATAAATTGTGCTGAATTAGTTGACTATATATTTTCCCTTTTTTTTTTTTTTTTTTTTGCAAATAAAAGGTGACGACGGTAAGCATGCATTTTTTTTTAAATATATATAATGTATTGATATTGCATTTTAGATATTTTAAGATGTTAAATATGAAAATAACATTGATTTCTGTCACCAAAATTTCTAACCATAATTCTGTATCGCAACAAAATTTAACTTAGACCTTTAAAGTATAGAATCGGGGGCCCCATCGTTTGGCGACGAATTGTAATTGTAAGTTTTTGCTGAAATTCAGTTTCTGGTTACCATGCTGTTCTTTTCTTGCACTCTCTCTGCTTTTAAAGACGACAGCATCGGGTTACCACAATTTCTATTTACCGCTATGTGATTAGTTATTTGTTTCCTTTCATATGCATAAGCATGTTTTCAAATCGCCAATTATCAGAGGGACCCCCGATTCTACACTTTAACCACTGAAACATCCACAATAATTTCGATTTACAATTCTATGACTGGAAGGTTGAATACATTAACAAATTGCAACTTAAAACGTTGTGTACTTACTCTTAAAAAACTCACCAAGTTTGGCATCATTCTGATATCAATCTTTCAAATTCTAGGAAAGAGTCCCGATTCTTGACCCAATAAGATATGTATAAGATGTACCGAAGGTTTTAATTGAGTGTTATGATCCAGTTTTTATAAAAAATGACACTTATATATTCAAGAAGATTTTTAACGTTTCTAAAAACATGGTCTCAAACAATTCCATTCATTGCACGAATTTCCTGACAAACACATCAGGAAATTCTTTAGTAGATTATATTATTCAAAGCTTCTTCACTTTTTACGCTCATAACGAATAGTTCAGCTTTCTAAACAACATCTGTGTTTAATGAAATCCTAGAATAGCCCTCCTCTTTTCGACTTTTTGAAATCTCGCTTAAGTTGGCGATTATTATTGTGATCAACGTTGCTTTTTGAATATTAAAAAGTAAAAAAAAGAAAAGAAAAAATAAATAAAATAAAAATACTTATAACCAGAAAAAACAATTTAAATTTTTGAAAATTAAAATATTTTTAATAGATTAAAAAAATAACTAACCTTTATTTAAATGTATTAATAACGATGATTCTCACAGTAGGAGATCAGAAGCAAAAATGACGAAAAAACAAACGGGTAGATTATATTTGAGGGTGCCCCTTGATTCTCGCCAAGTTGTGGTTGATTGCCGAGCTGGGCGATGTTGAAACCCAATCGTGATTCTGGTTGGTTTAGATTTTAGCGCTATTTTTAAATGTTCAACAGTATATGTAATTTCAGAGGTTTGTTAGTTCTACGTATGATATCGGCTGGTATGGTTATTTTTGCTTCTGGTCAATAAGATCGAAGGTATGTGGGCAGTCATAAAAAGGGACTTCAGAAAAAAAATGTCACCGCCAGTGCCACAGACGCCATTTTCAATTCGTATTTCGCCGAATTTATGTAGCGATGAAGGTACACAGATTCCATTAATGATAAATTTAAACAGTATCTAACTGCGATTAAAGAATTCTGTACACCTAAATCTGAGGATATTCTAGCTTAATGAGAAGTGAGTTTTTTTCCCCTTTCTTTCCAGGCTTACTCCATTAATTTTTGTTTCGATTAATAATGCCTTTTATTGCGTTTATTAATTTTGCTTATATTGGGTTCATTGCAATTTTATAAAGTTTTGGCCGATGTTTTGTTGAAATTTTCCAATGTTTTATTGAAATATCGTTATGTTTTGGTCGCCATTCCTTTTATCACGGTGTTCCGCGCAAACAAGAATGGCGCAAACACTAGTCGCCAATTTTGCCAAGGGGCACCCTCAAGTATATTTTTACCATCAGGTTTAAGAATTTTAGTGGTGTTATCAGACGTTCAAAATAATCTCTCCGAAATATCTTTGCGGAAACCTAGTTTGGCGAGATTTCAAAAACTTGCTTTTCGAGATTTCAAAAAATTGCCATTTGGTGGGCTCTTCTAGGATCCACCCGAATGTTTTATATTTTCCCGTGACTGGTTTACTTCACTTCACTCCTTTTAAAAAGTCAACTCCAAAGTTCCTAAAATGTCTTTTTTCTTTTACTTGTTTTTTTTTTTTTTTATTTCGCTGATCTGCCTTTTTTATTGCTTATGTTACCTTTATTTTTTTCAACATTCTTACAATATGTTAACAATATATTATATGATGTTTCTCCTTCATATATTTTATGATTATGGAATAGATCTTGATGTAAATAGAGATGTTGGCCACACAGATGAAGATGGAACTCAAGCGAGTAAGTATGAACAGATTATTTGCATAGATTTTTTTTTATTATATTTACATGCAGTGAATACTTCCTGCAAAATATTTAATATGATTTATGTTAAATTTATTGACTATATCTAATGCATTTTGGTTTCACTAATAAAAGCTGAAGGTGATATTGAAGGAGGTAAGTATGCATTGTTCTTCTCCCAGAATTGATTTTGTGCTTATATTTTAACAATATATTTTACGATGTTTCTCGTTTATATATTCTATGATTTAGGAAGAGAGCCTGGAGATGTTATTCACTCAGATGAAGGGGAAACTGAAACAAGTGAGTGTGAATAGATTAACAAAGATTTTTTATTATATTTATACGCAATTGATATTTTATACAAAATATGTAATATAAATTAAGTTAAACTTACTGACTTTATCTCATACATTTTGTTTTTACAAATAGCTGTTGAAGTTGATATTGAAGGCGGTAAATATGCATGGTTTCTCTCACATCAATTGAATTGATTTCATGCTTATACGTAAACAATATATTTTACGTTGTTTCTCCTTCATATATTTTATGATTATGGAATAGATCTTGGTGAAAATAGAGATGGTGGCCACACAGATGAAGGTGAAACTAAAGCGAGTAAGTATGAACACATTATTTGCACAGATTTTTTTAAAATTATATTTGCATGCAGAGAATACTTCCTGCAAAATATTTAATATGATTTATGTTAAATTTATTGACTATATCTAATGCATTTTATTTTTACAAATAAAAGCTGAAAGTGATATTGAAGGAGGTAAGTATGCATTGTTCCTCCTACATCAACTGAATTGATTTTGTGCTAGTACGTTAACAAGATATTTTCTGATGTTTCTCGTTTATATATTCTACAATTATAGGGAGAGAGCTTGGTACAAATTTAGATGTTAAACACACAGATGAAGGGGAAACTGAAACAAGTGAGTGTGAATAGATTAACATAGATTTTTAATTATAAGTATATACAATGAATACTTTATACAAAATATGTAATACAAATGGAGTTATATTTATTGACTGTATCTCATGTATTTTGATTTTACAAATAGCAGCTGAAGGTGATATTGAAGGAGGTAAGTATGCATGGTTTCTCTCACATCAATTGAATTGATTTCGGACTTTATGTTAACAAGACATTTTACTTTGTTTGTTGTTCACATATTTAATTATTTTGGACTAGATCATGGCATAAATATTGATGTTGGACACACAGATGAAAAGGGAATTGTAGCAAGTGAGTATGAACTGTCCATGCAGAATTTGTATTATTGTTTATGCAATGAATACTTCATTCAAAATATTTAATATAAATTGAGTTGAATTTATTAACTGTATGATGTAAATTTTATATTTACAAATAGCAGCTGAAAGTGGTAAATTTGCGTGATTTATCTCTTATGAAATGACTTGATTTTTTGTTTAAGATATATTACGATATTTTATATTTGTTTGTCGTTCACTCATTTTATTATTTCGAAATCTATCTTTATTTGAACATTGTTATTTTACACATAGTTGAAGGTGATATTGTAGCAAGGAAGCATGAACATTTTAACGCAAATTTTTGTTATTTTTTATGTAATGATTACGAAATGATTAATATAAACTGAGTTTATTTTACTATATCTCTTACTTTTTATTTTTTCAGCTGAAGGTGACGTTGAAAGAGGTAAGCATGCATGGTTTCATTTATGATCAATTCAGTTGAATTTGTGCTTGAGATACGCTAACCACATTTTAGCATCATTCACTATTTCTTTCATAAAAGAGTTCTTTTTATTATACTATTAAGTTTACAAAGTTCGGTCCGTTCGGTCGTTAGTTCGGTCCGTTTTCAAAAGATGGCTCTGACTGTTATGAATGTTTTATAGTGACAGCTGATTTCGGTGGTTTCAGAGAGGTTAGACATCTGTCAATAATATTCAGTTTAATTCACTTTGAGTTTCATACAAAAACCCTGTTTTTTACTTTGTTGAATATATCAAATTTACTAACTAAGCAGCATTTTATGTTTCTGCTTTAACTCTTTAATTAAAAGAAAAGTGCAGCTGAAGGGCATCGAATGCTTGTAAAAGCTTATGGTTACAATGCTCCAACTGTTAAATTATATACGGAATGGTTTCAACGCTTCAAGAATGGTGAATGGTGTCACTATGTTAATGGTGAATGGTATACTACGAGCTGCTACAACCTGGCGATTCCATTACGAGCGGTAGGTATAGGATACAATTGATTCGTTTGAGCCATGCATTATGAAAAAACGGCCGGAATACGAGCAAAGACGTGATATAGTTATTCTTCTGCATGATAACGGTCGGTCTCATGTAGCAAAAGCCGTAAGAAATTGGGAATTTTACCTCACCCACCGTATTCACCGGACATTGCTCCCTCTGATTACTGGTTGTTCCAACGGATGCAGCACGATTTGGCAGGTCACTGGTTCACTTCTTTCACAGAAATTGAAAATTGGCTCCTAACATGGATCTCCTCAAAAGACGAGACATTTTTTCGAGATGGAATTCGAAAATTGCCTGAGAGGTGGGAAAAAGTAGTAGCCAGCGATGGACAATACTTTAATTAATATGTTCCTTCATTTTGTTCTGAAATAAATGCATTTTTGACCACAAAAAAACGGTCTGAACTAATTTGTACTCCCAATATTTGGCAACATTTCAAATTGTAATCTATATATATATTTCTCTTACACGGCACCAAAAAAAAGCCTCATTACAACTCCCCGAATGGCAACGTTAGAAAATCGACCAATGATTGCATCTAAAAATGTCACATGCCAAATCTAGCTGAGGTGGCTCAACATATAGCGCTTTTAAAAACGAAAACATTAACCAGAGTGAGCATTATCAGGTTGTTCAATTCAGCTGCGGCAAAAATAAAAATAAATAAAAATAAATAAAAATGCTGTTGCAGCCATAGAATTTTTTGAAAGTTAACTTAGCAACATAAATCAAAATGACATAGATGCAGCGTAACTAGATCAAAATGATGATACCTGAGTGCTTGACATAACAAATTCTTCAATTCTATAAGTGTTGTATCGCCAAATGCCCAAATTAACAATTGTGTTTTTAAAGATATTCTCTCTATAAAGTATACAAAAGCTGGACGTTAAGAACGTATCCAATGAGCGAGAAAAGCGAGCATTGGATTGCGAAGCAATCCAAAATGAACTGCGAAAGCAGTTCCGGGGGTTGGTAAGCGCCAGCGAGCAGGGGGCGAAGCCTCCTAGTAAAAATATAAATCACGAATATTGATGTACAAAGGACAGCTACATAAATAGAATCAAATGACAATTTCTGAAGATTATCACAGACCAGAATGTTATTGCAACATTGACAGTTGTTTTTAAATCTAATATTTATTTAACGACTGACTATTAGGATTATTCTTGAAACTATTTTCTCTTTTCTAGTTATTGTTAAATACTATATAATTTTAAAAAAAGGTGGTGTACGATGGACACAATGCCACTTTATTTTACGGTACAGATTTTTCGTAATAGAGTAATGTATCGTCTCCACTGAAATCTATTGTACAGTATGCAAAATAAAAAACGGACCACCCTGATTAACTTTTGATCCAATGATAGGATCTTCACGTTTTAGGACTCAATCTTAAAGGTACTAAGGAGTGACCTCAAATATTCAAATTGATTACAATCCAAAATTTTTTCGACCATTATTAAATAATAATAAATAAAAAAAAACAAATATTTATTTAAAGTCATTTTTTGCATGAATTATCTTTGGATAAACGAACTTCATAATTGTTTTCAAAAATGTTTCAATTCGCTTAAAAAGTTCTCGAGATATGGCTAAAAGTAAAATTAACATTAAGGGGTCAAAATTTTAGATCGCTCTCCAGACCCAACTATTGTGACTATATTTCCTCCCGGAAGTTCAGAAATCCGTATCCTGCGAATAAAAACGGTATGCTTATTCAGAGAAAGTATGTTTTTGTGTCTAATTTCGTAACTTAAAATATCATCTGTACATATTAATTAGCATATTTGAGGTCACCGATCATTAGATCAAAAATCCGATCATTAGATCAAAAATTGTTCAGGGTTGTCCGTTTATTTTTGGGGCATACATAACTAAGTTACTAGTTAAACAGTCTTGAGGTTTTCGAGGTTTATCTTGCGTACCTAATTTTTAAAAAGAATTGAATTTGAAGTTTTAAATGTTTTGTATAAGAATGAATTACAGATACATATTATTTATGTTATTTTATTTTAGAACTAGGAGTTAATGGAGAAAGTGAGTATTTCTTAATATATATATATATATATATATATATATATATATATAAAAATTATATATATTACCAGCAAAGTATGAAACACCGGCATTATATATAATGCCGAATGCTATTTAGGCAAAGTACGAAATAGTGATGAATAACTAGATGAGGTTATTATGTAAATTATGTGCATGTTACTGTGAGTGACCGAAATCGGTGGTTGTTGACTTTCTCCGGTGAATGCTGACAATCACATAGTCATTTTGGTGAATGTCCGAAATGTTTATTACATCCGATTTGATATTAATTTATTCATGGATATAAATGCATTTATTCGATATTTTAATACTTACTGACGATAGATTAGAAGAAACATCAGTATTTGGAGTATCGGGCAAATGTATACCAGGCAATGGCACTTGACCTTAAAAAACATCAGTGTAGGATATACCGGGCAAATGTATACCGGGCAATGGCACTGAACCTTAAAAAAACTTCACTGTAGGATATACCGGGCAAATAAATACCGGGCAATGGCACTTGACCTTAAAAAACACCAGTGTAGGATATACCGGGCAAATGTATACCGGGCAATGGCACTTAATTAGACCTAGTATGACTAGACCTTTGGTAAATGTCCGAAATATATACAAGGTCTAGTTAAGTGCCACTGCCCGGTATATCCTACACTGATGTTTTTTTAAGGTTTAGTACCACTGCCCGGTATACATTTGTCCGGTATACCCTACACTGATGTTTTTCTTAAGGTCAAGTGCCATTGACCGGTATATATTTGCCCGGTATATCCTACACTGATGTTTTTTTTTAAGGTTCAGTGCCATTGCCCGGTATACCTTTAAATGCCTAACCTCAAATTTGCTGGTTTGTTCGTGCAGACGATATATGTAGTTACGAAGTTAGAAACAAATGCTTACTTAATCTGAATAAACTTATTTTTATTTGACGAATTCAGAATCTTGACCCTCAAAATATGATAGGTCAGTCACAATCTGAAAAATATGATTCCAAATAGTTACAAAACAAAATCATACGTTTTCGATGTGATTTCTCATAGACTATTGCAATTATTGTAATGTATTGTATCGATTTCGTAAAATTTTCGTATTTTACCACTGAAAATTACTTTCTTTGAAACTATCTAAAATTTGAATACCTTAAATTTTTAGTGACTATAGCATATGAAAATTTAAAAAAAAAAAAATAATAAATGATTATTAATTAATATATTCTCAGAATTAACTTCAGTTTTGCAAATTTTATAATTTTTTTTCTGCACAATGCACATCTTTAATACTTCCGGTTTTTATTAGAACCTCCCGACAGTGTCGAAAACCTTAGATTGGAGTATCTAGAACGATCGAACAAAGTTCTACTATTGTGGAATACGCCAAAATACCTCGGGAATGGAGGTTTCTATAAAATATACTATCAAATATCAGGAAGTAACAAACCAAAATGGATATACATGGGAAAAACTCGAGAATCGTGGTATATCTGCAAGGATGCCCAACCTGGAGTAAAATTCAAGTTGAGGGTAAAGACAAAAAATGATTTTGGTGCGTCTAAACCAATAGACACCAAAACATTTCGATTAAAAGGCAAGTTTCTTCTTATTCATATTTAAAAGACATTTTTTTTTAAATTTATTATAATTGTCATTGTTCAATGCTATATTTCCATGTTATAAATCAAGCTCAATAGCTGCGAAATAGTACACGCGAAACAATATCCCAGAAAGCATGTAACCTTACGGCAACCTTGTGTCGGAATTACCTTTTTTATTGCTACGAAAATGCTTGTACTAAAAACCTTTTTTTTTTAAATGAAGCAAACATATTGCAGCTTCAAGTTTTCATCCTAAAAGGATTAAAAATTATTTTTAAAGCTTTTTTAAAAAGTATTGTCACTTAAAGAAAATGGTGACTTAGGTCCATAATGACTTTTTGGCTGACGTCACACTACCGATAAGATCAAATTACAATGCCGATTAAAATTTCATGACTCGGTGGATTTCAACTGAGCATACAAGACGTTGCGAGAAGAAAACTTATAATTACCCAGATTTAAGATTATTTTAAACTTAAGATTAGCTTTATTCAAGAATTTTTTTTCGTAGCTTGAAAACCTGAAGACAACCTTGATTTAAGGTTTTCATATAGAAGGTTTGTTTTCCAAGGTTTCGAATTAGGATAATGTGAGTGGAATAGAGCAGATTGTCACAGATCTCGTTAGAAGGTTTACACGTAAACCGCGTAAAAACCTTTTTAGGTTTACATTAAAAGGTTTTCGCTGAGTGAAAATAAACCTTATTTTGCTATCTTGGATGAGCTGTTATTAAGTGTCCCCCGAGCTCAGAGGTTCGTCTTAATTGAAAATTAATAAATAGTTCTTAAATTTCCAAAAAAAAATTTCGTAGAATTCTCCAGAAAATACTACTATTTTTAGCTCTCAATTGTAGCTCAAATCGCAGTGTAGTACACAGGCTTTACAACTTCTGACAATTCATTGAACTTACAAGAAATTCGAATATCAGGACGCAATTACAGTCACAAACAGTCTAATACTCTACTACTCTCTGCGCAGTACGCTCCTGTTATGGCTTGGCAAGGAAACCCAGAACTATCAACGTTTGGCAAAGAAATCCAGAACTTTCAACATGATTCTAGACAATTCTCGTAGAACTCCGTAAATGTTAGACCTATCGCTTCGAAACTCAAATCTTCCAGAACAATCATTTTGCTGCATGCTGCCAAAATAGTAGCTAAAATAATCGCTAAGTCTGCAAAAATTTCGCCAAACTGAGTCTTCCATAAAAAACGCATTAGGAGTTTACTTTTTTCTAAATTACATTAGAATTGCGCAACTTTCTCTTAAATTTTCAAATTAAGCTGTTTATTTAGGGTTCGTCTGAGATATTTAGCCTCATAACAAAAGAACATTCAAAAAATTATACACATCTATATAAATTCGTAACAATAGTATTCGTGAACAACTTCAACTGCTTAATTAACAATTTGCTATTCCTAATGATCTGTAGGATTAATAAATTATACATCTTTTAAATTATAATACATATATATCTTGTTTTGTTCACCTACAATGAATAAGAACCAAATTTTTAAATCTCGCTAAGCAAGTTTTTGAAATCTTTTCAATCTAGGTTTTGGAAACATATTTCGAGGAGATTATTTTTTATATAAATATAATATCAGCTTGTCTTCATTTAAATTTGAATATTAGGAAACAAACTTCTGAAATCATAAAATTGTGAAATTTTTACTATATATTCTAACCGTTTTAGTTCCTTTACGTATTACGTCCTTTAATAATTTGTGTATCAACTTCCATTGTTTTTATAACTGTTCATTTGATTCAACTTGGAAACAGCAGTGCATAATTTAAATCTTAAAACATGCTCACAGACCAGGCGATAGAAACTCATATTTTTAACTGAATTAACGTGACATGCTTTATCTTACTTTATGACAATATTTAACAACCATCTCTCTGGGATTTGAAACTGCAAACTGGGTTGCCTCATTAAATGGCAAATGCTGTATCTAAGCCTTATCGGCTTCAACAACCGATATTTAAAATTATTAACGCATTTGATGCAACCTATTATTGAACGGTTTTATCACTCAGTCAGTTTATCTGGTTTTTATTAATATTATTTATTATTTATATTATTTTTTAATTTCTATTGCGAAATTATGAATTAACTAAGTACAGTTTTCCTAATATCTCCAGCATTTTGTTTTACAGAGGTTAATATTGAAGATAAAAACTGCCAATGCCTAGAAACATCGCCAGAACTAGATTCAGATGAAGCCTCTCTACCTGAATCAGATCAGCAAAACTCTGATGAACGGGCCCAATCTTCTGGGTCAGAATCAACTGCATCTGAGGAAGCGTCTCTATCAAAATCAAGTGAGTCGCAGCAACCTAATGACGTAAACGAGCCTAGGAAATCATCTTCTCGAAATTCTGCTGAATCTGAACAATCTCTTTCTCAAATTTCTGCTGAATCTGAACAATCACTTTCACAAATTTCTGCTGAATCTGAACAATCTCTTTCACAAATTTCTGCTGAATCTGAACAATCTCTTTCACAAATTTCTGCTGAATCTGAACAATCTCTTTCACAAATTTCTGCTGAATCTGAACAATCTCTTTCACAAATTTCTGCTGAATCTGAACAATCTCTTTCACAAATTTCTGCTGAATCTGAACAATCTCTTTCACAAATTTCTGCTGAATCTGAACAATCTCTTTCACAAATTTCTGCTGAATCTGAACAATCTCTTTCACAAATTTCTGCTGAATCTGAACAATCTCTTTCACAAATTTCTGCTGAATCTGAACAATCTCTTTCACAAATTTCTGATACTCAGTCATCTATTTCACAAAGCTCTGAATCTAAGTCATTACAACCACAAAGTTCTTCTGAAAAGTTATCCCATCCTGGGAGTTCTTCTAAATCTAAGTCATCACATTCAGGCAGTTCTTCCAAATCTAAGTCATCGCATCTGCAAAGTTCTTCTGAATCTAAGTCATCACGTGCAGAAAGTTCTTCGAAATCTAAGGCACCACACAAACGAATTTCTTCTGAATCCAAGTCAGCACATCCAGGAAGTTCTTCTGAATCTAAGTCATCACATCCACAAATCTCCTCTGAATCTAAGTCATCGCTTTCGCAAAGTTCTGCAGAATCTCAGCAATCATCGTCTCAAAATTCGGCTGAATCTCATCAATCTCATTCACGAAATTCAGACCATGAGTCATCGTCTGCACAAAACTCAGATGAATCCGAAAGGACATTTGAATCAAATGAATCTGAAGAACTCCCGCAGCGAAATTCTGCAAAGGAGATAATCAGTAAGTACATCCTGTTTTTTATTAATTTCAAATCAAACTTATTTAATTCCAACTTTTCATTACAAACAAATACAATGTACTGTGAAAATAAATTGAACTCGCTAATTTTGATTCATTAGGGCGAGAACTGAATATATATTTTGAAAAAAAAAAATAAGTAGTAAAAATAGAGGCAAAAAATGTAAGAAAAAAACGGAATAATAGACAAATAGAAAATTAAAGATGGTATACAGAAAGGTTAGGACTGGTACAAGTTTGAATATTTGGTCTAAAATGTTGGACTCTTAGAATATGTAAACTTTGTAATATTTATAAAAAATTTGTAAGGAATTAGTAAAAAAAACTTTGAAAACTATGTGAGTAGATAACTACGTAAAATTAAGGGGTGCACTATATATTTATATCTATATTCATTTTAAATAATATTTCAGTGCCGACATGTGCTTCAAAATAGTGGCTAAGTTTTGGTGAAAACCGATAGTTTTGTGTAGAAATAAATCAAAATCATAAATACGTAAACAATAAACAGGAACTGCTCGACTTAATTAGCCCATAGCCCATATTTTATATCTTGACATGCAAAATTATATTCCGCAAAATGATACGAAAAATTTTATAACATACAAGTTAAAGTTTTATCGACTATTATTAAACAAAATAATAAATATTTAGTGAAATCTTCGCCTGGAATTATCTTTGGATGAATGAATTTTATAATTATGCGCAAAAATTTTTACATTCGCTTTATAAGTTCTGGAGATATAGCGAAATATGCAAAAACTAAAATTTACATAAAGAGAAAAAAACTTTGGATCGCTGTCCTAATCAAACTCGGGAGACCATATTTCTCCCTAAATTTTAGATGTCAGAAATCTGAATAATCCGCCGAAAAAAAGGTAAGTTTCTTCTGAGAAAGTATATCTTTGTGTCTGATTTCGTAACTTAAAATATCGTCAGCACTAATTAATTAGCATATTTGAAGTCTCTTTCTTAAACTATTAAAGCTGAGTCCTAGAACGGGAAAATCTGATGATTAGATCAAAAGTTATTCAGGATAATCTGTTTTTTTCCCGCACTGTTCATTACGTTTTAGTAGCCAATCAAGTTCGGCACACACGCTTGATGTCGCTAATAGGTCGCCAATTAAATCATATTTGAATCACATGGTTAGGCTTAATCACTCTCCTTCTACTCGAGTTTAAAAGAAACTCTACAGTTTTGTGACAATAAAATGGGTTTGCTTTAGCGTAGTTTAATTATTAAAGTCAATCCAACACTGCATTATGCGCGCTAATAAAAAAATTTGCAAAAAATTGAGAATTATACTTATTGATTTCGATACTTTTAATCCAATAGGAAAAATTTTCGAAATCTTTAAATAAGTTTAAAAACTTCTAAAGTATTAAATTAATATGTCCGTTGCAAATGCCAGATAATTTATTACGGTTAGATATAGCTTTAACATTAGGACTTTTTCTCAAATGTATTTTTTTTAAATTTTCCTTGAGAAAAAAACCTTCGAAAAACATTGCTAATATTTTAAAAAATTATTAAAAAAAATATTAAAAATTAAAAATAACGGAAGATCAAGGAGATAGAAAGGATCTTATTCATGACAGCTAATTCCAAAAAAATACAAATTTCAAGGCAAATAGCAATGCTTTTTCTCCAGAACAGCCCATCTACACTTGCTAATCACCCTCGGGTGAACCAATTTTCCACTTTGTTGATTTTTCAAAAATTTAATCATCAAAATGCGTCATTTTTAGAAAAATGGGCATTAGCCTTTCTTTCCTTTTGATTCATACTAATATTTTTTTTAAAAATAAAAGAAACTTTCGATTAGCCGATATGTGTCCACTTAAATGAAAATTTTAAAAATGAATGATTCTTAGTATTTGCATTTGTATTTGTCCAAACCATGCTTAACTTTTCCAACATGAATTAATTAAACCATAAATGCGATGGCTTTTTTCACTTTTAATTTATTTTTTATAATTAGCACAAAAGGCGCTGGCTAAACATTGACGAAACATAATCTAATTTTTTATTATAATATTGCCTTTAAAGATTGATTGAATGTTGGGTTTAATGGCACAAAGTTCACAGAAGGACATGCTGCGCCAAACAAACGGTTTCAAAATAAATTCTAGGTAGATGTATACTACAAGTTTTCCCCATCAAAAATCACACGGAATTTATAAAACTGAATACAACGAAACAGACACATTCGAAAGTGAGTAAAACCAGATAAAATGTAAACATAGTAAAGCATCATAAAACAGTTGCATTCAAAGCTGAATAAAATCATATAAAATTGTAAATAGGATAAAAACAGTTATATACAGTACAAGAGACCAATTGCGCGTAGAAACGCAAAAATGTTAGGATGATGGCAGTCACCCAACAAATCCTGCAGAGTTAGAATAGAACTACCAAAAAAGGTTAGACGATGACGGTTAAAGCATGGGCAAATGATTAAAATATGATAAACAGTGAGTAAAACATTGCAAGTATTGCAATGAGGGGGAGGTTCACCAAACAGTAAGTGAAGATGGGTCGATCGAGTATGGCCAATTCGGAGACGAGTAAGTTTGACGTCTGCCCTACGATTAATTTTTTTTTTTTTTTTTTTGCCTTCAAAGAACAGCCTAGCGAACAGCTTAAATCTGACAATTCCGGGATACTGAACTAATCTCGAAAATTAATTGATGAGACTACCTCAATGAGAGTGAAAATGAGATATCTCGTGATTGGTTGACAGTAATTTTAGTTTATCACATCCTCTAAAATATTTTTTTTTTCTTTCTTCAGGAGGCAAAGCTTTATCCGGACCAGCACTTAAAAAAATCGAGGACGCTTTTCACGATCGTTTAGATGAAAGTGGGGATCATTCTGGTGAAACTAGATCTCATCAGCTTAGTAAGAGTAAGAAAAAAGCTATGCCGAATCAAAATAAGAGCTATAGAAGGAAAACTTTCATGGGTGATGCACCGAATAAGGCAGTACCAGGAGCTATTTATGCCAGCAATGAAAAGCTTGTTAACCACCGAAATTTAGAAAACTATTCGGCATTGCAAAATAATTCATATTTGAAGATTTATGAAGATGGCGAAAATATTTCAGTTCCACTTAGAATGAGTAACGATTCGACGACCTCAAATAATCTTTCAAAGTCTACAAATAATGGTTTCGAATATTTAGAAGATTACACGATATTAGATTCCAACGATAATTCACATTTACAGTCGCATGAAAATAAGGAAAATGATTCAGTACAACTTCGTGGAAATAACGATTCGAAGACTACAAAAATTCATCCCAGACTTAAAAAATATTTAAAAATTGATGATGATATTGAAAATGCTTTAATTCAAGTTCGTGAAAGTAATAGGTCGAGCACTTTTAAAAATCTTTCAAATTACATTGCTTCTACTCAACTTTATGGAATAAATAATCCAAAGTCTCAAAATATTTCAAATTATACATCAACATTGAAGGCTGATGAAGATACTGAAAAGGCTTTATTTCAACTTCTTGAAAATAGTCATCCAAAGATTCCAAATAATCGTAAGTCTTTTTTTTTTTTGTACAAAAATTTCATTTCTTTCCTCATACATATGTATGATCGCATACTCTTACTTTGAGCGCATCCCATTATATGCGTATATATATATATATATATATATATATATATATATATATATATCGGAAACAAATTATATGAAAAAATGACTTCTCAGATGGTCCAATCTTTGATACAAAACATTATTCTGTAAACTATGATAAAAATAGTAGAGTAAATTTTTTACTAACCAACTATTAAAATGAAAAGAATTATGGAGCCTCTGAAAAAGTAACAATTATTCTAGTCCCCTAACTATATTCTTCACACATTTCATGTCCATCAGATGACAATAGTTTTAAATTCACTTTTATTTTATTTCTTTTTCAAAGTTTTCGTTAGAAAACCAGCATAGAGAATTTAAGCCCCGAAAAATGGTTTAAAAACTTTGATATTGTTACTTTTAATATTTCTTTAAAAGTGTAGATAATGTATAAATCAAAACTTATAAATGGATGGTTATAAAGAAAAGATTGATTCTAAAGGCCTATCTCGGAAAACTCATTTCTGAAAACAAGAATTTTTAGAAACAGACTTTGAAAGATATTTTGTTGGTTGTGACAAATTTCATTGCAATTTCGAGAATACTTTGTAGTCTTTTGAAATTGCTTGGAAATAGTTGCAAAGCAATATCTTCGATCATTAACCTTTTATTTGGAGAGCTCATCATCAATATTGTTGATGATTGTAGGTGACATTAACTTAAATTTTAGAAAGTTTCATGTTGTAGGCTTACACTTGATTCAAATAGTTAATCGAAAATTTATCTCAAAGTGCACTAAGTGGAGTAGTATATAAACCTTTGACGCAGATAGGGCACTTGTGTTCTCTTTATAGATTTTTGTTTCTGACACCCTAATTACAAACAAAAATTTGTTTTGGCAATTTTGCATCATTATAAAACAGTAGTAGTTACTAAAACAAGTATGTATGATTATCCGACTCATATTTGTTCTAAAGTATTATATCCAAAAAATAAAAATTTCTCCTTCTTCAAAATTTATCAATAATGATTTTTTAAATTAAAGAAATTTCCATGATGAATAATTGTTTCAATAAATAACTGCAAATAAGTGTAAATTTGAAAAATTATTGTTTGGAAGTGAACCGTGTTTGGAAGATTTTACCTTTAACGAAGAAAAAGGCTGTAATTCATAACCATGATATATTTTAGAACCATAAATTTTTAAAATGCCAAATATAATATTTTTAATTTATTTAGTCCTAAATTAATACAAAATAATGAAAAAATGACAACAATAATGAACTGTTGAAATTAATACAAAATAAGGAAATAAGTAAGAAAAATAAGTTAAGAAAAATCCAGTGTAAAAGGATATAGCCGGGGCACGAAATTTCCTCTCGACCGAATTGGCGACCGAAAACTAGGACTTGCAAGTAGGTGACAAGTTTTCCTCTATAACAGATTCAGTGAGTAACACAGTTTGGTTCTAGGGCTGCAACTAACAAATATTATTTTAACCAAATACAAAAATGAATTGTTAAAATTACGAGTATAAGAACATTTCTGCTACTTCTCTTATTTTAATGACTTGTGGGTAATGCATTGAAACCTTTTGGTAGCCTTGCCTTAAGTTATGATCACTTTGAAATAAGCATGTTTCGAATTTTCACTTTCTACGTTTTTATAGTTTTTGTTGCCATAAAGTTATTTATATCCCATATGTTAGCATTTTTAAAATTATTGTTATTTTTCATGAAATAATGGTGAAAAAATTTTTAGCCTAGATGGTACCTTTTAGAAATGAAATTTAATGTTCTGATTTAAGAAGTGTTTGCATTGCTTCGATTTTATCGAATCGAATTCTGTACCTCAGAAACGTTAGTTTTGTACTACTTCAAGCAAACATCAATTTTCTACATACTTCTCTTGCATCAATTTTCAGTAGATTATGAACTTATTGCGCTTAAAATGTTCCTCCACTCCTAGTAGCGATTTAAAGTTAGATGCAACTTTTCATATTCTTTGTAGATATCTTTGTTTTCACAAAAATAAATTAATAAATAGATAACATTCTTGGATTGTATGCTTTTTCACATCCCTTTGTTCGTAATTTTACTTGGCTCTTGATCTGAAGATAACTGCGCAAAATTTGTCCCTTTGATGGCTAATTGCCCTCAGTAATTTTATGCGTTATATACATAATGCGTCACATAAATATGATCTTTACGAAGCAGAGCAATATAAAATATATTTTTTTCTTTTTAAATATGCATGCTTTACTTTTTATTGAATTAGTAAGAGACTTTTTCTTTTATATAAAACAAGGAATTTATCAATCTTGGGTAACTGTATCTTATGATCATTGTTGTCATTATATTCAATATAGTAGTATAAAATTATAAATTTACTTAATTCAGAGATTTTATGGCGATATACTATTTGAATTAGCCCTATAAGAACAGCGCTCGGAAATTTAAATTGTTAACTTCTTTCAATCGTCGAAACTAGACGAATGTTATGTGAAAAAAAGCCTTGGATTACTTAGTTTAAGTGCTCTTTTCCTTATGTCCTTTGTGGTACTGCTTTCGATTTTGATTGGCTGTCGGCGATCACGTTGGTAAACAGTCGCCATTTTGTTGACAAGTTTAAAAGGTGAAGTGCTGCACTCGATTTGTTATTTCTATTTTTACTCTGCTTTTAACTTTATTTGTTTCAATACTTTTAAATTAATAATGACAGGTGTTTTGCGCATTTGGGTGTTCTATTAAGTAAATTTTGGCTTTAAATTATATTGCTTACCTGTTGGAGATCACGATAAAGAAAAATGAAAAGTAATGCTGCATAGAATTAGTTGAGATAAAGGAACTTCAAACGATACTAATTACTATAAAATTTTATATTAAGAAAACGTTAAAAATAGTATTATACAATTATATTTTAAATTGCTCATGCTTTATTTTGTTTATGTGGAATTTTTCCTATTTAGTTTTAAAGAAATCTCTATATTGAAAATTTGTATTGCTTTCTTTTATGTTATAAAAGAATAATGTGCCTTTTTTAATACATAACAATTACAGCAAGTATTTTCTTCTATAAAGATATGTTATTAACACTATAACATTTAAAAGATTTAAAATTATTAAAGAATCAAATTGAATACAATTTAAATACCTCTGTACCAATTCAGTAAAATATATATTAATTTTTTATTTTATATACGTTGTAGTTTGATAGTTTTACTTTATACAATTCATAAAATTGAAATTGTTTTCTTTAAAATATCAAGAATTATTTATTATAAAATATTTACTATACAATATTATAAATAAAATAATATATCTCAATCATATCGAATCGATATAAATTAAGTAGTTTTAAATCTTATTTTTGCACTATTGATAAGATGATGATGAAATAATACAATTAAAAACAATATTATTGTGCTTTGAAAAAATATTAAGTTTTTCCGAAAATATTAATGCTGTTCAAGTGAATTTATTGATTTAATATATTATAATATGTTTTATATTGTAACAAAGATATTTTTATTCAATTTAGTATTTTAAACATTTAAACAGCAATTTTAATATATTTATAGATTTTGCTATTTGCATCTAAAATTTTAAATATGCCATTTTGAATTTAAGTAATTGTACCTACAATTTTAGCAGTTTTTTAATATAAAAGACCAATTAATAATTGGTATTGATTAAGAAGATAAAGATTTGAACTATTGGGGGGAAAAACTTTCTTTTACCTTGATAATAATGTCCATAAGCGATTTAAATCCCAAATCAAACCACCCTTTGAACCTCATATAAAAACAGACCGCAAAAAATTTCAAAGTATTCAGAAGAAAAAGTCATAGCTGATTATGAAAGACGAAATGAGAAAGTTTTAATACTGAAACACTGTGAAAGTTGTATCACGGAATAGAATACAGTAAAACCTCTTTTTGTGCGGTCCTTTTTTATGCGATTTTGTTTTTGTGCGATTGGTTTTGTGCGATTTTATTTTTGTGCTATTTTTTTTTATGCGGTATATGAATCTTAGCGGCGTTAGCACCAGTTTATGTTTACTATCAATGTAATACATGTTGCGAACGAACTCTGATTATGTGGCCTCCTTGACAACGATGTACTTCGCGATGCTCTGTTCGTTTATTTTAAACAATCTCCTGACAAGGCAGAGTCAGTTACGTACATATTGTCGCTCGACGCGAGAACAGTACACGCTTCGTATTCAGAGTTTTATACACGATTCACGTGATTAAGGATTTATTTTATAGTGAGACTAAAGATAAATAAATTAGTTACTTTTGTTTCTATTTATATGTAGTTTTAATGATTTTTATTTTATTTTTAGACATAAGTACTCCCCTAAAATGAATAATTATTGCCAAAAGAAAGAAAAATGGCAGACAATTCCACTATTTAATGTATAATTTGAAAACTTCTCCAGGTATATGTACAATGAAGAATTAAATATTTTTACAATTTCTTTTGGTCTAATTTAATTATTTCATTCAATTGAAAGCATTCTCTCATCTATTTCATAAATCAGATGTTATTTCTAAGTCCGACTTTTTTTATGCGGCCCCTATCCTCCGCATGAAAAAGTTTTAGGTAGTATATCTTATTTTATATTATAACCGTCGTTGAACAGCCGACCCAACTTAATGGGTTTACGGCTACTAATGTTCAACTCCGTAGCCTTGTAATTTTGAACCCAATCCAGAAGACAAGGGAACTCCTGGATCGAGTATTGGGAGAAATTTGCCTTCGTGGAGGACTTTTTGATGGAGCTAACCCGCATTTGCGTTACATGGAGAGGAAGACCACGAGAACCTCCCACGGTTAGCCTGACGGCAAGGGGACTCTAACCCATGATCCGTCTACCACTGAGGATATTTCACGTCAGCACTGTGGTCAGTGCAAGCCGGATGCGGAATTCGTATCGACTGGGATTCGAACCCGGTTCGCCTCATTGGAAGGCGAACGCTCTATCCCCTGAGCCATCGCGGCTCTTAGGTAGTATATCTTTTTATTTTATAACCGTCGTTGAACAGCCGACCCAACTTAATGGGTTTACGGCTACTAATGTTCAACTCCGTAGCCTTGTAATTTTGAACCCAATCCAGAAGACAAGGGAACTCCTGGATCGAGTATTGGGAGAAATTTGCCTTCGTGGAGGACTTTTTGATGGAGCTAACCCGCATTTGCGTTACATGGAGAGGAAGACCACGAGAACCTCCCACGGTTAGCCTGACGGCAAGGGGACTCTAACCCATGATCCGTCTACCACTGAGGATATTTCACGTCAGCACTGTGGTCAGTGCAAGCCGGATGCGGAATTCGTATCGACTGGGATTCGAACCCGGTTCGCCTCATTGGAAGGCGAACGCTCTATCCCCTGAGCCATCGCGGCTCTAGGTAGTATATCGTACAAACTTGTTTATTACATGTAAGAAATCATAAAATTTTTGATTTTTTTTGTGCGATTTCTTTTATGCGGTCCCTATCCACCGCACAAAAAAAGGTTTTACTGTATAAATAAAGTATCTAATTTCAGAGAAAAGAAAAGAATTAATCGAATAAACAGTCAATATTTAAGCTATCTTCAAGAACATGAAAATATTAATCAATAAAAAGTAGCGTTTAAGAATAGAAAATCAGTATTTCCACATTAAGAGTAGCAGTAACAAGAGAATTATAGTCACTAAGATGGCAGCTTGTAAGCTACTTAATCTACGTATTCGGAGATTTAATGTGAAGCGATAGGGCTAGGATATGCTGGTTTGTAGGGCGTTGGGCCATCACCTCCTACATCAGAAAGCCTCCACACGTTTTTTTATAAGTAGTCCGCGCAGACTATTTAAAAAGTGAACAAGTTGTGCGCATGGAACCCATATTCTATTCTAAAGTTGAATGAGAGAAATGTATCATATATATTTGAGAATTGAATCTGTAGTGGTAGACAAGTGAATAAGACAAACCAATCATATTCACAAATTAAACAAATTTTAGACATATATTTGCTACCACTCTCTTATTTTTTTCTAGATTTTCTATTAAACGGCTTTTTCGTTAACTGGTTCACCTTCATAGTGGTCTGATCGGACCACCTATAAAAAACCGTGTGGAGGCTTTCAGTTGTAGGAGGCGTTGGTTGGGCCCGTGTCCAAAAAGTTATGAGCTCGACCCCTGTTTCCCGAGACTGTCCGTGAACAAAATGGTGACTCTTCCGCGCTAAATCTGTCGGGGTCACAATGTCCTCCAAGTTCCCGTAACAACTCAATACCTCTGGTGATTCAGGTCACAACTACGATCTGTGTATGAATGGTGTGTGAATGTGTCCTACCTGCAAAACGGACTGTGACGTATGTATGTGGCAAAAGTTGAATTCCTGACTATAGTTGGTGCCACTGGAAAACACGAAAAGCACACCCCTTTGCCTTAAAATTGGCTTGTTAGCATTGACAAGAGTTATAAGACAATAACAAAAATGTGAAATGATATCTTTCAATTTATCTTTTCAATTATCTCTTCTTTTCAATTTTCGATTTTTTTTAACGTACTGACCCACGGCTTTAAACAATTAAGATTAAACTTTCATGTTCTCTTTTCACTCTTTTAGCCAACCACGGTAAATTCAAAATTACATTTATTAATTTTTTCACATTATTCTTCAATATTTTACCCAGAAAGATTGATATTCGTTCATTAAGAAACATTGGAGCAGTCATGGCTCAGGAGATAGAGCGTTTGCCTCTCAATGAGGTAACCCAGGCAAGAATCCCAGCGGTGGATGGTTTATACTTCTGCTCCTGTGCTAGGGTTAAATATCCTCAATGCTAGACGGATCATATAATCTCCTCACAGTCGGGCTAACCATTGGAGGTTTTTACAATTTTCCTCTCCATGTAACGCAACTGCTCGATAATTCTACCAAAAAGTCCTCCATGAAAGCTATAGTTAGTCCCAATGCTTGATTTAGAAGTCCTCTTGTCTTCTGGATTAGGCTCAAAATTACAAGGTTACGGAGTTGAACAATGAAAATAGTAAACTCTGAATTGGGTCAGCTGTTCAGCACCGATTATAAAATAAAATAAAATGAAAAAAGACAAGAAGACCTACTAGTAGTATCTATCCTATTTGAATCATTTTACTGTAATTAACAAAATTTACAAATATTTTTAATTTTCTCTTTTTTTTTTTTTTAAACACATCAACCGCAATTTAATATTTCCGCTTACCAAACAGGTTGATATATTAAACACATGCAAGATATTTTGGTCATACATTACACAACGCAAGAAGCTCATCGTTACGTCCTAAATACTTTAACGTATCTCTAATTTAAGTTAGCTTATAATGTCACACACCATAAAATAACAATAATAAAGTTTAGACACTGATTCAAATAAGGTGTGAAAGCAACCGACATTTTCAACCGTCATCTATCAATCAGTACCTCGTGATAAAATCAATTTAATATGTCTTATAAATTAGTGAATGAGAATTGAATAATTGTAGTAATGCTATATTACTTCCTCACCAAAATTTTATCTGTGATAGAATTCGATGAACGGTTAGTACTAGTTGATTCATAGCTGTTTTGAAAGAGGCGTATTAAGATCACCGGGCTTTTGAATGTTGGTAGTTACAGCAGTATTACGATTACGGCTGCGGGTGTGGTCGCTCCTGTGCTGCAATTAGCCGTCGAGTGTGTTCAGGTCCCTGTTATGTGTGATCTGACTGAGTAGCAACAGCGTGAGGAGGTCAATGACGCCGTCACAAATAGCAAGAGAACTGTTCACTGTGTTACTTTTTTCAAACTAGGCGGATTCACATCAATGTGGGCGTTTCTGTCGAGGTAGGAGAATTCAGATCAAGTTCGTAAGTCACCTATGTGGGGATAGGCTATCGATACTGTCAACCGTCATCTATCAAAAGGTACTACTTGATATAAAACATTCAACATGTCTTATAAAAAGTAGTGGATGGGATTTAATAACGGTGCTTGAAGTTACGCTACAGCTTTTAAATATGTAGCGTAATAAAGTATTATCATAGAATAACGTTGGAATAAAGAAAAAATTAGTAAAATTCTAGAATAGCCCACCTCTTGGCGACTTTTTGAAATCTCGCCAAGTTGGCGATCATTACTTGGATCAACGTTGTTTTTTTTATTATTAAAAAAGCAATTTAAATTTTTACAAATTTATAAAAATATTTTTAAGAAATTAAAATAAGAAATAATCAAAATAGACGCTCTTTAAGGCTGCAACATATATCCCCTAAATATCTTAAATAAACCTAGCTTAGCGGGATTTCAAAAATTCGCCACGAGGTGGGCTGTTCTAGGATCCACCCAGAAAAAACTCGTAATTTAGAAAGCAATAAAAAACAAAAACTTAAATCACAATGGAATAAAAATAAATAAATAATTATACCTCTAAATTAGGAATAAAAAAATTATTTATAGGAAAACAATACCTTTATCAGTTTTGTTATTTCATGCTAATTACAACCAAAAATATTTGGAAATTGATGTGGGAAAACTGGATTTGGAATTGATGTGGGAAAACTCCTACTATATGATTTTTCCGGTGAATAAAAACGCACTGATAACATGTAAAAACTGCGACGCTTTCATTAGATTTTTATGTATAGTTAGATACAGCTTTTAAAAATACTCATATGATGTATTAATGTATATATATATTTTTTTTAAAAAAACTTTCAACCTGTAATCGTAGAAAGTAAGAGTTTTTTCTTTCTAATTTTCCAGATGTTTTTCAAAAAAGATTTGCTCATTTTGTTGAGTCACTCTGTCCTCTAGAAACAGCAACTATTTCATTCGAACCGAACTCTTCTGAAATTCTAAAAGCATCTGCTACTTTATCTAAACCAAGTCATTTTAAAATTCTGAAAACATCAACAACTTCGCCTGAAGTAAAAGTTTCAAAAACTCTTAAGACAATTTCTAAAGAAATTCTGGAAAAATCTTTTATTTCGTCAAAACCGAAACCGAATCACATTCTGAAAGGTATCCCTGGGGAGAATAACTATTTATTTCGTCCTGGCAACCCTCGAGATTTGATGTACTACAAAATAAATCATAACTTTGCATATTTTAAATGGCGACTCCCCAAAGCTGACAAACATAATCAAGTTGATTACTATATAGTTGAAAAAAGGACTGAAGGTGGATCATGGGAAATATATATGAAAAATGTTACCCGTTACCGAGCTAGATATAGAAGACCATGCCCATGTGAAATAAGAATATTGGCAGTGAACAAGTACGGGCTAGGTCAACCAAGTAAAATTATTAGAGATGCTGATTTAGAAGGTGAGTTTGGTTGAAGTTCGTAATATTCAAACTACTATAAAAATAACCGCTTCGATTTCACAGTTGTCAGTGTTAAAGAATGTCAACAAAATAAACTAAACGAGTCAAATAATTTCAAAATGAACTATGAAACCTAATCATTCTAAAATTATCCAACTGAATTTTATCAGAATTTCTTATATTTAAACTTTTTGTTATTGACGACGTCACTTCTCTCTCCTGGTAATCCATCTATGATCAATCAATCAATCAATCAATAAGACATCAATCTATAGAAGTACATTTCTTTTGGGATGTAAATATGAATCGTCCAATAGAAATGGAGCAAATGACGATGGCTCTTTATCGCCATGCACCATTTTTCTAATATTTTAGTAGCTTTTCATTTTCGACAGCTTATAAAATGATATTAACTATTCACTTAACAAACCAAATTGACAGTTAAGTTCTGCCAGAACCAGCTATCTGCCGAAGATGACTAATAACCAATCAAAATATCTTAATTTCGAATCGATTTAAAGTTTCCTCGGATTTATGCGCCAGAAATTCATATTTGCAATTAGCATTATTAATGATATCCCTAAAGGTTATCCTACATTAATGCTTATCCATACAAATAATTAAATGTATGATAATAGGTTAAATTATTTGTATTTCCCTCATCGTAATAGCATTTTTTTAAAATTTGTATTAAGACTCCCTGACCTGTATTTAACTCATTGGAACTAAACTGATTGTCTTGTATCATTAACTCTAACTATTGATAATTTTTATACATTATTATTATCTTGCACTAATACTTATCCATAAGATTAATATGAACTTTTTGAAACTAAACTCTTTCAGTCGTATCAATTACTTTAACTATTGTAAATATTTCTACATTTTTATCTTCCTGCATTAATGCTAGTTCAAAAGACTAATATAGGATAATCGTTTACATGATACGCATTTACCTCATTTCAATAATATTTTTGCTAAATCATATTGGTACGCTAAGAATATTATAAACTTCTTGAAACTAAACTTTCCATTTAACATTTAATTTTTGCTCCCATTTTATCTGTTTTAAAGTTTTGATTGCTGTATTTTGTAGTGTTATCGGAATTGTATAGACCGAACTCCGAAATGTCTGACAATCATTTTTTCCCGCAAAAATATTACGTTACAGGAACTTAAAAGCAGCATTGTTTCTGTATATTTAGATATTCGTGTGCCATTTATCAGCAGATTATGCATATCAAAATCATGACAAATACACTTTATGGTAGGAGTTACTTTTTTAATTAATATGTTAGTAATTAAATACGTTACTACGTTAGTAATTAAATATTACTTTTTTGTAATTTATGATAAATGGGGAGTCAAACAACAGAAGAAATTCAGTGTGCAAGAAAAAAAATGTTCTCTTTTAAAAAACTTTTGACTTAATAAGGCTCATTATTAATGATATCAAATTTTAAAATCGATCAGAAATCGAATTTTTTTTTTTTAAAAAACGACTTTTTTATTAGAACGAATTACGAATTAAATACAAATATGAAATATGCGACTAGCTGATTTGACTTCATTCAAATTTTGTATTTTGCCACGTAAAATTATATATTTTTTTTTAATGATGGAAAGAATTGCATACCTTACAATTCAAAATTTTTTCGACTGTTATTAAATAAAATAATAAAAAACAGGAAATATTTATTAAAAGTTATTTTTTTATGGAATTTTCTTTGGATATACAAATTTTATAATTGAGTGCCAAATTTTTCAACTCGCTTAAAAATTTCTCGAGATAAGGCAAAAATTAGAATTATAGAGTCCAAACTTCGGATAGCTCTCCTGATCAAATGTTTGGAACAATATTTAAAAATTGCGGCACTGTTTGATTTAGTTTCATAAAAATAGTAAAGCAACAATTACTAGCGATATTCATCCAAGCGCATATGGCGCTCGTAAATATTAAAGCTGATTTTCTAAATTCAAATTCGGTTATTTTGATCTTCTCAATTCTCCTAGATCAAAAAAATCAAGCCCTGGGAAAAACTAATGGGGTATGATGAGTGGATCAGCAATTGGATATCCGTTTATTCCAGCTTTTGCAACATATTCTAAGTGGCCAAAAAATTTGAAAATTTGGATTATATTTCAAATATCACATTCAGATATTTTGCTTAATTGATTTTTGTCCACCTTTCATTTAATATTTGCACACTAGATGAGTGAAAGTTGTTGTTATAGATGGTTACTACATCGCTGATTAAAATATAAATTTCTTAAAATGTATTTGTTTGAATTTAGCTTTAAAAAAAGCATTATTTACCGGCATTAATTTACATAGGTATTTACTTAAGGCATAAATTTTAAGAGATGTGAACTTCTTAAAATTTATTTGTTTGAATTTAACGTAACTTTGACGAACTTAACTTCATTTGTTTAACTTAATTTGTTAACGTAATTTGTTTGAATTTAACTTAACGTTCCGGTTCCTCTAAAATTGAATCGATTGAAATGTTTGAAAAAAATTTTTTAAATAATAACAGCATTTTTTTATTTAAAGTTCAACTATATAAACTTCGGAAATATTTTGTTTTTATCTAAGTGCAGTTTAATAAATGGGAAGTGGGTTTCTTTTTAATTACTTTTCGCAATTTTACTCTACTCTAATAATTGAAAAGAATTTTACACAGGAAAAAAAATTCCATGTGATATAAAAGGATTGATATGCATTTTCTTACACCTAGAGTTTTCTGGACCACCACGAAATCTAGAAATAGTTCAAGCAAAATTGAAAAACTCATCAGGCTGTCCAGAACACGTTTTCCTGAATTGGAACCCACCGGAAGATAGTGAAAGACTCAACGTGACACATTATGTAGTGGAAACTAATAAAGATTCTGATTTAAAATGGAACCCCATTGGAAAAACAAAAGCAGCAAACACAATGATAAGAATTAAAAACTGTGGCCTTTGTTCCATTCGAATTCGAGCAATAACAGAGACTGGTAAAGGTGTACCTAGCAGTGTGATAAACTTTACCAAAGAGATTTACTGTAAGTATATTAATATTTTCTAAGCATACAGAGTAATTCTTTAATGCGATTGAAAACTTGGAGGTTAGGATAGATAAATGCATAGCAACCCATGCTGGGAAATGTCCTTCAGTTTGGTGGTAGTTTCTATTTAAAAATTTAAATCATACCCAGAAAGCATGTAACCTTACGGCAACCTTGTGTCGGAATTTTCATTTCATTGACAAGAAAATATTTGTACTAAAAACCTTTTTTTTTTCAATAAAACAAAAATATTGCACTTTCAAGCCTTTCATCCGAAAAGGATTAAATATTATTTTTTAAAGTTTTTTTTTAAAAAGTATTGACACTTAAGTCTATAATGACGTTTTAGCTGACGTCACTCTAGCGATACGATCAAATTGCATTGTCCAT
The DNA here is from genome assembly GCA_949128135.1 of Parasteatoda lunata. Taxonomy (NCBI): domain Eukaryota; kingdom Metazoa; phylum Arthropoda; class Arachnida; order Araneae; family Theridiidae; genus Parasteatoda; species Parasteatoda lunata. The sequence continues at coordinate 72,542,032 of OX421978.1, read as the reverse complement.
TAAAATGTCAAGACAAGGTGGATTTTAGCTGAGAATACAAGACATTGCGAAAGTAAACCTCATGATTACCTAGATTTAAGATTATTTTCACCTTGAGACTAGCATTATTAAAGGATTTTTTTCACGCCTGAAAACCCTAAGTCAACCTCGAATTAAGGTTTTTATATAAAAGGTTGTGCTCAAAGGTTTTGAATTAGGGTAATGTGCGTAGAATAGAGCAGATTGTCACAGATCTCGTTTTAAGGTTAAAAGGTTTACACGTAAACCGCATAACAAACCTTTTTAGGTTTACATTAAAAGGATTTTTCTGAGTTAAAACAAACCTTGTTTTGTTATCTGAATTATTTTATTAATCTCTTGACGGGTCTTCAAGAAAACGGTCATAAAAGTGCCCATTGTTTTCAAGATAATTGCATGAAAAAAGGTGTATGTACACGATATATATTCATTTTTAATATTTGGAATTTTTTTTAGTATATGTCCATGTTACTCTAACTCCAAATTGTCCACAATATTAAAAATATTTTTTAAAAAATTTTTTATAACTGAACACAAACCACGCGTATTCACAAAGAGCATAAGTAAGTGAGATAAGAGTCACAAATACAGACATTTGGATAGTGCTGACATCTAGTCTAAAATAAACAATCTCCAGTTACATTAAAAATAGTCTTGTGCCGCCCTCTAGTGTACAAAATAAGAAATAAAAAAACTTCCGAGCACAAGAGATGGATATATTTAAACCTTTTTTTAGATATTACTTTCAAAAGCTTTGGCCCGGAAATATCACGGGCACGAGAAGTAAGAGGAAAAAGCTCACCCCGTGATTTTGATGGGAGCGAGAGAAAGGGGTTAAAGAAAAAATAATTTGTTCTATTCTTTGGCTGCGTTAACGATTGCGTATATAATTTGAGAATGTGCGTTTGGGCTCCCGTTCGACTATTCTGTTTGTTAATTTTAGATAGTGAGTGATTTTTGCTTTCAGGCTTTTCACGGTTCGAACGGAACCTCAAGTACGTTCAGTTCAGTGTGATTCTCTCTATTAAATGTCGATGGTCATATATTGCTTAAATTAAGACTTTAAAATAAATGGTTTAGTTTTATCATTAAGATTTAGGGTATTTTTATCACATGAGAACAATCGTTTTCTCTATTATGAACTCCTTTGTATTTGTATATCTGTTTAGCTAAACTATCCTAATTTTATGTTTGCTAATAACCATCTCGGAAATAACATTCAAATAGACGCAGAAATAGATTTTGTGTGGTAACGTAATGATTTGGCGACTACCTTGGCGAGTTGTCTAGTACCTGATCTCCAAACCAACAAATTAAGAGGAAATAATTATTTCTGAGTCTATTTTTAGAAAATGATTATAAGAAGACAAAAAGTTAGCATAAAATAAAGATATGAACAAGAAGTTCATGATAGTAAAGCGTCTCTTGTGTCATACAACGACATTTCCAAACATGATTTGCTGTGCATTTCTCAATCCATCTGATTGTCCCTTTCGATGTTTGCTGTCACTCTCTGTTATCACCCCATATTTATAGCTTCATTAAAAATTTGTACTTAACTAAAATTTGAAGAAAAAAAAGAACTTGATGAAAAAAACAGTTTTTTGACTTATCACTTTCAATTTTAATGGCTATTTAGTAATTTAATAATGTTTTTTAACAACTAAAGATGTGCGTGGTACTAGGCCTGGAAATTTAAATTTTAAGTTAGAAACCAGTGGCAGGTAGACTTTAATAACTCAACAGCGACTTTTTCCTCAAACCTAATGAAACGATAACCGATATTCATTCAAATTTCGTGTTTGGTCTCATAATATTATGTGAAAATTTGAACATCCTGAAGTACAAAATTTTTTCAACCATTATACAGGGTCTTTATAATTAAAGTTCCACTTTGAAATGGCTATAAACATAAAACTACCCCACCAAAAGTCATCAAACTTCGTAAATGTCTATAAGAGGTCATGGGATTTTAGTTCCCGCAAAAAAAAAAAAAAGTTCAAATATTCACCACCAGCGGTGAATGACGCTGTATGCAATACGGTTAAATGAAATAACAGAGGAAACATCAGTTGCAAACACTTTTATTGTTGCTACAAAGCAGGCTCAATGTGGCATCCGCCATTTTCTGAAAACAAATTAAATCGCAATATTGCATTCTCAACAGCACTTCTTAGCATATCTGGAGAAATGTTACGGACATGTCTGTGTATCGCATTCTTCAATTCCACTAAATTGGTTATGTTATCACCATAAACAATGGCTTTGAGATAACCCCACAACCAGAAGTCACAGGGGTTGAGGTCTGGTGAGGCCAAGAAATAGGAAAGTTTCAGGCTACAATACGTTCATTCGTGAAATGTTGTTGCAGTAACTGTTTGACACACCTACCAATTAGACGTAGAGCCCCGTCCTGCATAAAGATCGTGGTGGCCAAAATGCCCCGTTGCTGAAGTTCAGGTATCACGAAACATCTGAGCATCGATTCTAAGCGAGCAGCAGTCACAGTGCATGTCACGGGTCCAGCTGCCGATGGCTCTTCAAAGAAAAGAGGTCCAATTATGAAATTTGCTGTCATACCGCACCGAACGGTGACTTTAGGCGAATGTAATGGAACTTCGTGGATAACATGAGGGATTTCTTCGGCCCAAATCCTGCAGTTATGGGTTTTGACATCCCCATTTAAATAAAAATGTGCCTCATCTGACCACATAATGTCCCATGGCCAATTGATGTCCTCCTCCATCCGTGCCAGAAAACTCAAAGCCAATGTTTCTCTTAAAGTTGGATCTCTAGGTTGAAGTTGTTGAACAAGTTTGATTTTGTAAGGGTAGTACTGCAACACTTTCCGAACGATTTTGTACACCGTACTCAATGGTAAGTCGAGTCGACATGCAACAGCACTTACTCTGCACGTCCCCTGTCTGGTGTCCATTGCTGCTTCTTCTACTGCTAATGCAACAGCCTCCTTGGTTTCCACAGACACAGATTTTCATCCACGCCCAGGTGCAACAGATAACAAACCTGTGGCTTGAAATTTTGCCGTCATTTCCCGTAAGCCTTGCGGTGTCATTGGACCTCGGCGTTTTCCTCTTACAGTACGGAACTTTTGTAAAGCCCTCCGTTCATTGCTGTCGCATTCATAGTAACATTTCACGAGCAAAGCACGGTCTTGCATGGTAACAGACATTGTCGACTCAGAACACTGACAGCTCAGACAAGGCGCCTCACTTTTATAACTGCAAAGTCACATGACGTGTAAAACAAATTTGCATATTTCACATTTGTTTAACTCTATTGCATACAGTGCCATTTTCCGCTGGTGGTGAATTTTTGAACTATATATTTTTTTTTGCGGGAACTAAAATTCCATGACCTCTTATAGACATTTACCAAGTTTGATGACATTTGGTCAGGTAGTTTTATTTTTATAGCCATTTCAAAGTGGAACTTTAATTATAAAGACCCTGTATGATAGAATTTAAAAAATAGTGAAAAAGATTATTGTTAATAGTATTTTCAATTTTATAATTGTATACATACATCTGCCGAATCGCTTAAATTCTTGAGATAAAGCGAAACACGCAAAAACTGATATTAAATTTGTGTTCTGAAATTTTTGCCTCTTCTTCTGAGATCATATTTTCAGATAGCAGCTTCTCTCCCACGTAATAATTTTACGGTCAAAAACTAAAAAATGTAAAAAAAAAAAAATTATAAATATGTGCATAAATTTAAACAGAGAAAATATTTTTTTGGTCGGATTTAGAAACTTTAAGTAGAGTCTGCGCTATTCAATTCATATATTGGAGGTCGCGTTTTTGAACCACTAAAATAGGTTATTAGTATACATAAAACCCCGATCATTGGAAAAAAAGTTATTCAGGGGATAGTTTTTTTTCTTTTTCTTTTTCTGGGGGGGGGAGCTCTTTATTGAAAGTAGATATAATTGAATAAAAAATTAATGAAAATAAAAAATATAAAGTCTACGTTCTTTATTTACGTAGCACAAGAGCTGCACAATGAGCTATTTTATTTTATAACCGGCGTTGAACAGTTGACCCAATTTTTGGGTTTACGACTACTTATGTTCAACTCCGTATCCTTGTAATTTTGAACCGAATCCAGAAGACAAGGGAACTCTTGGGTCAGCACCCCCAGAGGTATGATTTGTTACGGGAGGTATGATATGTCTTGGTTAACGTAACGGAGAAATTTGCCTTCGTGGAGAAATTTTTGATGGAATTAGCGCGCATTTGCTTTACGTGGAGAAGAAAACCTCCCATGGTTAGCTTGACGGTGAGGGGACTGTTACCCATGATCCATCTATCACTGAGGATATTTTACGTCAGCACTGCGGTCGGTGCAAGCTGGATGCGGAATTCGTTACTACCAGCCATAGGTGGGATTCGAACCCGGTTCACCCCGTCGGAAGGCAGAAGGTCTATTCCCTGAGCCATACAATGAGCTATTGGCGAAGTTCTGGAAAATATTCCTGAGGATGATCCGAAAACAGGCCATTGTAATTTTGATTCTCTGGAAAGAGGGTGGCTTCCCTGCTTTGGTAGCGCGGCGACCTGTGCGCAAAATCGAGCACTTCACGGTAGAACAGTTGAGCGAGAGCCTATAACGCACAAACTTGGTCCCTACGCATTCTGATCAAAGTGGTCACCCATCCGCTTACTCACCACAGCCAGTGATGCTTGTCTTCAGTGTTTTACTGGAAACCGTGTCTTTACGATCAGATCACTGCTCGACCTATTTCTGTCAGACCAAATACGAAAATCCTAGGATACAACATTTCCGCACGACGATGGGGACAAAGTAAATTGCTAAAAAAAAAAAAAAAATGAGCTCCAAGTTTTCATTTATAAGTCTGACAAAAATAAAATCATTTATTCATTTTCTATTACTAAGCATACGTCAAAAACTTATTTCGTAAAATTTTATTTAGTTTTTTTTTTAGTTTTTTGTCCGTCAGCTATGCTGAAAAGTATCAAACTTTTGATAGGCCAATGAAATTGTTTACATTATTTAAAAACAATTGAGACTTAAAGCAATGCGACACGGATCCAATTCTCAATTTGAACACTCTTTCTCAATCGAGAAGCTGTCTGATTTCACTAAACAAGTTGAGTTGGTCGATAAAATGGCGGTATGAATTTAGCGTTTAGAGGTCATGGAAATGATTGAAGCTTTGTATTCTATTGCATCCAACACCGAGTTCCATTTAGTATTTAAGCACTCTTACTAAGAGAACACAAGACGAAAATTCAATTGAAAAATTTGCACTCACATTCACGGAAGTGATTTAATTAAAACTTAGTAAGAACTTAGACTTGTTTAACTTTTTAAGGCTCTTATATTGTTTTGAAATTATTGTATTTTGTAATAGTAAACAGTATGATATAATAGTATATAGTATAATGGTATATAGTATAATAGTATATAGTATAATAGTATATAGTATAATAGTATATAGTATAACAGTATATAGTATAACAGTATGTAGTATAACAGTATGTAGTATAATAGTGTATAGTATAATAGTGTATAGTATAATAGTATATAGCATAATAGTATATAGCATAATAGTATATAGTATAATAGTATATAGTATAATAGTATATAGTATAATAGTATATAGTATAATAGTATAATAGTATAATAGTATATAGTATATAGTATAATAGTATGACGCCCGCTGGGTGAGTGGTAGTGCTTCGCGTCACAGGATCTGGGTTCGATCTTCGGGTTGGGCAAGGTGGACTCAGTCTTTCATCCCTTCAGTGGGTCGATAAATGAGTACCAAGCATGCTTGGGAACTAAACACTGGGGGTTTCGCGTTCGGCTGACCACCTGACCGGAACATCTGCTTCTGCACCCCAGAGCCCAAAGGTCAAGAAAACTGAGATGGGCACAGTAGGCCTTGGCCCTCTATCGGCTGTCGCGCCGCTGAGTTTAGAGTTTAGTATAATAGTATATAGTATTTAGTATAATAGTATATAGTATAATTCGATGACGAAATAAATGCGAACCCATATGCAGTCGCTGAAGATTAATTAAATCCCATGCCGCAACAATCTTTCCTTAATTTGCAACAGAGTATAGTAACTGTATTTTTCTTTTTATTTATTTATTTATTTATTATTTATTTTCCGGCATTTGCGTTACATGTAGGGGAAAAACACAAATATCTCCCACGACAGCAAGAGAACTCTAACCCATGATCCATCTACCATTTTAAGTCAACTCTGATCGGTGTGAACCGGATGCGAAATTCGTATCGATCAGCCAGCGCTGTGATTCGAACCCGGACCACCCCATTGGGAGGCAAACGCTCTATCCCCTGAGCCACCACGACTCTATTATTGTAATTTGTGAAATACCATTACTCATTGTAACTAATTAAGAAGACTAATGTAACAAAATAGGCGTATTTTTTCTCAGGAATCGTAATATGTAACCCATTTTGGATCCCACGTAAAAACTAAACCCAGGATTATGAATGTTTTGTAAGGAGAGGGGAGGACGGGATTGATATTATTCACAATATTGAAAATACGATTACTAACAAACAAGAAAATCCTCGGGCCGGGCAAGGTTGACTCAGTCTTTCATCCCTTCAGTGGGTCGATAAATGAGTACCATGCATGCTTGGGAACTAAACACTGGGGGTTTTGCGTTCGGCTGACCACCTAACCGGAACATCTGCGTCTGCACCCCAGAGCCCAAAGGTCAAGAAAACTGAGATGGGCACAGTAGGCCTTGGCCCGCTGTGGGCTGTCACGCCACTGAGTTTAGTATAACATACAAGAAAAATATTTAAAAGGACAATTATTGAAAAATTCTGAAGGAAATATGAATAATGAACAAATTGGCGTTTATATACCGCACACTATTCTAAAAACGTACAGAAGTAAAAACAAAAATCAGCCTTCTTGGTTTTTTCTCTCTCCTTAATTTAAAAAGTTACCGAAAACCCCAAATTGCTATAATAAGCTTCTCTATATTTTTTTTCCTTTATCATTTTTGTTTGTCCCTTTTGTTTTTATGTCACCCATACTTCCAGCACAGTTCATTCCAAATGTTATGTCCTAGAGTATGGCGCTGCTTAATCGCAGCTAGCTCTTTTCCGCTGAACTCAATCAATTCAAATCTATTCTAAATTTATAGATTGATAAAAATTTCACTTAATTGACCTTACAAATATGCTAAAAAAATATTATATTATTATACTTTAATCATGCATTTCACCGCATATTTTCTTCTAGATAATTATTCGTGTAATAACACTGATGATTCTAGCTTACGTAAGTATCTTATTTATTTTTGCAATAAAACAATTTTTATTTCTACTGTTTCAAATTATTTTTTTCTTGTAGTTAAAAACTCAGAAAATGTTTATTTATTTATTTATTTTAATTCCCTGTTGTTGTTGTTTTTTTCATAAAATAATCAAATAACATGATTTTTTTTAATTCGGACAATTCTCCATGCAATTTTTATAAAAAAAAAACAATGTTTTCCAAGTGCATACCTTTTTCTAACCAGTGACAATTTCTAAAATAAATTGTCACTGGTTAGCAAGTTTACTATAAGAAATGTAATTTTCATAAAAATTAGTGTTGCCATGTAGTTAAAAACAAAATAATGCGGAAAAAAAATAAAGAGAATCAAGAAACGTTTATTAAATATGAAGTGAAAAAATCAAACGTATAAAATTTTTTCAAATTTCTATTCAATGGAGGAAACTCTCTGATTATTGCTTTTAATATACTTTTTCTGAGACTTTGTCAAAAACTAAGTAAAAATAAATATAATCATTTTAGACCAAGAAAAAAAGCTATCAATGTTTCATAATTGGAAAAAATGAAGTGAAAATAATCAAAACCTTCTTGATTACGGAATGAATAATCTTTTTAATGTTTACCTATCAAAATACTTTGTTTCCACGTTCTGTTAGTAGGTTTTAAATTTTTTAATATCTTTTCTCTATAGTGATTAGTTGGTTTTCGAAGGTGTTTTTCTATTTTCAAAATCTGAATACTAATTCGTGATCTCCAATACATTTTTCGACTTCATGCTTCATGTTCAATTAATTGTTTTTCTACTTCATGTTTGAAAAAACTTGAAAAATGTATCTTAGGAATGGCTTTTATGGAACACCCTGTATAGATTTTATAACCTTGTAAAATTTTGGGTCTAAGAAATTGTTCAGGGGAATAAAAAAAGTGAATTTCTTAGCTCAAATATTTAAATTGTAGCTTACAATACAAAGCCCTGTTGTTTACTCTAAAAATTTAAGGTTGATTCAAATTTTTTTTCCTATGTATCATTTAATCTTCTATATTTCATATCTAGATTGCTAATTTTAAAATTTATACTTTTAATTTGTATAAAATTTTTATTTTTAAATGTTTTAGACTTTTTTCTATTTTAAACTTTATTAAAAATAATTTTTTATTAATTTTATTTTTTAATTTTGTTCAATAGGTCGAAAACGTCAAGCGAAATCCTCCACCGTCGCAAGGGAAAAATATGGTAAAAGTTTGTATTAACATTGGTTTTAGACATTAAAATATTTTGAATTCATAAAAGGAGAGTGCCCCGTAAGAAGCATACTTAAAATGTATTTTTAGAATCCTTTTCAAAACATATGCATATTAAAATTCGACGATTAGTATTTAAACAAAGAGAATATATAAAATTCTATCAAAATCTGTCGAATCCGAGATATATAAAAATCAGTTTCATTTCTTGATGAATCTGATTTTCGTGTTTCTTACTATATATAAAAAATCTAATGATGGTGTAGCAAGTTTTCCATTGTTGTCCGTGCATTTTTATTGGCCAGAAAATAAAATTAATAAAAGACATTACGATATCGTTTTTATATAAATATTGTAGTATCCCTAATTTAAAGTTATTTTCCTGTACTGTTATTATTACGTTTTTTGACCAAGAGTTTAAAACCAAGAGAATTGTTGGTTTTATTATTATCATGTAATTCTGCGCTACATTTTAAGATAAAGTTATTTAGAAAGGTGGTATTTTATTTATTTAACCTTTTTACAGTTATTAATTTTGTGCAAACGATTACAGTTAGTGATCTGTTAAATGATTTAGAATTTAACGATCAGCTTCACGCACAATGAGATGCAAGCAAAAATACTATTTTTGCTTACATCGCCCGTTTGGTAAACGAAAAAATTAAATTATGATTGTGTTTTCATCAAATTTGTTTGAACAATATAATGTTATAAGGTATTCAAAAAAATTACTTCTGTTAATCAATAGATTGAAATATTTATAATACTAATGGATAATAATATTTGGACGTGGGAAGGGGAGGAACAAGTGTATGCAAACATAGTTCTTTTTAGTACATATACTTTAAGTAAATAATTTTAAATTTGGTAGAAAAAATGTTTTTTGCAAAGAAACGACACCGAGGTTGGTGAGCGGCAGTGAAAAGGGGGCTTAGCCTCCTAGTTTAATAATTTTCTTTAATATCCTTTCTGTTTTTGTCAGACATTCAATATGTTTTGAGATTTTCAGCCCCGACATCCTTACTAATGATTCCCTTAAATTTAGTTTTAATATTAACTGCTTTCTTAAATATTATTATTTAATCCTAAGTTGTGAAAACTTTAATGTTTGCCAAAGATTCTGAAAATATGTAGTAAGGGTAGTGTCTACGAACTAATTAATACAAATGCATTTTTAGAAAGTCATGAAACAAGCAGCAGTCAATTAGACCGCATTCTGGAATCTATTAAAAATTGCCACAGAGGAAAATTTATGACTTTGAATAGTCTGGATGCTTCTAATGCCAAAGATATTTCAATTCAGTAAGTTTTTTTTATGCTATAGTTAATAAAGTTTTTTAGAATGAATACATTGAGCAAAAAAATTTTAAACGAAGAACTATTGAAAAATGAAGGCTATATAACAAAACATGATACAAGTCAACTTGGAGGGAAGTTCGAGATTATATAGTGAGCAACAACAAAAGAAAAAAAGGATTACCCTTGAGTTATTTTTGATTAATAGTCGGATTTTTGCATACTTCGACCATGAGCCGTGGTGGCTCAGGGAATAGAACGAATAGATAGAATCTCCTTCAGGGGATAGAATCTCCTTCCAATGCGGTCAACTTGGTTCGAATCCCGGCAATGGCTAGTCGATATGAATTCCGCACCCTGCTCGCGCCGACCACAGTGATGACGTAAACTACCCTTAGTGGTAGACGGATCTCGGGTTAGAGTCCCCTTGCCGTCTTGCTAACCGTGGGAGGTTTTCATGGTTTTCCTCTCCATGTACCACAATTGCCGGTTATTTCCATCAAAAAGTCTTCCATGTAGGCAAAATTTCTCCCAATACTTGATCCAGGAGTTCCATTGTCTTTTGGATTGGGTTCAGAACTACAAGGCTCGGACTTAAACATTAATAGTCGTATACCCAAAAATTGGGTCGGCTGTTTAACAACTGTTATAAAATATTTTTAAAAAATACTCCGACCATAATCTTGATTATTCGAGAAGGAGACTTCAAATGCGGACGGTATTTTGTGAAATCAGACACAAAAACGTGTTTTCTCTGAATAAATATAACTTTAGAAGAATTAGTATTTCTCCACCTTAAAATAGAATGGATAATCGCAATCTGAGAAATTTGGTTCTAATAGTTTAGACAAGAGAACGGTCCTAAGTTTTGGTACCTTAATGTCAAATTTACTTTTTGCGAGTTTCGCGGCATCTCGAGAATCTTTTAAATAAATTTTTGATCACAATTATAGAATTCATTCATCCAAAGACAATTCCATACAAAATATAATGTTTAACAATTTTTTATTATTATTTTATTTAATAATAGTAGAAAAAATTTTAAGTTGCAAGGTATAAACATTTTTATATAAATTAAACAAACGTAATTTGATAGGTCAAAGTAGAAAATTTGAGGGAAATCGGTTGAATAGTTCATGAGAAATCAAATTTTAAAAAAGTCGTATATTTAAAATTCGATTTTTTAGGAACCATTTAACGGATTTAGTTAAAATTTTATGTTTTGACCTATTAAATTACATTCTTTTAAATGATGTAAAAATTGATAAACCTTACAATTTGTTTGACTTTCTCTCTATATATAATTCAATAAAATAATAAAAAATAATAAATATATTTTGAAAGTCAGTAATCAAAATTCAGTTGAAAAAAAAAAATATATTTAATCAGAGAAAGTCAGTTTTTGCGTCTGACTTAAAATATTATCTGCACTAATTAATTAACCTCGTGCCATTAAATATAAATTTTTTTTACGCATTTACATTTAGAGACAAAACGTTATCTGCTTTCCTGAAATAAATTATTATATGCTTAAATTAATCAGCATATTTAACTGTCGTATAGTGAAGCTTTTCTTTTAACCCAAATGTCGCGGCAAATTTAGATAACCCCACATGTTTTTCTTTGGAACATGACTGGAACTGATACTTTTTTTCTATATGAGAAAATAAATTTTTTACATAATCAGTTTAATCCAAAACAGTTTGAATGATTCATAGTTTCTCTCCTAAATAAATTCGTACGTTCGATGCAACGTAAAAAGTGTTGTTCCTACGGGGAGAAAAATTAATAATCAATTCGTATTGGTCAACCAACTTGACAAATTCTTGTTTCGGTGTTTTTTCCCCACTGTACATAAACACTAAGATGTTGTAAGCTTTTTCTAACTGTTGAGATTTTTTTTTTCATAAGGCATGGCCAAAAAAATTTAAGTTCCAAACTTACTATAACACGTTTCGAGACCTGACACTTTAGGTGTTATCAAAACATGATCTTCATTTAAGCTTAAAAATTAAGCCAGTAGTGTTTATTCTTACAATACCCAGGTATTAATGGCGGAATCAGCGTCAAAAAGTTTAATTTATTATATTTTATTAAAGATTTCTTTAATCATTTTTCAACTGTTACGTAGGCCGGGATGCTCTAGTTGGTAGGAAGTTGAACCCATGCCCAGGAGGTCGGGAGATCGGTGCCCGACGGCCGAAGACACCACGCGTATAAAATGGTGACTGATGCACTTGAAATCTATCGGAGTCACAAAGTACTTCCCATAAGTTCCCATAACAAATCAATTCCTCTGGGGCAACTGGATCGGCGATTGATCGTGCTCTGGTTCGAGTTAAAATTACTTTCTACAGATGGTGTGTGAATATGTCTTTCCAGTAAAAAGGGCTGTGTCGTATGTGTGTGGCAGAAGTCGAATTCTTGGTCATAGATGGAGTCACTGGAAAATAAGAAAAAGCGCACCCCTCTGCTTTTAAATATGCTTGTTAGAAAGGACAAGTAGCATACGACGACAGCAACAACTGTTACTTAAATTTATAAGTTAATTTAGCAGTTTTTACAGTTTCCTCGTATATTTTCCTATTTTTGTCATGAAACAAAATGCGCAAGACTCTAATAATAGGCATTAACACTGCCTGAAAAGTTACATGAATTAGATATCTTATACCTTTCTCGTAATTTTTCGCTCTAATTAAAAATTTCATATAATGAAAGTAAATCCAACCATATTTTTGAGTAGATATCCATTTTGAGAAAGCATACAAACATAAAAAATGAAAAATAAAACTTTATGTAATTGATAAAATTGTATCAAATGCTGGCCAAATGAATGTTGATTTTCAGGAGAATGCTAAAAAGAATCCTTTTTATCAGAATCTTCAAACAAGACAAGATTTATTGTAAAACCCGTAAATCCATAAAAATATATCTTTACAAATTGATTTTTATCTTTAAAGTGTTAACAATCGGCTTGCAAAAACCGGCTTACAACAAAAAAAAAAAATAACTGGAAAATTTAAATGTCTCAAAGCCAAGAAAATGAACATAAGTCTGAATTTCTATTTTGTCGTACAATAGATAAATCAACGTAAGCAGTAAAATATTCCAAATTGAGATTTTTATATATTTGGTGTCGATGTATTATGAGCTACATATCACAAAAAAAAATTCAAAAAATTTATTTTGTTCTATCAGTTTTCTGAAAGTCTATATTAGCATATCAAAACAAAGAAAATAGTAGCCTCTTAAAATCTATAAAAAAACACCTTTTTTTTTTTTTTGCTTTGATGAGTAAGTATGTCTTCTAACGGTTTACTTATTATCAGTAAATATTTTTACTTTTTGTTTTTCTGAAAGCTAAGCTTATACCTAGATAGTTTAAAAAAATTTAAAACAACGTATACTCTAAACTGAAGCTTTATTAAGCTAAAATAAATGAACATTTCAGCAAAATAAACATTAAACTATGTAAATAAACATTATGGAACATGGAATCCCAGTGGATAGAGAATCGTATAGGACCGAAGGCGCCGGGAATAAGCCTCCGCAAAGATCCACCGAGTACATGCAATGTATGTACTCTTAAAATCTGTGGAATCGAAAGTCCTGTGGTTGGTCGCTGAGCAGTACCATGGGTGCGAGAATATGGAAAAATATTCCTACCCGTTCAGATCGTTGTCTAAATTGAAGAAATTGTCTAATGAAAAAGTGGTGCTGCCATCTATCCGTGGGGTTATGAACAAAACCGTACTTTTTCCTTTGCAACGCTCTCTTGTCAGGCGACTTGTCTGCTGGCATGGCATTGCTGGCAAGCTTGGCTTGTCAGAGTGTCTTTAGAAACAACAATAAACATTATACACATTTATTTTGTTTGTTTAAAATCTATATTAGACTTCTTAATTCCCGAGTTCGTTAATATTTTCTTTATTTAAAGAGATTAAACTACATTAATTTTCTCTGTATTAAGTTTTAACAAATAAAAATTGCATGTAACCATCTACATTAAAGTATATCTTTTTTTCCAAATGTTTTAAAAATTTCCAGGATTTTGGAACGTGCTTCTGTTTGTGTAGAAGAACACGCACCAACTGAACCAGTAACATACAGTGACAAAAATTTCAAAGATTTCCTCAAGAAGTTCATATTCCAAATCAGAACCTTTTCGCTGCGGCACTTCTTATCCTTAAGTATGTAAGTCACTCTGATTTTACAGAAAAATAAGGTTTCTGTGTGTATTTTCAACACCTACAATTTCTATTGATGTTTATTTTAGGAATGAATCGTTATAATCAAGCAAGAAACTGTTTGAAATCTCTGAATTATTCTGCTATTGAACACTGCTATGATTTATTCAACAACTATACGATGTGTACACGAAATTCTTCTAGTAGTGCATCTGTTTATAAGTAATGACTGATTTTGTACCTTTTTAAAGTTAGTTTTTAAATTAAATCTATAGTATGTACACAGCAAGAAGACGATTGGAGACGAAATCATAATATATGTCCATTAATTAAAACCGAGTTTACATTAAAACAAATTTAAGAAATTTCATAGTTGGCGTGTAAAAAGTTTCTAATTTTTTAGAGAGATTATTTCAAATTTTTCTTAACTTGAGCATTTAGAAAATCAATCTATTTTTACTGTGGATCACTCATGTGTTGAATTTTATAAAAATTTTACACAACTTTAATTTTTTTTCAATTTGAAGAACTTAATATAAATTATTTAAAACATAATATGCATTTTAGGAAATTGCAGTTTATTATATTTTTCTTTTTACTCCACTGTTAAAATTTTCATTCTGAAATTACTGTAATTAACCATAAAGTTTATAATTAGGAACGTTTCTCGATCTTTAAGAGTTTGAAACCGTTTACAGTTGGAACGGCTAAAAAACCATTGGTTACAAAACTATACTGTTTTGTAACCAATTTACAACTTGAGTGGTTTAAAAACCGTAAAAATGGAAATTAATTGGACATTGAAGTTAGGTCATGCTAGGTTATATATAAGTTATATACAAAACAAATCGAAATGAAATGAAAAAAATCAGAACTTTCATTTATAGTGCATATATTCCAATGAAGGGCCGGGATAGCCTGGTCGGTAGGACGCTGGACCCATGTCCGAGAGTTCGTGGGTTCGAACTCCACCGTGCGAAGATTCCCGTTTAGTAAAATGGTGACTGGTGCACGTTAAATCTGTCGAGTCGCAAAGTTCTCCATGTTCCCATAGCAGATAATACCTGTAGGGGTACTGAATTAGAGATTTATCGTTCTGTGATTCAGGTTAAAATTACGATCTGTGACTGACTGAATGTATGTATGAATGGATGTGGCAGAAGTCGACTTCTTGGCCATAGATGACGTCACTGTAAAAAAAGAACAAGCGCAACCCCTCTGCCTTAACAGGCATACGTCAACAACAACATATCCCAATGAACATTTTCTATTTAGTTTTGTGTGGCGACCATTTTGTTTTGGTCACTTGTGGAAGCAGTCTCCAATTGCGTCGCCAAAAATAAATGGTTGGCTAGATTGTGGAAAAATATCAATGGCCAATGATTGGGGCCGGGATAGCCTGGTCGGTAGGGCGCTGGGCCCATGTCTAAAAGGTCGTGGGTTCGATCCTCGCCATCCGAAGACTCCCCGTGTAGTAAATGGTGACTGATGCACGTTAAATCTGTCGAGTCTCAAAGTCCTCCATGTTCCCATAACAAATCAATACCTCTGGGGGTACTGATCCAGGAGTTTCCTTGTCTTCTGGATTGGTTCAAAATTACAAGGCTACGGAGTTGAACATTAGTAGTCGTAAACCCATGAAATTGGGTCGGCTGTTCAACGACGGTTATAAAATAAAATAAAATGGCCAATGATTAATTCTTTCATTTATTATAATAATGATTGAATCACATGTGGCTTTATTTGAGGTTGTGAAAACTAAACATTTTAGTTGCCGTCAGAAGTCAATTTCATATTTTAATTGCTACTTATACAATTAATAAAATAAAATTAGACGTTTTAATCTATTAACTCAAAATATTCTCCTTTACAGTGAAATGATTACGTGTTTGTGGAAGCCATTGAATTCTTGCCCAAAGAAAGCAATTGAAATTTTATTGAGGACAATGATTATGGCTGTGAATGGAGTTTTAACGATGGAGTTGTATATTCCAGAAGATCTTTCAAATTTCCACAAAAATATTATCACTGATCGTAAGTTCCATTTTTTAACTGCATTATTATTTTGAAAAAATAGATACAGATATTTTAAGCATTTAAGCAACTATCAAACTGCGTTTTATAATTATATTCCAAAATATAAAATTTGCGAAAATAAAATACCAAAACCTAATTTTGCTTGAAATGAGTGTCAAAAAAAAATAATACATTAAAGGGACACAGATGTCCTATTTGCGCCAAAAGGTTAGAAACAAAGCTAAAATGGCATTTAAATTTTGATATGACAAATACAAGTCTTAACTTTATAATTGTATTATTCTAAACTTCTTGTATTCGAAATAAATTACAGTGCTTTAAATTGTTAAAAACTATTATATGTTATGGTCCTAACTACAATTTCACATTTGCCCCAGCTGGGCTCAAAATTGGCTCAATATGTGTCCTATATGAACATGCACAGAGGGACCACCAGTATTACGATGTCTGGATTGATTTTTTAATATTGTCCTTTATGGGTCGATATTGCTTGTTAAAGTGACTGTAAAATATATTATGAATCAGACAATTCTACATAAGACCAATATTGGAAAATAATGGCCCTTGTTGAGCCAAGATTCGTAAATATTGGCCCAAGTTGTTTTGCCGCTAAGGGTTTCTAATGTTTACATTCCAAACCATGCTTATGGCGATACACTTAATAGAACATATAGCTCTTTTACTATATCATGAATTATCTCATTAAAGTTTCAACTATCAGTCTTTTAAATAATTTTATTTATTTATTTTGTTCTTCAGTCTGCTTTAGTTCCATGTAAAATACTTATATTTTTTCAGACCCTGTTAGATGGTGTGAGAGCCATCATATAGAGATCTGGGTTAAAGATATAAATACATGTATTTTCCGCAAGACAAGACCACTTCAAGAAAATTCATTACGAAGGTATGTAATATTTGTGCCGATTTTAAAAACTTCATGCATTAAATATTATTTTAAAAGAGTCTTCCAGAGTTGATTTGAACGAAACTATGCTGCAAGTTTAAAAAAGACCATAGCGTTATATCATTTAAATAATCATTCGAGACTGCATATCGTTCCATTTTATTTAGTTATCAAATTATATAAATATGGTTTCAAAACAATATAAAATGTTTTAATAGACCGGCCAGGAATTCAATTCGCACTATATTTTACTATATATGTCATATAATTATTATAAAAAGGTTACAGTTTCGTAGTCTTACTGGAATCCTAGACTTGGGGGCATATTTGGATAAATAAAGAAAACATTCACTCTTGGAAAAGAAACAATTATAAGAGGTCGCAAGAGCAATGGATTTGATTGGTGTCTTGATCTTAGGCTCAGGAGAACAAGAGCAGATTTTCCTATTGGATTGCTGACCGAACGAGGAGCCCTCAGTGTTTAGTCCCCAATCTTATATTTTTACCAAACATTGGTGTTAGCTTGTCATTTTATCGACGCACAGAAAGGAGGAAAAAATGAGTCGACCTCCCCCAGTCCGAGAGTAGAACCCTGGATCTATGTCCCATATCTCTTAAAAATTAAATACCATATGGTCAAAAGTATTTTATATTGATTCAACCTAATCATATCTCATCCAACGTTTTGAAATTGCCCCGAACATTATTTTTGAAAGTGGTATAAGTCCATTTGTCGTATGTCGTGAAATACTTAAGTATCAGTGTTTGAATCAATTTAAAAACGTTGTCAAAGCTTAATCAATTTGGGTGTTTGCTTTTCAGAAATCTAGATTAAAATATACCATGTTGAACCGTAGAGACCTTATGGTCAAACCATACCTTCTCATCTACCAAAAACACTTTGTTATCTTAACTAAATGGTGGGTAAATAACAATGTTTTGTATTATTGATAAACCAGAAAACGAGTTCAAACAGGATTACGGGCTCCAACATCCTAAATCCATTATGAATTGGGATTTTTCGTGGTTTCTAAGCATTTTTCATTAAAAATCAGGACTTTTTATGGTTTTTCCTGACTTTCCAGGTTGCCGCAGATACCCTGTCTAGAGAATCTACCTCCTGATATAGATTTAAAATTTTAGCCTGATTAAAATTATCCAATGCAATTTTGTTGTTAAAATATAGAATCCTTCATTCCAATGAAAAATATCATAAATTCCAAAAAGAATAAGTTTGGGAATTAGACTTCAAATTTTACACTAACAATTCTGGCATTTATCACATCTCCATGAAACTTTATATCTGAGGTGATATCTTTAATGAATAAAGGAGAACAACGTGATAAAGAAGCCCAATTAAAGGCTCAAAGATTCTGTATTTTCGTTTCGATAAACAGGAATCTTACTCAATGTCGAAACACAAAATGGCTGGAGAGAGCAACGAGACAAACACTGTGCAAAAAAACAAAAATAGTTTAACTAACAAAAGGAGGGGCAAACTTGACAAAATAATAAGAACAGGGAGATAAGAAACTGGGGTGAGGGGATTTTGATCTTACTCAAACTTGTTCCGTTTCCCCTATTGGTCAATCCACTCTTTTCCTTGCAAAATGTTTATTTTGTCACTCTCTCCAATTATTTTGTGTTACGACACTGGGACTATATTATGCCCATATTTGTGTCTTTATTTGAGCTTTGTTCACATAGTTTTACCTTATTTATTTGTAAAACACAAATTATTTTGTGTTTCGTCACTAAGGAAAGTTCTTGTTTATAAAGCCGAAACTACATTATATTTATTTCGGTACCCTTATTTGTGCTTTATTCATGTTGTTCACCATTGTTTCACGTTGTGTCTTTACGTATTCATTCGTAGCACAAATCATTTTGTGCTTCGTCACTATAGAAAGTTCTTGTTTATAAAGCCGAAACTACATTATATTTATTTCTGTACCCTTATTTGTGCTTTATTCATGTTGTTCACCATTGTTTCACGTTGTGTCTTTACGTATTCATTCGTAGCACAAATCATTTTGTGTTTCGTCACTGAGGAAAGTTCTTGTTTATAAAGCCGAAACTACATTATATTTATTTCTGTACCCTTATTTGTGCTTTATTCATGTTGTTCACCATTGTTTCACGTTGTGTCTTTACGTATTCATTCGTAGCACAAATCATTTTGTGTTTCGACACTAACAAAAGTTCTTCAAACGGAAACAATATTATGCCTATTTTTCTGCTCTTACTTGTGTTTGAATCATATTATTTTGTGTTATTCGTAGATAGCACAAATCATTTTGCCTTTCACGAATAAGGAAGGTTCTTGTTTAACAAACGGATACAATATTATGCCTATTTTTCTGCTTCTACTTGTGTTTGAATCATATTCTTTTATGTTATCCGTAGATAGCACAAATCATTTTGTGTTTCGACACTAAGGAAGAGTCTTGTTTAACAAACGGAAACAATAATATGCCTTTTTGTCCGCTTTTACTTATGTTTGAATCGCATTTTTTTGTGATATCCGTAGATAGCACAAATCATTTTGTGTTTGGACACTAAGGAAGGGTCTTGTTTAACAAACGGAAACAATAATATACCTTTTTGTCTGCTTTTACTTGTGTTTGAATTATATTCTTTAGTGTTATCCGTAGATAGCACAAATCATTTTGTGTTTGGACACTAAGGAAGGGTCTTATTTAACAAACGGAAACAATAATATGCCTTTTTGTCTGTTTTTACCTGTGTTTGAATTATATTCTTTTGTGTTATCCGTAGATAGCACAAATCATTTTATATTTCGACACTAAGGAAGGGTCTTGTTTAACAAACGGAAACAATAATATACCTTTTTGTCTGCTTTTACTTGTGTTTGAATTATATTCTTTTGTGTTATCCGTAGATAGCACAAATCATTTTGTGTTTCGACACTAAGGAAGGGTCTTGTTTAACAAACGGAAACAATAATATGCCTTTTTGTTTGCTTTTACCTGTGTTTGAATTATATTCTTTTGTGTTATCCGTAGATAGCACAAATCATTTTGTGTTTGGACACTAAGGAAGGTTCTTGTTTATCAAGCAAAAACTATATTATATCCATTATTCTGCCTTTATTTATGTTTGAATCATATTCTTTAGCGTTATCCGTAGATAGCAAAAATCGTTTTGAATTTCAAAGCAAATGTTCATCTTTATAGAACTGCATGTTTTGCTGTATTCGTATCTAGAATAAAGTATACTCTATCTTCAATTGAATATTTTTAACACTTGCAAGTTTTCCAATGTAGTTTCTTTTTATTTTCAGAATTCTTAAAGTCACTACGTATTGCATTGGAAAAACTCGCCCTTCAAGTTGCCATATACAGAGATATTCCGAACTTGAAAAAATTTCAAACGAAGTATTTGAAAACATCAGAAACATTCTAACAGAAAACAGTACATATTCGAACTTAATTTCAAATGACCGGGAAAATATTATAGCAGAAGTACGAAGACACAAAGGAAAGAACTTTTTACCTGATGAGATTGGCTACTATCACCTGCCCACAAAGAGCACTATCAACAGAATAAAAAATAAATATTCTAACAAGAAAATGTTTGATGATATTAGAATGAAAAACCGACTGTCAATCGAAACAAGTGATCAAACTTTTTTAGATAGATTATGTACACTCAAAACTTTAAAGTATATTAAATTGTAACAAAACAAATCAACACATGTGCAGCATTAGCCTTTCAAGTTCAAGATCCTTCCCTAGAGGAGAGAATTGTCCCACATCTTTTGGGAGAAGAAAATGGTAGAGGGTGTACATCTGTATTACCCCTAAAACAGATTTACAATAGACAAAATTTGGAAATTAGAAACATTACTTCCTAAAATAAAAATGCATGAAAATACATATTGATGCTTCCATTTGTCAGAGTAAATAATAACCCTTCTTCTTAAATACCAGAGTAGAAAATACCGAACAAAAGAAATGGGACAATTCACTCTACATAGGAAAGAAGCTTTGGATAGAAGGAGTAGTGCTGAGAGCTTGTTGTTTTGTAGTATCGATATTAGGTTTCTAAATAACCTAACATTCGAACAATTAATTAAAGAAAAACAGAATACTTCAGGAATGTGCGGTTAGCTGCAAGTTGTTCAAAAAAGCAGATAATTTAATTTTCATCAAATTTTGAAACAAATTTAAAAAGTTTTTCCTTGGAGAGGGCGCTGTTGATTGAGAAATATTAAAAACCAAATATTGTCTTGCATTTAGTTTTTCCTAGTCAGCAGCACAGTCTGTTAAAGAACTTCTTTTTGGAATTTGATGAGAATAAAAAAAGCTGTTTTCCTCTGAAAATTGCAGCAAACCGTGCATTTAAATCTTCATCCATTTCTTATTTTTTTCATTTTGTTTCTACACTCGTTATGAGTTTCAAAATAAGATTTATTCTTATATTAAAAACTAACTTGTACAAATAGAACAGAAATACTTATTCTGGCATCGGAACAATTTGACCCCCCCCCTCAAGATTCCTCCCACCCCACCAAGATTATTGACTCGTGATATTGGAATTATTTCCATGTGAAATTAACAAGACATTTTGTACTTGCGAAACTTTCTTAATGCAACATGTTGATCGAGCATTTACGAAATAGGGGCTTCTAAATTATTAGTTTATGATTAAAAGTTTAGTTGGCATAATTTTGTCTCTCCTTCCGCATTAGATTATAGTACGAATTTTTAATTAAAGTTTATAAAGCCATTACTACAGCATGTCACATTTTAAAAACATGTAAGTTTTTTTTTTTTTTTTTAAGTTTAAAGAAAGGAGCAACAGGTTTTATTTAAAATAATTACATTCGGATTTCCTTTTTAACGAACTTCCATTTTACGAATTTCTCTATTTTGCGATTTTTTTCTTTTTTTTTCGAGGAATCTAGAACATTTTGGAAATTTCTTCGTAAAGTAACTTCCAAATGGCGAAGTGAATTTTAAATTTAACGAACTTTTCTTTGAGATCCACTTTCCCTATTTTCCAAACTATTTCAGAACATTTCAAACTTGTTAATACTTTTCATAGAGCCGCGATGGCTCAGGGGATAGAGCGTTCGCCTTCCAATGAGGCGAACCGGGTTCGAATCCCAGTCGATACGAATTCCGCATCCGGCTTGCACTGACCACAGTGCTGACGTGAAATATCCTCAGTGGTAGACGGATCATGGGTTAGAGTCCCCTTGCCGTCAGGCTAACCGTGGGAGGTTCTCGTGGTCTTCCTCTCCATGTAACGCAAATGCGGGTTAGCTCCATCAAAAAGTCCTCCACGAAGGCAAATTTCTCCCAATACTCGATCCAGGAGTTCCCTTGTCTTCTGGATTGGGTTCAAAATTACAAGGCTACGGAGTTGAACATTAGTAGCCGTAAACCCATTAAGTTGGGTCGGCTGTTCAACGACGGTTATAAGATAAAATACTTTTCATGTGGGAAATGACCTTAAATTGATTTTCGCTGTCACCTAATTTTTGAGAAAGCGAGAAAGAAAACTTAAGAACGCATGTGTTAATGTTTATGGAACGCATGTAGTATGTTTAAAATTACTTTCACAATAAATGCAGCTATAATTTTATTCATAAATGTAGCTTTTTTACTCGAAAATGTATGTAGCATGCTAGTGTAACAATGGATAATGCTTTAGGAAAATAGTATATTATTTAAGAGGCTACAAGGGAAGTATTCAGTGCTATAGGAAAATTGTTTTTGAGACAATTCAATTATTTAGCTGTCATGGTAAGTATAGACCATAGAAGTGTAATTTAAGTAGAGCAAACAGTGCTGATTAATTTTTATCCCCAAATTGAAACAATGTGACTTTAGGGCTAAATGAAAGAGAAATTTTCCACTTTCCGTCTCTCCTAATTAGTTTAATGGAAGAAAATCGATGCAGGAATTTTAAAGTCAAAAATCCTGAAATATGGTGATTTTACCGTGCTGAATGTAAAATTTTGTTAAAGGGGTATCTCATATAGGTAGGTTAATATATAGGTAGGCTTCATGGGTAGATTAATTTATCAATTATGGGAATTAATTTTTTTTGAAACATAAATGAACTCTTATCATGTTCATCTTCTTCGTAAAACATATATTGAGGAAAAAATATATATATAACAAAAAGCAAAAAAAGAAAGAAAAAAGGAAATGTATGTCAGCTTCCTGTCACTTACTTCATTTTTTGAAGCAGATGATTCAAAATTCTTCCGACAATTTTTAAAGTACTCAAATTTTTAAAAGATATCACTTCATTTTTATCTGACTTATAGTAAGAAAATCTTCCTCATAAAGCAAGAAAATGAGAAATTATTATAATTCATATGATTTGAAATTAAACCATCTTTAATTCCTCACAAATAGATAATTGCTTTCTAAATACTGATATGGAAATGATGAAAAACTGCACTTACGATTTGTATCTGTATTCAACTGGCCAGGAATTTTCAAAACAAGAGCATTTAAAACAGTAAGTGTGTTGTAATTCTAAAAAAATAATTTAATACAATAATTTTAGTTGTTTACGGAAGATTATTACTTTTGCATCTCTACATTTGTAGCTTACTAGTATTTACTAAAAAAATGTTTGTATGCAGGGATGGTCTTCTAACTTTAGTGCGTGGTAACATTTCTGTATTGGCACCGTTGCCAAAATAATCACCAATTTTTTAGCGACGTAAAAGAAGATCAACTTGATAGGTATAACTCGTAGCCCTAAATATTTTGAAATTTTTAAAAACCTCTGGTGTCTATACGGATATATCACATGATGCACAATAGCACCTCCTACAAATTCGATAGATAAGCTCTGTTTCAAATTCAAGAGCAATTAGGTAACTCCAAACTTTCCAAATTGAATGTAATTACGGCAACAAAATATCCCCAAGAAATAATATTTGATTTACTGCTGAGACACATTCAAGCAACATAAGCTTAAGTGCGATCGATGGAACAAAGTAAACATATTGGTTGTCAGAATCTTGATCAGGTTTGCTACTTTTAATTTTTATATTCACAGAATTATGCTGAAAATGCATAACAGAGGAGCATAACATATTCTTTTTGTTATGAATACATGATGGATTCAGAATACAACAAAACTACACATTTTTGAATAAACTGACTACAATTAAACATTGAATCATTATTTTTTAGTATTGAAGTGGTTATAAGCTTCTTACTTGCAAACTAGTTAACTTTAAATTATTAAACTTGCGAATAAAACCAATGATATACAAAAATAAAATGATCGTGTAAGATTCAGACATAAAGTTTAACATAATCGATTAACAGATACAACAACATATTAAAGGTAAAAAATAAAAGTATTATTACTAAATTTTAATGTAATAAATAATAGCCCGTTTTTTTAAAAATGTAAATTACCGATTTTTAATAAGGAAAAATTAAAGCATAAATATATAAGAAAAAGTACTTATCTTAATAACTGATTGAACTTGACGAATAAACTGAAATAAAGGTAAATATTTAGAATATTAGTAAATATAAGGTAAATATTAGAATCTACAAATAAAGGTAAATATTTAAACCCAGGACCATACAGCCAAACACGTGATTGACACCGCCCCGTGACGTATATTTTTTTATTTACATCTAGTTCATCTTTCCACTGAACGGACTAAAGTTATTTATTCACTTCGGTATTAAATTTGTTCAGTCCGCTAAAGATCAAAATGTAATTTTTAGTCATTATCTATGTCAAATGTAATTTTTAGTCAATATAAAATATATATATTTTTTTCCAGAAATTTTCTAAAATTTAAAGAATGCTTCCGTGATCATTTCAAATATTGCCAAGATTGGATAGCTGATAAAACAATTAAAATCCATGCAGAAATAATAAGGGTTACAATACCATCTGATTTCTCATCGTCACCAATAACATTTCAGAATGGTTCCATCAGCTGCCCCTCACTTTTGAATCGTAAGTGTTGACCATTCACATTTTGTTAAAATACTGGGAGACTCAATTCACCAATCTCTATGGTTGTTTCGCATTCATCATTCTTTTTCCTTAATAGTCGATAAAAAAAAAGGATAATTTTGTTTAAAAAATATTTAATTATTGTAATTTTATGTAAACATAAGTGGTAGTATTGACTACTGCTAGGATTCGATTATGATTTATTAGTGATCAGAAAGTTCAGTAATCATGTTTTAAAATAACACTTAAATTCAAAAGTTTAGTGTTATAACAAATTTGATGAGTTCCCAACCATCATTTGATATTTTCGATACATTAAATACAATTTTGCATGCATCATCTCATTTTGCATAAAGCAATGTTAAAATCTCAATCATTTAACGAATCTCTTTTACGGTAATTTATAATAGCATATTAATCTGACTGACATGAGAAAAATAAAACAAATTTAAAAACGGTAATTATGTTTAGGCACCCATTCAAAAAGGTTTGTCGTATAATCGTATTAAGATAATATCATAGAATGGGATACCTACAAGTGACGTATAGTGGGTATCTCGATCCTTTTTGGTTGTTGGTAAGTGGCATCTGTTTACGTTAACAACCATCCTTTCCATTCTATTTCGAGTAAGCCAAACCAGTTAAGTATCGATTCTCTTAAGTGACACATTTTATATTCTTTCACAATGATTCTTCCACAAATATTTCAATTCTTTCACTGTATGTTTCTTACTTAACACAAAAACAGACACGAAACCATGTAGAACATAAACAAACTAATAATGCATCGAAGTTGCCAGGTACATAAAACAAAAATATATCACGGTTACAGTAAAATATATAAACAAATAATAATTTTAAGTTAAGAAAAATACCTAAACGGGAGAGAATTATATTTCAACAAATTCAATGTGTGATACGGCGCTGTATTTAATTAACTTCACGTTAATTAACATTCTAACGTAGGTGGAGAAACTTTGCTCAACTTTAACACGCCATTTTACTTACATACGATCACCTGGCGCTAAAGTCGTAGGTCTCATGTGTGGGTATCCATGATGTTCTTGAAGTGCCATTACCCATTTAAAAAGAAACAACTCTTATAGTTTTAAACTCTTAATTTGAAAAATAATCAAAAGCTTAATATCAGAGAGGAATAATAAAATCAATATTACAGGTAAAGGCTTTTCAATTAGGGATACAACAATATTTTATAGAAAACCAATACCTTCATAACTTTTATTAATTTTATGATGATGATGAACAAAAAGTCAGCGAGGGAAAACTAGATCCCGCCATGTGATTTTCTAGCCAATAAAAACGTCTACAAATCGGTTTAACCACAAAATGAGTCAACTTTTTTTCATTATATATAGAGAGACATTTTATTAATATGTTAAACGTAATGAAATGAGCAAATACCTAAACATAAAAAATACTCAACTGTCAATAATAAAAAATTCAAAAAATCGAACTTAGAAGTACAGAACGTAAGACATAATAAGCAAGTAGTATTGTTTACTTGTTAGCATTATATAACAATTTGAATAGGAATATTTAAAGCTGTTTTTCTTTGTCTTCAGTCTTTGTATTTTTGAAAATGTCCATATAAATAGTAAGATTTTTCCTTATTACTTCTTTCCTTCGTCATCAAATCAATTTTCACTATCAAATTTAGAGAATGAAAATCGCGGAAAGAGATTTCTTACAACAATGGGTAAATAGTCATTATTTAAAGAGAAAAAACGATAAAAAAAAATTGCTTTTGATGTATTTGAAACATTGAAAAACAATAAACTGTTACTTTGTTTCGTTTCTTTTCAGAAAGTATCTGAATCTTGACCTGACAAATCGTCGGGAACGCATCCATTTGGAGGGGGTTTTTTTTCTTCATCCACCAATATTGTGTGATAAAAAGTTCCATGAGTTCTCATTTGTATTTTACATGCTTAAAAATAAAGATCATGAATATTATTTAATTTCTCTCATGAACCTAAACCTTGTTTCCAGCATCCAGCATGGAATATATATATATATATATGTATATATATATATATATATATATATATATATATATATATATATATATATATATATACATATATATATATACACATATATATATATACACACATATATATATATATATACATATATATATATATACTATATACACATATATATATATATATATATATATATATATATATATATATATATATATATATATATATATATATACATATATATATATACACATATATATATATATACACACATATATATATATATATATACATATATATATATATACACATATATATATATATATATATATATATATATATATATATATATATATATATATATATATATATATATATATATATATATATATATATATATATATATATATATATATATATATATATATGCTACTATAATACTATGATGGTTAACCATCAAGAAAAGTTTAATTCTCGTAGACCAACAATCCATGATTATCCGTGATGGTCCATGATGGTTCCAACTATACATTTCCATGATGGTTTAATGGGAATTCTCGTTGGTTCTGAGGAACACACCATAGAAACAATTTGTTCGTTTGTTATGTTGGTTCATCATATATCAGTCTGAATTCCTACATTAAGATGATGGTTGTTCATTATCGATCAAACATTTGATTTCTAAGAAAACTATGATGGAAGTTTCTGATGGTTTAACATGAACAAACCATCACAACATATTGTTATTCCTATGTTGGACCATCAATGGAAAACCATCAAAACGGTTGACTCTTATATATATATA
Source organism: Parasteatoda lunata (assembly GCA_949128135.1). Taxonomy (NCBI): domain Eukaryota; kingdom Metazoa; phylum Arthropoda; class Arachnida; order Araneae; family Theridiidae; genus Parasteatoda; species Parasteatoda lunata. Next base: position 72,514,250 of record OX421978.1, on the reverse strand, counting down.
TATATATATATATATATATATATATATATATATATATATATATATAAAATATATATGTATGTATATATATATATATATATATATATATAAAATATATATGTATGTATATATATATATATGTATATATATATATAAGTTCAAAATGAAGATAAAACAAAGGTAAATTACAGACAAATGAAAAAAGGGGGGCGAATAATAATAATAATAAACAACTGGGGAAAGAAAAAAAAGAATTAATTAAAAAAAAAAAAAAGAATTAATTAAATTTGTATTTTTTTTTTTTTAATTAATTCTTTTTTTTCTTTCCCCAGTTGTTTATTATTATTATTATTCACCCCCCTTTTTTCATTTGTCTGTAATTTACCTTTGTTTTATCTTCATTTTGAACTTATTTTATGAGTTCTATTTACTTGCAGCTTATGCGCAATAAATGAAACTTTTTTTTTTTTTTTTCTTTTCTGGTTTTTTTGTATTTATTTATTTTGCTGTATATATATATATATATATATATATATATATATATATATATATATATATATATATATATATATATATATATATATATATATATATATATATATATATATTCAACATTTATCTTATTCCTGAGTTTGTTTGTTTTTTGGACAAAAAAAATTACAATTTTACACAAATTTATACAATGTTTATACACATTGAGCTGCAATGGTTCAGATATTGAGAAAAATGAGCTATCGTTGTGAAGGACTGACATTTGATCCCCTGTGTCAGCTGGAAGCATAAGTTTATCCTTAGATGGATGAGTACCAGCTTGTCTTGGAAGTATAGGAGGTTATTCTGCAAGGCTGAGCACATTGCCGCAATCGTAAATATCGCTAAGTAGTGAAGCTTCAACCACAACCTGTAGGTTGTGATGGTATAGTGGCAGAGAGAATAAAGGTAGATCAAGAAACATCTTTAAAACAGTTACATTAGCTGTTTAATGAAATTTAGAGTACTTAAAGAGTACCATTCCAATTAAGAGAAACAGTAACAGGGAAAATCCCCAAAATGGCTATCTAACAAAATGTGAAAATTGGAGAGTCATCTGCTTTTCTTCAATACCGGGAACAAATTTCTAAAGAAAATTTTAAAACAGCAAAACTAAAATTTTCTAAGCGAGGAACAAGCAATCCTTCCGCTTCGGGACGATTCAACTCACTTTTACATTCAGAAATATTATTGAAAAAAAGTTTTGGAAATTAATATATCTCTATATTTCGATTTTATTGATTTTAGCTAAATCTTTCACCCAATTAAAAGAAGAAAAAAATTATGGAACATTTTATTAGTTTGCAAAATACTATAGAAATATAATAAAGAATATATATGATAGCAGTTAGGTGTGTTGAAATTAATGAACAGTTAACTGAATTCTTCTTGGATCGAATTCTTAGGGTGAAATAAGGATGCGTTTTATCTGTATGTTTAGTTCTGTAATTGATTCGGTTATGAGAAACACCTTAAAAGAAGAAAAAAAAAAACAATTCGATGGAAATTCAACACTATATCTTTTAAGACCTTGATGTTGCTAATATTGTAGTTTTAGCATCCAAACTTCAGTTTAAAACAGACACTTTCAATTAATTTTTGATTAGTGTAGGCTTACATATAAACTACAAGTGAGAAACTAAAATAATAAGAATAATTCAAAAGAAAACTAAAAAATTTAAATTTTAAAATCCAGTAATAGTCGACGCTGAATCAATCATTAAGAGACTGTATTAAAGATATAAGATAAAGAATAATGAAAGAAAAACATATTTCAACGGATTGCTTTGATTCGGGAAGGTGCCAAATACTGGGAAAAAAAAGGAAATTCAATTAATTTTTTTGCGAAATTTTTCTTTAAACCAAAAATTTTTTAAGCTTTTCGTAGTAGCGAAAATTTATTTCAAGAAATGCTAGAAAACAACAAAATATTTGTGATTTTGTTAAAAGTTTAAAGCTTAAGTTAACTAAAAAAAAAAGTAAATTTTACTGGGTGACATCCTAAGTTATGCATTAATCATGTTTGAAAAATTTGCTGCGTTTGAACTTTGTTTCTTGAAACTAACACTAAAAGAAGTTTAAAAAAAAGGTCGGGATAGCCTTGCAAGTAGGTCATTGCGCCCACGTCCAAGAAGTCGTGAGTTTGATCCCTGCCTGCCGAAGTACAAAATGGTGACTGGTGCACTCTAAATCTGTTGGAGTCACTCCAAGTTCCCATAAGAAACCTAATTCCTATGGGGTACTGGATCGGGGATTGATGGTGTTCTGTTTCAGGACAAAATTACGATCTGTGGAGGAATGAATAGTGTATGAATGTGCTCTCCCTGTAAAACGGACTATTGCGTATGCGCATGGCAGAAATCAAATCCTCGGCTACAGAGGGCCCCACTGAAAAACAAGAAACGCACCCCTCTGAATAGAAACAGGCTTGACAGTATTCACAAATGGCATAAGACAACAGCAATGCGAATAATCGCAAAAAAACGAGTGCTTTTTCGCACTTCTAACTACACTACTTTTTTTAATGAAAAAAAGTACTGCATTATACCTCAAAACTACAAAAAAGTAGTGATTACAGTAGTTTCACTTCGTGTGGCTTATAGCTTTGACCGCTGTAAATGATATTACTGGAATTTTTTACTGTTGAATTGTCCGTGGGCGGGAGGGTGGTCGGACAATTCAAAAATGATATTTCGATTCCTCAAATAAATGTTCAAGCATACCATAAACCGGGGCGAGTCTACCCATCCAGGGGCGAGTCTACCCATTTTAGTTTTATTTAATTTTCACTATTTTAAATTGCAAATAAAAATTTTTTTACCGACGGAGGACTTAGTTCAGACTCTAAGGAAGATGGCGCTGTAGTAGTTTCATCCGTTTTTATTTATTTGGTGTCTTTTTAACCGACCTGTTCAAACGTCTTTTGAGAGATTTTTACTGAAAATCAGCAAACTTTTAGTTGGTGCTCCGTAAGTATATTATTATTATTACCTAAAATTAATGTAATCTTAGTCTTAGATAAGTTTATCACTTAACCAAAGTGAAAATAGTAATAATAATAATATACTTACGGAGCACCAACTAAAAGTTTGCTGATTGCTGATTTTCAATACAAATCTCTCAAGAGACGTTTGAACAGGTCGGTTAAAAAGACACCAAATAAATAAAAACGGATCAAACTACTACAGCGCCATCTTCCTTAGAGTCTGAACTAAGTCCTCCATCGGTAAAAAAAATTTTTATTTGCAATTTAAAATAGTGAAAATTAAATAAAACTAAAATGGGTAGACTCGCCCCTGGATGGGTAGACTCGCCCCGGTTTACGGTATGACCGAAAACATTTTCATAATTTATTGCTTAAATTATTGAGAATAATAAGCAAAAAAAGCGTTATATTCTCTCAACGTGAATTATGCTTATGTTTTCATTTTTTAAGGAAGATTGAAAAAACATCTAGAAAAGAAAAAAAAACTAGAACACGACAACACAAAACTTTTTAAGAAATCCCTATTCTATTAATATTCCTCAACATTTCTTCCGCTGTTTTTTTTTCCTTCCATTATTCCTAGATAAGCAGAATCTACATATTTTCTTTTGAACATGACTTATGTGTTTTTTTCCTAAATAAAAAAAAATAATAATAAAAACTCGAAACTAGAATGAAAAACAAATTCTTACCTTAAACATACAATGTCTCGAAAGAAGTGTTTATGATGGTGTTTCTCCAAAATAACCAATAGCTAAACTGCCCCAAAAAACTGTTTAGCCCATAAAAATTGCCAATATTAATATAAAAAGTACTATGCTCGAAATCTCTTAAAGCAACAGTTCCCAAACTTTTTAGATGTTCGGTCCACCGATTTCATAAAAAAAATACTTTGAAGACCACTAAGTACTAAATACAGAAGGAAAAAATACAGCAACAACTGGACACCTATTTTCGCGTATCACGAATATATCACAGAAAACTGGTTTTTCATCATGGATTAGACCAGTGGTTGCTAAAAGGAGAGTTCCGTAAAAGAATTAAAAGGGTTCCAGAAGTTCAAAGTGTTTTTCTATTTTTAACCAATAATAATTTTCGAAGCATGTAATGTTAATTTACAATAATTTAAAAATCTAAATTTTTAAAAATACAGATATTTTATAAAGACTGTATATTGAATTAATTTTGTTAAGGTTACGCTTTTATATTTCCCTTTCGAACTTTTCAATTCAAAATAAAATTACTAAATTCAATAAAAACAGAAATATATCTCTTTGATAACCATTCTCAGTATTTACAGCAGTTCTGCTTCTTTTTCACTTTTGCGGAAACCGTAATTCAGTATAGTTTCTTCGTTTTTATCTTCTGCATACATCAAATTCGGGGTTAAAATAAAACCTTCTCTCCATCTGTGATTTCAACTATATAACGTAAAATTAACTTTAAAGCTATTTTTGATAAAATGATGAAATAATTTCCTTTTTCCCATTACATATTTTCAGAATAATTAAATTTTCTTTGGTTAATATGTTCACAATGAAATCTGTGTTAGCCAAAGGAAAATGTTTCATTGTGAGCCATTCCATAGCCAAAAAGAAATTCGGAACCGTATTCTTGAACTCCTGCTCATAACCATATTCATTGCAGTCTTCTTAAATGCCGTGGGTCATGGGTTGGGAATCACACTGCCTTATCAAAAATAAATCAATATGAAACTTGAAAATAATAGTGGTCTGAGAACAATTATTTTGTATTCTTGCACTTATTTTTTATTAATATTTACAATTTAAAATAGCTTAACTCATTGGTGTTGAAACTTGTAAGTAGCTCGATCCTGTTTCAGATGTACAATGCGCAAAATAAAAAAAAATACGGACCTCCCTGAATAACTTTTGATCTAACTATCGGATATTCACGTTCTGGGAATCAATCTTAACGGCTCGAGGGAAGAACTCAAATATGCTATTTAATAAGTGCAGACGATATTTTAAGTTACGAATTCAGATACAAAAATTTATGTTCTCTGAATAAACGTACCTATTTTTAGACTTATTCGGATATCTGTCCCCCATATTATAGGGGGTAGCTGCAATATGGGAAATATGGTCCTAATAGTTTGGTCAGTTTAGCAGTCTAAAGCTTCGGCCCCATAATGTGAATTTTAGTTTTTGTGTAATTTGTCATACCTCGAGAACTTAGAGAATTGAAAAATTTTTACATATAATTATGAAATTCGTTTATTTAAAAATAATTCCATGAAAAAAAAAAAAAACTTTTGATAAATATTAATCAGTTTTTATTATTTTATTTAATGTTAGTAAAAAATTAAATGGAAAAACATCCAATTTTTTTGCAACATTTTAAAGTACATGATTTTAAATTTTGAGATTCAAAATTTGAGTGAAATCGGTCAAATAGTTTGTGAGAAATCAAATTTCCCAAGATCTTATTTTTAAAATTCGATTTCTTAAGAACTGTTCGACCGAATTCGTTCAGATTTTGTATTTTGCTGTTTTAAATCAAAATTTTTTTAAATGATATAAAAAATTGTGTATCTTACAATTCAAAATTTTATTGACTAGCATTAAATAAAATAATGAAAAATAATAAATATTTATCTAAAGTTATTTTTGTATCTTTGGATGAACAAATTTTATAATTATTTGAGAAAAAATTTCTGTCCGCTTGAAAAGGTTCTCGAGACTCGGGAAAATGCGCAAAAACTAAAATTAACATTATGGGGTTAAACTTGGGTCCGGTCTCCATACCAAACTATTATTTTTTTTTTTTTAATTTATTAAACGACTTAAAACTCCTCATGCACCACAAAGTATAACATGAGGCTTACAGTTGTAAGTAGAAAACAAAAGAAGAAAAATTTACAAATTTAAATTAAAAACAAAATTCCGCAAGGCAGCAAGACTTTCAATACTTTTGACCAGTTCTGATAAGACAGGAGGCCAACAAATAGAAAGACGCCTCATACCAAAGATATTTCATAAAGATGGTCAAACTATTGGGACCTTATTTTCCAGATTGCGGTTACCCCTTATATTTTGGGATGTATGAAATCTGAACCCGCTTAAAAATGGTCTGTTTATTCAGAGAATGTAAGTTTTTGTGTACGATTTCTTAATTTAAGTACCGTCTGCTTAATTTGCTTACATGAGATTACCTCTCCGAACCATTAAGATAAAATCTCAGAACGTGAAGATCTGATAGTTGATCAAAAGTGATTCAATGCGATCCTTTTTTTTTTTTTTGGAGCATATTCATATTGCAATCCCATATTAGATACCCTCAACCAAGAATATTGTAGACCGTTTTTAATGGGTGAGTTTTGGACTATGTTTTTAGAAACGTTTTGAGCTGATTGTTGATCCCCATGCAATAAATTTCTTGTTTTTGTTAAATTTTGGATAGCATATTTAAATACAGCTTGCGTTTTAAAGGTAAGTTTATAAACCTTATCTTATATTTAAGATAAGTTCATCATAACTTATGACATTCAAAGGTGAAGGCCAACAATCGCATAGTCGCTTCGGTGAATGTCCGAAATATATTTGTTATATCCGATTTGATATTAAATTTACTCATTCGATATTTTAATATGTGCTGGGGATAGATTAGGAGAAACATCAGTGTTCGAAGTACCAGTTAACAGCATACTGGATAGTGGCACTTTATCTTTAAAAAAAAACATTGATGTAGGGCATAACAGGCAAATGTATACCAGACAGTGGCACTTAACTAGGCCTAGAATATTTTACGGACATTTAACAAAGCAACTATGTTATTGTCAACATTCAACGGTGGAAGTCAACAACCACCAAATTTCGGTGATTTAATGGCTGCCGATCAAATGTTAAATTATTACTGAAATTCAATGTTTAAAGAACTTTGACCATATCGCAGACATCTCTTGAAAATATTTCAAACTGAAATTACAGTGCTTCGATGTTAGCAAAGCTGTGGGCAACAGCTAGACGTTGAAAAAATTTGGTTTACATATAGTTTAATCTTAATTACGGTGGAAGGATTGGTAGAGAATATTTAAATGCAGTTGTGCTGTGCATTCGGCTTGGTTACAATTAAAATTCTCATGTTGTACAAGAAAATTTTGATAGGTGGCCAATCTGGTCAATAAAAGTGATAAGCATCTAAATAATAAATAAATAAATACTCTCAAAATTACAGATATCTTGAATTAAAAAGTGGCATAAGTAACCGGATGACGGTGCTCAAATATGATGGCGTTACGCTAAGTTGTGCTCAGATTTGTGCTACTAAGGCTACTTTCGCACAAGTTGCTTTGTATTATGGTTATTTTATTCGGGCTTTATTATCAAGGATATCTAGCATAGCGCTATCTTGACGTGTTATGATTTATAATTAACTGAGTGTTTGCTCTAAGTATTTGCGTTACTAACCACATTTCCGAAACTGTCTAATAACTCTAAAATACCATTTATCTATATTTTTGATTCGTTTAAATTGATATCAATAGGATATTTAGATAATATTGAAATAATCTTAGATAATAATTTATTAAATAATTTTTTATACATCATATTGAATAATTACATAATATTTATAATACAAAAAAATTACAACTTTAATGCTCATTAGAACAGAAAACTCTTTGACTTTTATTTCACCTCAATAAAAATTTTATTAGCAATGAAACAAAATTTCATTAATATTGTACGAATAAAAATTGTCCGTGGGTGGGCGGGAGGAAGGACAATTTAAATTAACTGTTTATTAATAATTAAAATAGTTATGAAATCAGTTAGGGATATCTAAAAGCCAAATTCGAAGCTCTAGAGTTTGGAACGAAGCTCCTACAAGCTGTGACATGATTTTAATTTAATATTATTCTTTATTCCATTGCATTTTTAAAAATTTTTAATTGTGTGTAACATAATAAAATATCATAAGAATTTGCTTCAACTTATGACTTTTATAGAGCTCTTAAATTGTAAGTTACACATTAAATTCTTCTGAGTTTAATTATTAATTGTGAACTTAATTATTAATTGCAGATTTAATTATAATTAATAATTTTAAACCAATTTTAGTCTTTGTTAACCTACGTTAATCTATGATTATGAAACCAATCGAAAAAAATTTTAACGAAATATAGTGAGCTACTGTTCCAAAATCACGAATTCTAAATATGCAACTATCAAATCATTTTACTCTATTATAATAAAAAAAGTATTATTTAAATTTATTATTATGCCTTGCTACATATTTCTTTCTTACGGTCTCATAAATTTCTTGTCACATAAATTTCTTACTCATTTTTTAAATTGTTAGTATATAATTCCGGACAAAAAAAATTTATTTTTATATAAGATTTTTAGGTTACAGCTGCCTTACTATTTTTCATGATTATTTTATTTTATATTTCAGGCAACGTTGCTACAGATTTGCACGTCTTCTTCTTTTCACCACTCTACTGCCAATGGTGGGCATTTGGGTTTTTCTTCTACTCAGCGTCTATCTATGTCTAGTTTTTGATTTTCATTATCGTAATGTCAACTTGAATCTGGTTCTGCTCTCTGAGTCTGCCTGTTTTGATGTTATAAAGCTTCCCCTACAGGATTTTATTTCGAATATATGTTTCTTTCAAAATGTCCTAGTTCTTCTAGCATTCTTCTTTATTTTTATAAATATCGCGTTATCTTTCTCCTCAATAAAAATGTTCAGCTTCATGCTTCAACATTCCACATGGACCGGGATAGCCTGGTCGATAGAGCGCTGGACCCATGTCAGAGAGTTCGTGGGTTCGAACCCCGCCGGCCGAAGACTCCATGTGCAGTAAATGATAACTAATGCACGTAAAATCTGTCGAGTCGCAAAGTTCTCCATGTTCCCATAACAAATCAATACATCTGGGGTTGCTGAATTGGAGATAGATCGTTCTCTGATCAAGGTCAAAATTACGATCTGTGTATGAATGAATGGATGTGTGAATGGGTCCGCCCTATAAACGGGTGTGACGTATGGTGCGGCAGAAGTAGAATTCTTGGCCATAGATGGCGACAGTGGAAAACAAAAACAAAACATGCTTCATTATTCAACCATGGCCCCATTTTTTCAGGGTTCTTTTTTTTTTTGGGTGGTCAATGTACGGCCACGTGATTTTGTCCCCTGCCAAAACCCAACCCTCTAAGGTATCCAACCTTCATATTAACTTTTATATTATTCTTTCTTAGTCCTTATGTCCAAAACAATGTTCTCCACTTACTGCATACACTTTTGGCTATGAATGTTAGCTTAGTGTTTACGTTCAACTTCTGCCATTAAAAATCAAACTAGTGTGCCTTGTTGTTCTCTGAACTCAACCATCTTCAGGTCAAATTTACATTTACTTTATATGCTCTCATGTTTAAGTTTTGATTTTCTTTTAAAGGATGGCACTCTAATCGCAACATTATTCTTGACGCTGTCCGTTGTGTTTACTTTTCATTTATGTACTTACTCTTCATTTACTATTCATTTACTTTTCATTAATAATTACTTTTCTTGTTGAGAAATTTTATGAACTATTATGAATTTTGATTTGAAAACCATGTTAATACTTTAAAAATTATTGAAATTTAAATTTTTACTTATTCAAGTTACATTCAGATAAAGAATGTAACTTGAAATTCATAAATTAAAAAGTAATAACTGATCTCGGACCGGAGAGGATATTATTAAAGAAACTAATGCAGCAGACTTGTCACAAATATTGCCAGTAACTATAACAACATTACGTTTAAGTTTTTGGATAGAAGAGTGGTAGATAAAGAAAAGTTGTGAAAATATGCGATAGATCTCTACTTTAAAATTTTAATTTTATTTATTTGGATAAAAGTTACATTTTTTCCACAAGCATTTTTTCAAAGTTATTAGTTTTTTCGAAGCATAATACTTGATTATTGAAAAGCATATATACTTGATTCTAATTTTTTAAGATATATTCTCAATTCTTTCATCTTTCGAAGCATATTCGAATGTAAGAATACGAGGGTCACTCTGAAATTTTTGAGATAAAACTAGGTTTTTAAAGTTACACTTACAAAATTTTAGGTGTGTTCAAAGTAGTCTCCTCCAGCATCAATGCACTTTTGTAGTCGAATTTTCCACAGATTAAATGTCTCAAGCCATTCATTTCTTGGAATAGATGAAAAAAATGCATTTATAGCCACATCAATCTCTTCTTCTGAATTAAAACGACGTCCATGTAAGTTCTTTTTTAGATTAAAGAATAACCAAAAGTCACACATGGCTAGATCAGGTGAATACGGCTGATGTTCTGTCACTTTAATTTGTTTTTGTTTAAGAAACTCAACTATTAATCCGGCTGTTTTTGAAAATGCATTGTCATGGTGAAGCATTAGTCCCCTAACATTAACTTCTTGTAGAATTTCTGGAAGACATTTAGTGGTATGCCAGTTTGCTGTTACTGTCTTCTGTCCTTCCAACTTGATGGCTTTGACCGATCCCGTACTTCTAAAGAAAGTACATCACTTTTTTCAGTGCGTGTTGTCTTTTCACCAGGCGAGGGATCATCTTCAAAGACCCATACTTTGCTTTCTTGACGCATTGGAACGTCAAAAAACGGTATGTAAGTTTCATCACTTGTTACAATTTTATAAATGATGCGGTGGCCTCCATCACTTAGCAATTTAAGAGTTTCTTTACTGATTCTGTCACGCTCCTCTTTTTGGTGCTCAGTTCGATTATGGGGAACCCAACGGCAAACTACTTTTTTCATATGTAATTCTTCATGAATAATTTTGTGTATGGCTGCGGATCCAATGTTAAGTTCCTTCTGTATAATTTGATAGGTACAGCGATTATCATCCTTCAACATTTTTCGTATGGCAGACACATTATCCGGGATTACTGCCGACAGCGGCCTTCCTGTGTGTTCTTCATCCTGAAGAAAATTGCGACATCTGCTAAATTCTTTAAACCATCTGAATACAGTAGCACGAGCTGGAGATTCATCACCAAATGCTAATTGCAACCGTTTAACGCATTCTTCTTGATTTAATCCTGCTTTAAAATCGTAGAAAAACATAGCACGAAAATGTTTTCGCGTCAAATCCATTTTCTCTTCTGTTTAAAATTTATTCTACGCTAAACAAGTTGAAGTAAGTCAGTAAAAAATCGTCTGCTGTGTAAAAATACTTTGTATTTTAAAATTAAACCGTTACTTTTATTTTGTAAATTCTTGTCTGCGCGTATCTCAAAAATTTCAAAGTAACCCTCGTATCAGTTGTACAAGAGTTATAAAAATTAATAGTTTGCAAACACATTTAACTCGAACTCTTGAAAGAGTAGTTGAATCAAGAATTTTCCGTAAATATTTGAATATAGAATTTCTCATAAAATTCTATAGAATTCTATATAACTGCAAGTGTTCTATGTAACTGGCTTTTAGTTTTAATGCAATAATCTAAAATTATTCTTGTGTTATACCTTTTATCATAATTTTTTTTAGAAATCGATATTTCTATCGAGACACACTATAACTAGGGTAAACCAACCAGTGAAGGAACACTACCCAGTGAGGGAACATTTCATATATATTGATTAAAAATAAGAATTTGAAAGTTTTTCTTTAGATTGATTGGTAACAATAGCTTATTGCCAAATAACAGGAAGTCATCTAGTAATGTTTTGGATTACCTGGTCACATAGATTTCTCTGGAAAATTTTTTAAATTTTTTATTATCTCTGCAACACCTTGTTTTTTTTTTTTTTTTTTTTGAAAAAATTATAAGGTGAGTGTTTGTATTTATATGTTTGAAGTAGAATTAATTGCATGTAATAGTTTTATTTTGCTCAATGTGAAAATAAGAATTCAAAATATAGTTATTGAAGTTACGTTTTATTTTTTTAAGCATCATAGCATAATCAAGTACTGAGATAAGGGGGTGTTTATTCACTGGATCACCAAACGATGAAAAACCAGTGAAGGGACAAGTGTTCCTTTACTGTGTTTTTTCTAAGTTAATGAAAATGAAAGAAAAACTTTAATTTTCTTGTACCTTTAGTGATGTTTTGCATCAAAAGTATGTTAAAAATACAAAAAACAACTTCTAACCAGTGAAGAAACAGGCATGTTCCTTCACTGAGCATAGATTTCCCAGTGAATGATCAGGTTGTGTTAATATGTTGACACTTTACTTTTCAATTCATGATTACAAAAAAAAAGTTAACATTTTCCAAGTATTTGTATGTTATAATTTCAAGAATAGGCTTGTTTTTAGATATTTGTTTGGCATATAAATTCATGAAGAGCATTAAAAAATAACCAAAATTAAGTGTTCCTTTTCTGGGAAATTTTGTGTTCCATCACTGATAAGAGCTGTTCCTTCACTTGGTCTTCTTACTACCTGTTATTTGAACCTCCAAAACTTTAAAACAATATTATACAATTTTTTTTACATAATTTGCAATTAGTAGCAAATATGTTGACACTGTCATTTAACAAAAATAACGAATTTTGAAATTAATATGATTTTTTAAAAGGCAAGCGAAGCTTAAGTGTTCCTGCACTTGTTAGTTTACCCTATTTATATAAAAACAAATTAAAAAAAACAACTTTTTTGGGGGGTATTTTTAGCCACACACGAAAGCATTCCTTAAGTTTTCGAAAAATTATCTTTTTTTTCCAAACTCAAAGAAAAAATTTAAAATAATGAACAATAAAATTTCAGGAAATTTTATGTATGAACTGCGTAAATGTTGATAAATATATATACTCTTAGATAGGGGATCATGTTTAGGGGATAAAAAATAAATGATGAGAAGCATACTTAAAACTGTTTCTAATTTCCTTTCACTGTGTCGTGACGAAAATTTCTTGGGAAAAAAAAACAGTTATCAAAGCATAACTTTATTTCAATTCTTAAAAAAAAAAGCAGTTATCGTACGATAACTATTTTAAAATCTTAGACAGAAAAAAAAACTAGTTATCGTAGGATTACTCTAGATAAGAATCTTAAAAAGAAAAAAAACAAACTATTTTTCACAATATAACTCTATTTTTTGTGTTTATATTTCTCTGAAATTTTGTGCGTGGAAAAATCAAGCTAACTTATGATAACTAAGTGTTATCTTGTTTCGTCTAGCCACAGTGTGGAATGCTCGTTTCAAATATTCTTTTCTTAGCATTAACCCATACTCTAATGACACTAGCACTCAACACGTGTGCATATTTTTTTTTTTAACTTCAGCGTTTTCCAAGATAAGGAAGCTAACTCCTCGCTTTCCCACCAGGTGGCAATATGATAGGAGTGCGGGTTTCAAATATTCATTTCTTAGTATTAACCTTTACCAGGCGTCTCTTGACACTAACACTTTGAACAAAAGTTTTTTTTTTCTTATTTTGAAACATTTTCGAGATAAGAGCTCACTCCTTAGTTTCTCACCAGGTGGCAATGTAGTTATTCTTATCAAGTAGCTCATAGCAACTTTACCATACATAGATACCATTTCTATAGACATAGCAGCAGTGAAAGTTAAGAGGGTGGTTCCATGTTACCTGCATACCAATAGCTGCAAACACTCAGTGCAAAAGAAACGGACCCCCCAGGATTACCCTGAAAAAAGTCGTATTTTTAAAATTCGATTTTTCAGAAACATTCAATTAATTGCACTCAAATTTTGTATTTTGCCATGCAAAATTACTTCCTAAAAATTATGTAAAAAAAAGTGTATATTTTATGGTTCAAAATTTTTTCGATTGTTATTAATTAAAATAATAAATGATTAATAAAATTATTTTTTGCATTGAAATATTTTTGGATGAACGAATTTTAAAATTATGTGCAAAAGTTTTTTCAATTCACTTCTTTTAAAAAGAATTTTTAGCTCTCCAGATATCGAGGAATACGCAACAAATAAAATTAAAATTAAGACGTCCAAACTTCTGACTGATCTCCTGACCAAATTATTAGGACAATATTTCTTAGTTTGCGGCGACCCCCTATATTTTAGGAGTCAAAAATTCAAATCTGTCAAAAAAAAGGTATGTTTATTCAGAGAAAGTATGTTTTTGTGTCTGATTACGTTACCTAAAACATCGTATGCACTAATAATCAATTAGCCTATTTGAGGTCGTCCCCTTGAATCATTAAAATTGAGTCCTAGAACGTGAAGATCTGACTATTAGATCAAAAGTTATTCAGAGTGGTCGGTTTATTTTTTACGTACTGTACATTTTTGATGATAATCTTTGATAAAACGTATAAGATATCATTTTTAAAACACAGTTTTAAAAATGATAAATTATTGGAACTGTGTTTAAAACACAGTTTTAATAATCATTATTTGCTTTCCTTTAACCTTTTCTTTATAGTGACATGTGATGTCAACAGTTTCAGCAAGCTTGTGAATATCATCAAAGAATGCCACGAGCGAGATTTTCACTTTGGAGTTTCCCCAATAATTTCAAACAACACAGATATATCATTGCAGTAAGATTTGTAAGCCTAATTACTTCCCTGTCCACCTGAATTGGATTACTACCTTCTCCTTTATATTTCTCTTTGCAGAATACTCAACACAGCAACAAGATGCACTAGGGGACACCCTGTACTGCGGTCTTGTCTTTCTCATAGCAGGAAAATGTTTCAAACTGTTGTAAGAACATTAATATTTGTACTTAAGAACATATTTTTGAAACAACTAAACTCGATTGGTAAGCCTAATATTTGCTTCAGATTTGATTCTAAATTAAAAATTGCATTAGTTTATTTAAATGTTCCTTTATTGCAGGAAATTATAACCGTGTGAATGAAAGACAATGCTTTGATATGTTCGAGTATAATAAATTAAATAGCTGTACTGATAAATTGTATGATTTTGCTCAAATCTCGCGGATTTCTACAATTTATGAAGCAGATTTAAAGTAAGTAGGAAGATACTTTTTAAACCTACTTTTAATATCTAAAGTTATTTTTATTAAGTTGCTGTAACAATGCAGTTTGGTTGAGAAATTTAGTCTAATTTCCAAAGGTAAAAATAGTTTAAAAATTCTTATGTTTGGCAAATTTCGATTTATGAATCAAATGCCAGCTTGTTGGCTTTAAGATCATCAAGCAGGGTTGTCTATGTTTCATTGTCATACTTAATTCTACCGATTAATAAAATAAGTACTTTTCTGTTAGCCGGGCTCAAGGAAATTCAACTATGTTTTTTTCAACTATGTTCATTTTTTTTTTCATGTGTTCAAAATGAATAAAAAAATGGCAGAGATCTCAGTTTTTTGGCGACTTTTCGCTTGTGCCCGGCTTACCAAAAAGAACCATAAAATTATTAATCTGAAAGATTACAAACAAGGATCTCCAGAAATTATTGTATTAGCAACCTCTCATTGCGTCCATGTGTTTGTCTGAGTCATGGTTATATTTTATTCTATTTTATAACCATTAATGAACAGTAAACCCAATTTTAAGTTTACGACTACAATGCTCATCTCCGTATCCTTGTAATTTTTAACCTAATCCAGAAGACAAGGGAACTCTAGGATCAAGTATTGAGAGAAATTTGGCATCTTGGTGGACTCTTTGATAGAACTAACCAACATTTGCGTTACATAGAGTGTTCAACAACGAAAACCTCCCACGGTTAACCTGATAGCAAAGAGATTCTAAACCATGATCCGTTTACCAGTGAGGATGTTTTACGTCAGCAATGTGGTTGGTTTGAGCCGAGTGCAGAATTTGTAATGGACAGCCATCTTTTAGATTCGAACCCAGCCATCTCATTGAAAGGTGAGGGCTCTATCCCCTGATCCACCAGGACTCACGTCTTAATTATAGTAATGTAGATAATTACTGTAATTTAAGACGACAGTTAACTATGAGTTATGTAGATATAAATTCTCCAATACTTTTTCACGATCCAATTAAAATGAGATATTGCGAAGCTTTCGTCAACGTGTGCAGGTGTCATATTTTTTCTTGTTGAATACAAAATCAACACATAAGAATTAGCTTTGTCCCGGATCTGAGCATCAGAAGATTCTTTTAAGCTCCAGTTTTAGTGTGTAATGAAGTTACGTAAACATACAATTCTCATAAGATGTATAGCTGCTGTGGAGCTTTGTCACCAAATAATATTTTCAAAAATAAACGAAATTGGTTTTAGAGCTAGAGCACGTCCGAAACTTCATTATCGACTCAATTCAAAACCATTAGGATATTGAGCTAGAAAGATCTGGCAACAAAGAGAACTGCTTAGGTAAATATTCTGGAGATGGCTAAGGCCCACAGCAGATAATTATTCTAATGGAGATGCAGTCTTGTAACTAATAACCCAATCCAGAAGACAAGGAAGATTCTCAATCAAGCATTTAAATAAACTCTTTGTGGGGGGGGGCACTTTGAATAAAGTAATATGCATTTGCGTTGCCCCAGGAATAAAAAAATAATAAATAAATAAAAAACTTGAAACATTACATGACCAATCTACTGTTTGTGACATTTTAAGCCATCACTGTCAAATATTTGTAACATGTAAAAAGTTTATAGGCAAAAGGGACACTGGAATTTTCCGAAATTTATAGGGATGTAACCGCGTTGTAATTGAACCAAAATAGTCGCTGCATAAGCTATATTTGTATGACAGTCTCAAGCAAATAGTTTTTAAACACCAATGCATTCCTTTTAAACTAAAATATGTGCAATCTAAATTAGAAAACTTAAAACTCTTTTGGTTAATCTTCAAATTTATTTAAATATGAATTATTCTGTACACAATACAGAGTATTCTCTCCAAAAAGAATATTAACCTATTTACAATTCTTTTTTAGGTACGTTATGGCTTGTTTTGAAGAAGAATTAAGAACTTGCAGCAAAGTTCACATAAAAATGCTTATCAAGATTCTTATCGGTTCATTCCTTGGCGACGAAAAAGAATCAAACAGTATAGCCGAGAACAATGGATCTGAGTTTTTCAATTCTAGTAAGCTACCATAAAAAATTTTAAATTATAGTTTACCGTAGAACTCAAGTTTAACTTTTCAATGGTCATGCTCTTTTGGACGTACGATAAATTGCTCCGTTTCTGCATTATTCCAACGATTGCAATGTTCTACGATTCCCTCGGACATACTTTATATCTACTCAACAACAATGTTTTGCGGTTGGTTATTTCACGTTTACGTCGAAAGTAGATGGTGTGTAGTGGCCACATTAAAGTGACTGGACAATGTTTATCATTAACTTACCATTTATATAATTCAAAGTGTTTTAATTTTTAGCATTTGGTTAAATAAGTGTATACATTACCTTACAAACCATTCTGCAAAAATGTTATCTCTCATTTTTGCATCTTCTTTATAATTAATTCATGTATTACAATAAGTTTGATTAAACGAATTTTTTTAGAAAGTATTTTTTATTTTAGGGAATTCTGAGCGAAATACAACGAACTGTAACGGAAAACGTAAGTTTTTTTTCTTTCTTTTTGGCATATAAAATGTCTTCCAACTTGTTAACTTTTACTTGCACAACAATATAAAAAACATACACAGTTACCTTTAACTAAAGTCCTGGATTACATACGTTTCTAAGTCTCTAACTTTAACCATTAATGAATTCACAGATGAAACTGAACATATGATAATAGTGCAAAAAAACATTATGATATGAATCATAAAACATAAGATTTGAACATATGAATCATGAAGCATATGATTCGTATAACATGAGTTCTTATGCTTCATGTGAGATGATAATTATTTTTATTAGTTTCTTGAAACATTTTTGTGTTCTTTGCAACATGGAAAAAATTCTGTTTCATGTAGCATGATCGAAGAAAATTAAAACATTCAATTTCATACTAATTTAATCAATTTAATATTCATTTCGAAACACGTGATTTACATTAATCTGATTCTCCATTTTTTCTTTCAGCTGGAGAGAATTGCTCTTTTAATGATGCAATAAACCGTAAGTTTCTGATTTTTTAAATCGATCTCTCACTTTTCGTTCAACTTTTCAGATTATGCGGTGGCCGTTAATCGATAGATTTTATGAACGTACGAGTTTAAATTTTTGGAGATAATCTCAAACATGTCCATTTTAAAAGATTAAACACAGTGTTTATTAATTTAGCTTAAACAGCGATGCTGATTATTTTATAAAACAGGTCTAACTTATCTTTTCACTAGAAATTTATTTTTTTTAATAAGTAAATACATTATCAAAACTACTGCATAACTCTTTTTATTCCCATTACCTCTTTAATTAAGAAACACCTTACTTTATGAAATTGCTTTAAATCACAATAGTTTCTTGAAATATCCCTCGGATTAACCCATAATTATTTGTAGAAATAATTTATGTGCCGGCCGTGAAAGCCAAGTTGTTAGAGAATTGAACTTCGGTCCGGGGGACGGGGCACGACCCTCAGGTCCGCTAATATCCACCGAGTACATGCGATATACGTACTCGTAAAATCTATGGATTCTAAAATCCTGTGGTCTGTCGCTTATCAGCACCATGGCTACAAGGATTTGGAGAAAATTTCCTTCCCCCTTCAGACAGATCTATGTCTAAACTGAGAAAGAGGCCTCACAGACAAGGGGTGCTGCCATCTATCAGTGGGGTTCTGAAATAAGACGTACTTTCACCCTTGCGGTGCTCTCTTGTCAAACAAAAGGAGCGCCTTTCTGATTTAATTTTCCAAAGGCAAATGGCTCGTGAGCTTGGCTTGTTCGAGTGTCATCAGAAACAACAACAATTTGTGTGAGCGATCTCTTTTATCATGCTGTATTTACTAATATAATAAAATCATTGTTTTTCAGGACATCCACGTGAAGCTGAGTATCGAAGCGTTGGCGATGAAGGTATATCAACTTTATATGTAAATTGTACCGTAAATAGTTGAAATTCATTCTTTCTGCATTTTTACTACTAGCAAATACGCGAGCTACGCACAAGCATCTGAAATACCGTGTTCGTTCAATAGTAAATGCAAGAGTTAGAGAAGACACGAATTTGAGGTTTAATTTATTATCTTAAAGCAGTTTTCTGCTAGGAATCTTCTTAACTACATGCACAAGATTGCAAAAACGAAATTGCACATGAAATCGATTTCTAGGTATGGAATAAAACACGATTGGTGTCAAAGCGAATGAGGTAATCGATGAATAACTCAATTAATATTTGTAAAAAGTCAATGTATCTGCAAAAAAATAAAGCAGTGTATCAAAGAAACAGTAAATCAACGAATGTGCAAATTAATGAATCAAAGAAACTATTAATGGAAGAACTGATTAATCAATGAATTAAGCGAAACAACTAGTCTTTTTGTCAACGAATCAGCAACAGAGTGAATCAATGAATGATGTATTCTTTGACTTGTTAATTTGCTCATTCATTAATTCCCAACTTAACTGATTCTTTTACAATCTGATTCGTTGGTTTATTAATTTACTGACCATGTTTGCCACTGATGTGTCGTTTTGCTAATTTATTAAATCCCTGATTCCATTATTATTTTGATTCGTGACTGAATGGTTTGTTCTTTCCTTGCTTTACTTATTTATTGATTATTTGATTTGTCTCTTTTTAATTAATAAATATTAGATTTGCATATTCATTTATTTACTCATACACTGATTCATTGATCTGATGATTTATTCACTATATATTCAGGAATCATTGTTGAGATCAACCATAGTAAAGTTAGGGTTTAGGCCTTCAAACCACGGTTTCTTTGTCTGGTGAAATAGAACGTAATTTAAATTTTAAATTTTTTCCCCAAAAGGTGTATATATCTCAGCTTGAGCCAACCTCTCGATCAAATATCCAAGAGTTCAAGAAAAAAATATCATGTAATGGTATGGCTTTTATCCGAATTGGATAGAATCGCATAGTGAAAATGATTGTTCTGGTTAATCAGTTCCAGCCCTGGTGGGTTCTCACTAATTCATCAGATCTGACATGACTCAAAGAGATAAGATAATGACATGGTTTGGCATATAGTCTAATATATGGATGGCACAAACTTTAATATATAAAATATAATGTCGATATAAGCACACAGCCGGTGAACCCTCAACCCCAGCAGCTGGTCGCAGCTTGTGTACCGCAGCTTGTGTACCTTGAGCTTGAGATTTATAAATTCTTGAGCTTAAGTTTCAGCTGTGGCGACAAGCGTCAACGCGTTATTTCGGCATTGGCGACATTTCCCAAAATTGCACTAAGCGTGGGCTTGAATTTTACCCAAATTTTTAAAAGAATTACATTTTTAAAAAAATCTGAAATTTTGATTTATTAATCATTTATTATTTAATTTATTTAGTTAAACAATCGATTAAGCAATCAATACACTGTATTTAGACAAGCATTTCTTCATGAAGTGAAGTAACTTTTAATTTTTTTTATTTCACGCCAATTTTTTAAGCCATTTGATTCCCGTATTCTTTTTTCATACATCTTTCTTTCATTATTAAATCCAGTTCTGAATTTAAAAAAAAAAAAATATTAAAATCAGTTCTAATAATTCCCTTTACTTTTTTAGAAAGCAACAATCTGAAAGACGGAATTGTCTCTGATTTAGATGATGATTATATTGCTGGAAACCAAGACCCTCATAAGGCTAATGGGAGAAGTGATTATAAGGAGGATATTGAGGATTGGAAAAATACATACGAGTCCGATGAATATGACGGTTCGGATGAAAATTCCTTATCAAATGAATATGAAGAACATGATATAGTTCGACGACGAGGTATGCATTAGCCTCATACAATAAATTCCTAAATATTGTTTTACAATATTTACGAGGGTTGCTATTTATATTTCTGGCCTTGGCAACAGTAAGTGTTGCTAGGCGACCGCAGACGATTTTAATCGAAAGTTTGATATTTTTAAACATAAATTCAGCAGACGATTTACCATTATAGCTTCATTTGTGTTGTTGACAGTAAATTGAAAAGTTCTTCTCTTTCAAAAAATGGAATTGAATCGTGAACATTTTCGTGCCATTATTTTTCATAGCTTTCGTCGTGGATTGTCAAGACAAGAGTGCTTCGATGAACTTAATTCTTTATTCAGCGATAAAGCGCCATCCTACAGCACTGTAAAAAATTGGTATAACGAATTTAATCGTGGTCGATGTTCGATCCAGGACGAATCCCGTGCAGGTCGTCCAAAATCCGTTGTTGTGCCAGAAAAGATCGATGCTGTGCGTGAACTGGTAAAGCAAGATCGTCATGTGACATACCGTGAGATAGAGGCGTCTTTGGACATTAGTATGACTAGCATCAATAAAATATTGCATGAACATTTGAGCGCAAAAAAAAAATTTCGCGTTGGATCCCGCATAATCTGACAAACGGTCAAAAAAAGGCTCGTGTCGATTGGTGCAAGGAAATGCTGGAAAAATACGTTCAAGGTACATCAAAGGCTGTGTATAACATCTACACAGGTGACGAATCATGGATCTATGCATATGAGCCGGAAACAAAACAGCAATCAACTGTATGGGTCTTCCAAGACGAGGCAAAACCAACAAAAGTTGTTCGAGGAAGAAGCACATCGAAACAAATGATTGCCTGTTTCTTCGGCATTAACGGTCATGTGGCAACAGTGGCTAACAGCAACGCAGGACGGTCAATTCTGAATGGTACACGACCATTTGTTTGCCAGAAGTCATCGGAGAAATTCGAAAAAAGCAGAAGAACAGGCGAATCATTCTTCATCATGACAATGCGAGCTCTCACACATCGACTCAAACAAAGGCATTTCTGACGGAGCGAAAGATCGAACTGATGGGTCATCCGCCGTACAGCCCTGATTTGGCACCCAATGACTTCTTCTTATTCCCACACATCAAAAATAAATTACGTGGACAAAGATTTTCGACCCCCGAAGAAGCGGTTGATGCATTCAAAACGCATGTTTTGGAGTTACCTCAATCGGACTGGAAAAAGTGCTTTGAAAACTGGTTCAAACGCATGCAAAAGTGTATTGATCATCATGGAGAATATTTTGAAAAACAATAAAACCAATTTCGATCCTACATATTTGTTTTTTCATTATTAGGCCAGAAATATAAATAGCAACCCTCGTACATGATACAAAACTTTTTTTTTTTGTGGATATCCTATAAATGAAATACACTGAAATACCTATAAATTAGGTTTTATTTCATCATCATCATCATCATCATAGTTGGCCGAACAGCCCAATGTGGGCCCTATGAAGATTTCTCCATAACGACATCCGATTTATCTTTGATCTCCAATTCTTTTCATTCATTGTAGGAAAGTCAGACTCCACCGAGTCAGCCCATCTCAACCGCGGCCTTCCCCTCTTTCTTGTTCCATTAGGTCTAAAAAGCAGTATCTTTTTTAATGTATTGTCATCACTCATTTGAATCACGAGGGCCATCCAATTTATTCTGTTTATTTCTATGTAATTAATAATATCGGGTTGTTTGTAAATCTTGTCCAGTTCAAAGTTAAATCTCCTTCTCCAGTTATTGTTTTCCTTCACACCCCCAAGTATACTCCGCAAAATCTTTCTCTCAAATATTGTGGTACAATTTTCCTCCAGTTTTGTCATTGTCTAAGCTTCAGAAGCGTATGTCAAGTCTGGCCTGACAAGAGTTTTATTTCACTGATAAATAAAGACCGCAAAACTTATTCTTCCAAAAACTTACTACTACTGTAAAAACTTTAAATACTCCACAGTATTGCAAAACGAAAAGATATTCCAAAATGATGGAATCATTTGAATCTATACACCTATGATATCACGGTGGTATAATACCTATACCATCATAAAGGTAATTCAGCGATGCCAAATTGCTCCAGGCAGCGAATAAATATTTTCGAGTGATAGCCTTTTAATGTATGATTCCCAGTTTAGTGACTTCAATTTACAGGGTTTTTTTTTTTTTTTTCATTACTATTTCTAAATAATTTAGAGGCTTATGTGATACGCTTTGTTACACCTCAGCCGTGTTGAGCCTTTTTAAAAAGTTGGCAAAATCAACCGAAAATCTTCATTTGTAGTTAGCTACCTTTTTCAATATTTTTTGTCTAATCCGGAGCAGTTGGTATCTCTGTTAATTGTTTCTAAAAAAAATGTATTTGATATTGACAAATCATGAATAAAAATAATTTTGTGATCTTCTTCATTGACTTGACAGCCCAGGGTGAAACCGGGCTTTTTCATGAAGTTTTTCAGGAAGTTTTTTTTTTAGTCTAGTGTTTAGCTATTCTTAACTTCAATCTAAACTTTAGGTATACTCGTAAGTATTCTTTAGTTTTTTATCCGCAATACCAGTACATCTTTTGCTAAGCCATATGACTATCTTAATTTTGGTTTGCCTTTGTGGAGAAATTAGTCTAATGTATGCAGAGGATAGAATAGTCTAATGTATGCAGGATCCCGTTAAGTGTGATAGAGAAAGAGTAGCAACATCGTGAGTAGAACAATCAATCAGATAGCAAGTTAATTTTTTAATGCGTACCACATATCGAAGAAGGCATGTTCTAGTCGAAATGAGCATTACTTTCAAGGTTGATGAGTTCATATCACTTCCGGGTCACCAATGTCAACCTTCATCATTCAAAAGGTACCTCAATATAAAACTGAGCTAACAAGCTTTATATACCAGTGAATTCATGTTTAATAATTGTAATGGTAGTACCCCACACCTTCTCTTCGAGTGCCTGTTGGTTTTGCATTGAAGTTTTTTGAGATAGTGCAATCTTCTTGCATTCTGATGACAAGACCTCACAATTTTATTTTTTTAAGTATAACATCCGATTCCCCATATGAGAGGAGTAGCTATAAATTGGATCTTCTTATCTGTACACTTTTATTTTCTATACTACCTAATATAGATGTCGGTGCATTTCTTACAAAGGCAATAATTTTGTGAGGTTGAAAAATGTACACCTCATTCACATAAAATATATTTTCTTAAATAAATCTGTTCAAATAGTCAAAGTAATTTCTTTATTTCAGGTTTTGAAATTGATTGCTATCCTTCAGATAGAAGTAAGTTACGTTCAATCTCATTAACAAAATAAAATGTACTAATTAATACTTTAAATAGTAAAATAATAATTAATAATTTATAAATTGCAAGCATCAATAATTAGGATCACACAATGTGATTTAAATCACACAAATATGAAAATGCAATCATTGTTTACCTGTTGCTAGAATACAGCAGTTTGAAACACCGACAAAATCTTTTTTATCTATCCTTTAAATACTTAAAATATATCCTAAAATGGGTGATTTGTTTTCTCCCCTTATCATAAATATCAGTACAAACAGTACTAAGTAACAGTACAAAAAACGCAAATGAAATGAAAAGCGAACAAACGATCGAAGGCAAAATAATACCATTGCTAAGATTTGAGATATTGTGCCAGAGTGCTTCGAACATTTCTATTGGCTAATTATCGATAAAAATATTCACTCCTACTCTATGCAATGAAGTAGACTATTCTGCTTTTCTATTCCACCAAAACCTGTCCTCAGAATACCAAAATTTAAAACAGTGGACGGTATGATGCCAAAGAGAGGTGTCACCCGCGAAAGTTCTTCTACCAATAGCAGCTTGTTTAAAATCCTAGTCATCAACCGATTAAATAACTGCCGTGTATATGCAACAAGGTTCTGGTTAAATCTGGCGTGACAGAAAGTCCTCCCACTAGTTGCAGTGCGAAAGCTTGAAGTCAGATATACCAGCTCAGGAGCTGTCCACGTCGTCTGTCCGAA
Organism: Parasteatoda lunata; assembly: GCA_949128135.1. Lineage (NCBI taxonomy): Eukaryota > Metazoa > Arthropoda > Arachnida > Araneae > Theridiidae > Parasteatoda > Parasteatoda lunata. The sequence continues at coordinate 72,489,485 of OX421978.1, read as the reverse complement.
GTCAAAATTAAGTGGCTATAATGGCCATTTCCCTAAGAAACGAGGTTATGTGTACTGTCAGGGTGAGGTGGTACATGTATCTCAATTTCAAACGACTTTATCACCATCATAGTATTGCCATACAGTGCCACCGTTGAATCAAAATGCAGTAACAACATGCTAGGCAAATGTGGATACTTTTTCTGAAAAATTCAAATCTGCAATAAAAAATAAAGGCTTTTGTATGATATTTTGAAGTTGTCCTCAATCTACCTCCGGGTGATAAGATTAGGGGTGAGGAAAAATTGACAATTATTTAAATTACAGGTAAAAAGATAATGTTTTATCTCAGGTAGTAGAGTGTATTTATATTTCAGAATTAGAGCCCTGCATTGAAGACATCAAACCCGAAATAATTGAAAAATGCATGCCAGGTATGGCGAATTTTAACTACACCAATCGTCTGCCAGAAAATGAAGCAGCATATAAGTTGTAAGTCTAAATATATTTTTAATATAAGTTGTAAGTTTAAATATTCTTTTATAAGTTGTAAGTCTAAATAGTAATTCTATGTAAGTTGTAAGTCTAAATAGTAAATCTATCCACGTTGTAAGTCTAAATAGTAATTCTATATAAGTTGTAAGTCTAAATAGTAATTCTATATAAGTTGTAAGTCTAAATAGGAATTCTATATAAGTTGTAAGTCTAAATAGTAATTCTATATAAGTTGTAAGTCTAAATAGTAATTCTATATAAGTTGTAAGTCTAAATAGTAATTCTATATAAGTTGTAAGTCTAAATAGTAATTCTATATAAGTTGTAAGTCTGAATAGTAAGTCTATCTACGTTGTAAGTCTAAATAGTAATTCTATATAAGTTGTAAGTCTAAATAGTAATTCTATATAAGTTGTAAGTCTAAATAGTAATTCTATATAAGTTGTAAGTCTAAATAGTAAGTCTATCTACGTTGTAAGTCTAAATAATAATTCTATATAAGTTGTAAATCTAAATAGTAAGTCTATCTACGTTGTGAGTCTAAATAGTAATTCTATATAAGTTGGAAGTCTAAATACTAAGTCTATCTACGTTGTAAGTCTAAATAGTAAATCTATCTACGTCGTAAGTCTAAATCGAAATTCTATGTAAGTTGTAAGTCAAAATATTTTTTTAATAAGTTGTAAGTCAACATAGTAAGTCTATATAAGTTGTAAGCTTTCTAACTATTTTTTAATTTATAAATTCATATACATTTTTAATGCGTAGTCTTGAGTTCATAATACCTTAGCAAAAACAAATCTGCTGGTCCAGCATCACAAAATTGTTGGAAGCCAGCAGCGAAATCAACGGGACAGCATACGCTTTTCGTCACTTTCACTAGTGCAAAATTAAGTGACTAGCTAGCTAACCGTCGGCCGAATTATTGCAGTTCCGTTCGCTGGTCAGCAGTATTTGCTGTCTAAACAGCACAGGAAAAGAGATTACACAACACTTTTTGAGGTGCTACCCGCAGATCAGATCGTAGTCAATGAAACTTAATAACAACTTTATAAAGTTATAAAGTATACTTTAAAACAACTTTATAAAGTTATAAAGTATACTTTAAAACAACTTTATAAAGTTATAAAGTATACTTTAAAACAAAATTCAATTATTCGTCTCATTTTGGAATTTTTTCTTATTACTCTCAAGTATTAGTTTGCGACTCCTAATATTGATAGTTTTTCCGTTCACAAGGATTCTAAAGTTATTATGAAAACTTTATGTCTGTCTTTAATACTAAGATTACAGATTGATTGTTTTTGGTTTTCAAAAAGATATTACTATTTAAGCTAAATTTTGTCGAAAAAAAAAATTTCAAATGAACTTGTTTCCCTGCTTTTTTTTCTACATTAAATTAAATAAATTTTAATTTAAACTAAAAAAAAAAAACTCCACTATTTAACTTCATCCTTCAAAATTTTTAAAATTTAAATGTTTAAAGCGAATTTTAATCTTTTTTTTTTTAATTAAAGAAGGGAAAAAAACGTTTTGTTTCCAAACTCAATTCTGGACCAAAACTTTAACGGAACAATTTATAAAATTCTCAAAATTTTTCCTGACCTGAATTATGTCAGCTAGCGTAATTAACAAAAATTAATCAATTTTTTTTCGATATAGGTTTTTTAAGCCATAAATATTTAACTGTATCCCGAGAGAATTTTTAAAAAAAAACTTATTTATAGTATTTTCTTGCAACATTTTTTTATAGCTGCTGTTAACTACACGATCATGGTTGATTATTTCAATGTTTTAAGAAAGGGTTGCTTAAATATTAAAGCATTTAAATATATATTCACCAAACTATCATAATTTATAAACAGTTTGATAAATATTGTTGAATGATAGTTTAAATTAAGTTTTTAATTTCTGATTTTTCATTTTTCGCAATATTTTCTATGTAGATATATTTGATTTATCCACTACTAAAGTGCAATCTTGTCATTTTATTCGATTTATCCCACTGTTAAAGTGCAATCTTGTCATTTTTTTAGGCAAAAATATAATTCAGAAATCTGTCTCAAACAGATATTTCGAAAATGCAGCCAAGAAGCCAGATTTCGAATTAAGACAAAATTAAAAAATCTAATCGGGATCAATTTGGACATACTACACAAAACAGAATGTAAGTAAAAACTAATTGCTTAAAATTTATTTTAGTTCTTACTGCTATGTTAATCTTCCTTAAAACTCAAACCGGTTATTTACCGGTTTGGAATAGTTAAAGAGTTGTATTTCGGATAAGGGACATTTATGAAATAAAGTGAGCTTCATTGGGAAAGTTTTTATCTTAGTCTTATTTAACGTAACAATATTTATTTTTTTATTCATTTCTCACTAAATCTTTTAATTCCTATCTCAGCGGACGAGTTCCAGTCTCTTAATGTTTTAGGAGTGGAAGAACGATCCAAGAGCATTTAGAAATAAACTGTTGACGAATAACCTCAGAAAAACTTATCATTGGGCAACAAGTAAAAACGCCAAGAATGTGAATGCAATGACGCAAATAACTTAAATAAGTGTTAGAGACTTATTACGATTACGCGAACTGGAAGTTTGTGAACAGAAAATTATAGGCAAGACTTAATCCTTGTTACCTATTGTTCATCACCTTCTGTTTCGAATATAGTCTAGTGCTGAGAAGAATAAAATTTATTGAAAAATATTACATATTAAATGGCCGAAGAGATTAAAAGGAAAAAATCAGCATATAGCCTTAGAATTTAGAACTAGGCATCGCGATCAATAGCGCTTGCCGTCACATTCACCCAGTCAAAAATAAATATCTGAGCTTCAGTTGATATTACGACAAAGGCCATCTGTTCGCCATCTGCTATAAGCCCTGTAGTTGTTGACTAACAAACAAAAGAGTTTTAGATGTTTTGCCAGCAGATTATAGTCACCGAATCAACAACAGGAGGCCAGCAATCGGTGTACATCCAACAACAATCATCTATGCTTGTCTCATTTAACTAGTGCCTTAGAGCGAAAAATATTCTTGTATCTGTTCTAAGTAAAACATTTGTAGAACAAAAATCATTAGTTATTAAAAAGTTAAAAAAAACTCAAAAATTTTATTCTAATTGTTGTTAAAAAACAATTATCAGATCTTACTTGAGAATAAAAAAAGTTTCATTTTCAACCTTACGCTTGGCATGCTTTACCATTGGTAAATTCCCCAAAATGAGTACTTTTCCCAATTTAAATCGAAAAAATAATAAAATGCATTTCAATACCGTCTCAGAAAAGGGAAATAAAATATTTTCATTATTTACTGTTAGATTTATAGATCAAAAAATTTACACATTTGATTAAAAAAAAGACTACAAGTTATTTTGTATAGAAATTTTACTTTATTTATTTATAATTTTCCCTTCGATTTTTAACCCTAATAAATAATTATATTCTAGTAAGCACGTGATTTAGTAATGAATATGCTGTTTATAAGATTATATTGAATGATACAGTATATCTTCCTCCTCTAATAATATTGATACTAATATACAAATACTTTTTGTCTAAAAATATTTGTTTCGTTTCCTCTAATAATATTGATAATAATAGATATACAAATACTTTCACTCGATTTCTTTATAGCGAAACTACTAAGCTCTTGTTTATTTTTAAGGTAAACAATATTTTGTATTTAAAAAACAAGCTATAGCTTGTTTTTTTAGACAAACTATAGTTTGTCTAAAATAAGAACTCCCCCAGAGATTCGTCTAGAACTGAGGTGGTGACTAGGGTAACGAGGTATAACTATTTCAAGTAGGGATGCGGGGTCACGGTTTTGGAATAGTTTCGGCTCTTGTCGGCGAGGATTGGGAATCTCTTTCTTCCGTCTGTTATGTTAGTCCTAGAGGGGAATCTACCCTTCCTCAAATGCGCCATTCTTGTTCCCATAGCACCAGACGGCCTCAGACTTTGTGGCGGGAGGAGTCTTAGCTTAGACAAACTATATAGTATTGCACATAGGGGAAAGAATCACTCCTTTAATAATAGAAGCAAGTGGCTGGGTGGCGCAGTTGGTTTGTCGTCGGCCTTCTGAGCCCAAGTCTGCGGGTTCGATCCCCGGCCCAGACACCGGATTTTCGGGATGCAGAAAATCCTCAGCGGCCATGTCGTATGATTATGTGGCATGTAAAAGATCCCTGGAGTGCCTTATTGGCTATTGGTATTTCCGGCAAAATTAAATTCCTAGTGCACTTTAGCATCCAAATAGAGTCTCGGTGCTGCCATCTAGTGTGGCAGAAACTAGACGTCCAAATTAACATGGCCAACGGTATCTCACCCATTGTGGTGGTCCTGAAAGAGTGGATACCACTTCTGGAGAACGCACTAGGTCTGCTCATCGGGAAGACTGATTGTGCAGCTCATTGGGAAAAAAAATAGAAGCAAAGAACTTCTCACACAAATACGATGCATACAAAGCTATAGTTTTGGGTGTAAGGCCAAGTTAAATTTAGTCCATAACAATAATGGCACGCGTTCAAAATGAAAATGGCCTCTGAAAAGTTTTGATGCGCTCTTTTTAAATGTTTTTCGTCAATTTTGAATGATATCTATTAAAGAAATGACTAAATTTGAACTTTTGTGCATGTTATTTTAATCAATATCTATGTCACTTAGGGCAATAATATATGTCACCTGCTCGCTTCGCTCTCCAACCCCCACTATTCCTTATCAATCATTTTGTATCTTTATGATTAGCAAATTGTTACTTTAAAAGTATTATGTATAATTCTATTTTTAACAATATTTGCCTTATTTTATTTGTAATAGGCTTATTTAAATCAAATTTTATGGATCAATTAATGCTGAAGTTTTTACATTTATTTTATAATTAGTTCAATAATTATCGCAAAAAAGAGTGTTTCTTCTGAAATATTAGTACACAAAGTTTTTTTTAACAAAAAACTTTGTTCTGTTATTATATATGGCACCTTAAAACTCTCCTACTCTTCTCTATACGCTTCCTCCCTTTTTAAGAGAAGTTGGGGGGGGGGGGGTATTAGGGAGTGAATTGAATTTCTTCCCGACAGGCAAGTGTACCAATCTTTATCTTTTTAACTATAACAAGCTCATTACAGTTATTTCAATTATTTCCCCAGTCTACCGGAATATTAAATATTATTTTGAAATGAAAATTTTTCTTTCAGTTAATGTTGATGACTGCAGCACACAAAGTTCCAATACTCTGTTCAGAATCATTCAAGAATGTCTGAATGAATCATTAGCATCGGCAACGCATGACATAGAGATGCATCGGCACCATATCATTACAGAGTAAGATAATTTATTGATATCTTATATCTCCGTGAAAAATCTGATCGAATTTTCTCAAGTGTAAGTTACTGAAATACTTAGACTGCAGTTTCATTACAAATGCATGCATCCTTAATCATCTTGATCCGGTCTTTTATATATCTGTGTAAATCATTTATATGTAGTTGTAGACAAAAAAAATTTTTTAATTATAATATTTTCTCTATAAGAATAAATATTTAAAAAAAATTCTAAAACTACTGAGAAAACTTATAAATCAAATATAAGATCAGTTACAAAACTAATCTAAAAGAAATCGATAGGCAAACTAAAATAAAGCGAGTTGTGTTTTTTTACTCATAATCGAAAGTTTGCCCTAGTAAAAAATATAAACAAGGATAATTGTGTCTGAAATACAGTAACAATAGAACAATCACTCAGGGTTTCGAAGAAAAGTAAGAGGAGTGCATGGCGGACCGATTTACCACCCCACATGATAGCATTTAAAGTGAATGTAAGGTCGAGTTAAGAAAAATAATTCCTGAACAGAACGTAGCAAAACGTGCGATTTTAAATTGAAAAAAGTGATTTAGCTCACCTTAGTCAAACTGCTACCCAGATGTAGAATTGTACTTATTCGATTACCTTTTACCATTTCATCACCGGCATGGGAGATTATTGCATTTGTTTGCCTGATTCTTAGCTAACTCGAAGTTGATGTTAAGCCCTTCACTCAAATTTTGGCTCAAGAAAGACTACGAAACTATAACTGTTTTAAAACATTTCTATCATATATATCGTAAAAGATATAGCACGAATTAAATTCCTGTCTGACGTATTAAACTTTTAAAAGCTTTTTTATTGTTTTTAAAAAAGTATATTTGTATAATTTAAATTATGAAATAAAATGGAACTAAGTGCAGTTGTGCAAGATTATTTAAATCCTATATCACAGTAATCATTTCCTAACATGCAACGGAGTACAGTTATAAAATTATCAGCGATTTCAGTCTAAAACTTTACATTTTTCAACAAAATAAAAATTTGGTGATCCATGCTACTTGAATCTATGAAGATTATTTTCTCTTGATAATAAAGTTTTAAGTAAACTTTTTTTGCAATCAACATGTCATGCTTAATAAAATTGGGCATTGAATAAGAGCTTTAAAAACTAATCAGATTTTAACGGCATGCTATATGTGTCTTTAATATTTAGTTCAATTTTATCTTGGATTTCGGTCATAAATAATCATAGAGAATATTCTAATTGATATGTGAGCAAATAAATGCATAGATTTCTGACAGTAATTCTTAAAATAATAAAACAAAAATTTATAATAAATATGAAAAAATAAAAAAACCTTACAAATTTAAAGATAGGGAATTTTTAAATTTTTTTTTAACTGAACTATTTAGTTATTTTTGAAAATTATTTATTGATTGTTAATTAAGTGCATATGTAAAGCAACCAAAATATTATTTATTTTGATGTTATTTAAAAAAAAAATGCCCTAGGATTACAATAACACTTAAAAGAAAGTTCTTCTGTTATTTGCATTTACCTAAATTGATTTTATAATTTGGTCATAAATTTGTTGATTGATTTGGCGCAAGAGGAATGTTTTGACTTCAACCTGCCTACAGCCAGGTAAAAATTGAAATTGCTAGATAAAATTTCAAGTAGATTGATTAAAATCAAATCAAGTAAGTTTAAACTATAGAAACTAGTTTAAAGACAACTTTGGTCGCAAAGAAACCAATCTTTAGTATCTGAACATAACACATTAAATTCCAGCATTTTGGAGCATATCTCAGAATGCATCGAGGATCATACGCAGTATGTCTGCATAATGAATCTCCAAGAAGCATTTCACCATGCGATGAGGTCTCTAGTATCCATAGTAAGAGATTACGCTTTGAAAATTTTGGAAATTCTAAGTAAGTATCGTAATGTGAATCTTTTATACTTATATATATATTAATCTAACTTACTCTTTTTTAAAAAAAAATAATTTCACCATTATGCAGAGCACAGATCAGAAATAAAGAGAAACTACAGTGCAAGCAGGCTTTGTTTCAGTATGCTTGACTACGACAAATTAGACTGTAAAAGTCAGTTTTATGTTTACGCAATGTGTGTCAGGAATGGAACAAAGAACGAGGAAGTGTCTGGGTAAGAAATCTATGTCATAATCTTGCATTGCGCGTAACACTTTGCTTTGTAAACACACTGAGCTAGTAGAATCCAACGTTAATGGTCAATAAATTCCAGAATAGAAGAACATTGAACATTCTTGCAAGAATGGAATCGTTTAAAGTTTGGTGTAAGAAATTAAGAGAATTTGCAGACTTGGTCGATTATCTCTAGAACTACTGGACTGATTTTAAGGAAATTTTATTTGTACATACATTGATACAATAAAAAACAAATAACCATTCAAAAATTGTTCTACACACGCATGATCGTGAGTAACACTCGTTGGAGACGGAAAGTGTGAAACAGCGGTTGCAGAATAAACAAAAAAAAAAAAAAAAAAAAAAAAAAGGTTAATAGGGGCTACGGTTCCCTCTTACAGATAAACAGGCCTCTCAGCGTAATTTTATACTTGAAATAAGGCAGTTTATCATTTCCCGTGGCAATTGCTCTGAATTGTCCTGTGGCAATTTCATACCTTTCGACTCCAACGAGTGTTTCGCAAGATCATGAGTGTGTATTACAGTTGTTGAATGGTCATTTGTTTGTATTGTATCAATGTATGTACGTATCAAATTTCATTAAAATCGGTTTAGTAGTTCTACAGAAAATCGACCAATTCTGCAAATTCTCTTAATTTCTTACACTAGTGTATATAATAACATTTTTTTTTTTTTCTTTTTCCGATTAACAGACGTATTGCAACCAGAGATGAGAATGAAAACGAGAAAAATTAGGAAATTTTGCTACTTGCATTTTTAACTTTTGATAGCACGTGGCTTCCTCTTTGAAAAATAGAAAACTTTAAATGATTAAGAAAACAGTTATTAATAAGGCATTTCTTTGTAAGGCTTTATCAAAATATGGTAAACATTAAAAAGTTTACTTTTAAAAGGAAAAAAAAAATTAAGAAACAAGCATAAAATGAAGTATTTTTCATAATACAACAAGACATCTAAAAAAATGTCATATTTATTAAAATATAATCATAAAATGCAAGTTTGCCCGTTCTCGAAAAAGTGGCGATCTAGTGGTAACTAGCAGAACTATTTTTTAATCGTCATTTCTTATACTTAGTCGCTGGACGGTATATTTTGCCTTTTGTCATCGAAGTCAAATATCATTGGCAGCGATCAGTGACCAGTTTTTAACTACTTTAATCAACCTTAAAGGATCCGAGGTTGAGCGGTTTCGATCCTCATTAAACTATTCTACTGTAAAGAGCTCGATTTCACGTATTCGATTCTGGCTACCAAAGCCATTCTCACTGCAGAGAATCAAAATTGTGATGACATGTCTTCGGATCATCCTCAATAATCCATTGCACGAGTCGCAGTGGCTCAGAGGATAGAAAGCTCTCCTGCCGATGTGAAAACCCAGGTTCGAATCCCAGCTGTGGATGATTGATACGAAATTTAATCCCAACTCGTACCAACCACAGAGTTGTAAAATATTCTCAGTGGTAGGTGAACAATTGGTTCGAATTCCCTTTCCATCGGGCTAACCGTGGGAGGTTTTCGTGTTTATCATCTCCGTGTACCGCAAATGTGGGTTAGTTTCATCAAAACCCCCACCACGATAGCTAATTTGCCCCCATGGTTCCGTGAAACAACATTTGGGAACCTCTGCAATGGAGACGTCCAAGCCGAAAACGAATGTCACTAAAAAAAGACTCTTCTTTTTATATATATTAGAAACTAAATCATACTGTCATCATAGGAAAGTAAATTCATGTGTGAAGGAAGCGTTCAAAGCCTGTCCAGAAGATGCTCTTGACAAGCTGATGGAAATAATTATTGGGGCAGTGGATGGTCATGGAGGAAAAATAACGGACTGGGTGAATGAAATTGAATCGGCAAGAAAGGCTGAACCAGAAGATGATTATCCTCATTGTAAGTACAGCTTTAGGTACTTTTAAATACAGAAAAGCGCCGATTAACTGGATTGTCCAAATATATTCGGATCGTTTAAGAGCCATGCGTCCCCCCCCCCCTTCAAAATAAATAAATCCCCGAAAATACTTTTTTTATTTTTTATTCTTTAGAATATTACAGAGGGATCTTAACATGGCTTATTTTGTCCCTCAGTGACCATGAAACAACACTCCGGGTGATACTGAAAACGACGTCCTTAATTCGATTTTGCACACAATTATAAAATTCTTTAATCCAAAATTAATTGAAAAAATATTAATACTAATTTTTTTTATTTTTAATATTTTATTTAATAATAATAACCATAATTATGAGGCAGACAAATTTTTGCATCATTTTAGAAATGTAATTTTTCAAGGTAAAATACAAAATTTGAACGATATCGGGTGAATAGTTTCTTTGAAATCGAATTTTAAATGCACGTTGTTTTTTTTTTTTAAATGTAATTTCTAAAATAATTCTATTTCTTTTTTTTTTTTTTTATAAATAAAAAACAGTAAAGACCAAATATTGAAATATAATGGAAGGATAAACATTAAAAAATAATAATAAAAAACGTGATTTTTTTTAAAGCTATCTTTGATTAAAAAGTAAAATGCTCTGATTGCTTATGTAAATTACAAAATGAAGAATTTCATTAAAAAAAAAATCCTACTTATTTTCAAAAAACTAACATCAAATATCACACCAAATTGAAAAGAATGAATCTAGGTCGAGATCAGTGTTTCCTAAACTTATGACTTTTGTGTACCCTTTCTAAATTTTTCGTAACGCTGTGTACCACTTATAAAAAAAAAGAAGGATTTTTTACTAAAAAAAAATTACACAAAAGTTAAAAATCACAACTGGCTATTTACACCACTAATTATTAACTGTTAACTCTGCAAGAAATAGCCAATGGAAAAATAGCCAATGGTTAAATTTTCATGGATAGCCTTGTTTTTAAAAAAAATATTTTAAAACTTTCGTTTGTTGCAAGATATTTCGCATAAGAACGCGTACCCCCGCTAAACTGTTCCCGTACCCCTGGGAGTACGCGTACCACACTTTGGGAAACACTGGTCTAGATGAAGGTGGGACCTTATTCCACATGATCATTCTCTAAGGTCACTTTTTCTGTTTTTTTTCTCGTATATTCAGGAATATTGAGATTAAATAAAGTTTCGCAATGAAATCTTTTAACCATAAAGAAGGTAATCTAAGAATATATAACTACAAAAAAATTTTAAAAAAAATTCATAAATACATTTTTTAAAGAAACAATATTTGTTTTAAAAAAATACGAAATCAATAATTTTGTAAATTTTAAATCTGCATCTCGTTCGCCTCCCCTCCCCCCCCCCCGTAACTTGGCCCCTCCGGACAATCGCTCGCTTCTTCCGCCGACCCTGGTGGCAAGTAGTTTCTGATAAAAGAGTAGGTTTCGAATTAAATTTAAAATAAAATTTTTTAACTTCCTAAATACACAATTTGTAATATGCTATAATATGCGTTACTACACTATCTACCAATAAATATTTGGACAGCTATGCAAATGACTATATCTGCGGTCCTGAGATACGATACGCTCTTCACCGGTATATATCCTGTAGGTAGGGAGCAACATCGGCATGCAAGATGCCTACTGCACTATTTTGGATGACAATATGCTTCCTACGTCGTGGCAGTTTTACGGGGTGGACCTCTGCTACTTCCAGGACAATGCCAGCTGTCATGTTGCGAGGGTCACAAAGGCTTGGTATGGTGCCAATGGAGTTAATCGAATGGACTGGCCTGCCCAGACCTGAACTCTATCGAGAAACTCTGGGGACGCCGAATTAAGGGGTGTACTACCCGTACAAAATCGGTGAAGGAACTTACATGTCTTCTCCAAGCCGAGTGGACGAAAATACCACTAGCCGTCACACAAGGTCTTGTGGAAAGTATGCCCCGGAGGTAATTGCCTCTCGAGGAGGCTCTACCAACTATTGATTATGAATAAAGTTTGTTTTTCTTTTCAATCACACATGTCCAAATACTTATTGGTAGATAGTGTAGAATAGCCAATCCTAAGCCTGGGGAAAGTGTTAAGGGTAGTTACTTAAAAACATTCTTATAATTGTTCTTTGAAGTTGTTCAATTATCTGGATTCTTCGTTATCCAGATTGAGATTGGTCCACATATTCAAAGCTCTAATGTATTTGCAAAATAAAAATTTAAATAAGACCAAAGGGTGTCTTTTCCTGATGACAATTTAAAAAATGACATTTATGAAACACATATACAAATTTTGTTAAGAATTAAAGTTAATGTTTTAGTTCTGTATTGATAAAAAAAAAAAAAAAATTCTTTTTGGTGCAATAATTTATGAAACAGAATCTACAGTAAGTAAAAATTTGAGATAAAAAAAATATATTTGCAAAAATCACTCATAAAATTGTTAGCGAAAAATATCTTTTCTCATTTTCTTAGTACTTTTTATTATTTTATAACCATCGTTGAACAGCTGACCCAATTTTTGGGTTTACTGCCACTAATGTTCACCCCCATAGCCTTGTAATTTTAAACCAATCCAGAAGACAAGGAAACTTTTGTATCAGTACCCCCAGAATTATGATTTATTATGGGAACATAAGGACTTTGTAAGATTTAACGTGCATCAATTACCATTTGCTATATGGAAAGTCTTTTCTGTATTGACATTAGAGATACTAAAAAATCTTTCATTTTGTCCTTTATCGTATAATATTGTTCACATAAAGAACAAAAAAAATACAGGTGTAATTATTTATTTTTTTACACGTAATGGACAATGCGTTCTGAGCGGAGCTCGCACCTGCTCTGTTTTCTATGCCCCAAACTGTGTAAGGATTTATAACACAAAAAAATTGCACTAGAACAAAAATTCATGATAGCAAAAGGAACTGGCATCATAGCGAGCTTGTCATCATTAACAAATACACTAAATAATAATAACTTAAAACATTTTATGTTAAATATAAATTTAAAAAAAAAGACTCAAGTATAATAGTGTTCAGTAGTTTTTGATACCACTGAATTTTGAAAAAGCAGTTTTCCTAAAATAGCAAAAGAACTTTTCTTTTACAAGAAAGATAACATAGCCGGCTGTCGCTCACACACATTTGCTTTATAAGAATAAAGGGTTAATACTGTAAAAGAAAAATACAGTAGTTAGATATTTATTTTTTGCTTCTCTATATTGATACTAGAATAGAAATAAATAAAAAGTCTTCCATTTCGCCCTTTGTAATATTGCTCTCATAAACAGCAATAAAAAAAAAAAGGTCAAAGGAAGGGGGCGTACAGGATTTACATTCTTAGCCTTATCATTTTGACGGTTATTCTGAAACTTGTCATAAAAGCAGTTCTAGTAATATGCTGCACTCCTGAGTTCCAGCTTTTACTAAGCTTAATCGTATACATAGTATCTTTAAATTAAATAGAATGAAAAACAAAAATATATCAATATCGAATAAACATAACGTATTAAAGAAAAAATATTTTGCTAATATTCTGTTGTTTTTTTTTAAAGTATAAAATATTCTTTAAGATTATTTGTGCTTTTCAATTCAGTTTTTAAAGTTTATTAATTTTTTCTTTAAACTCTGGAGTGGGATACAGAAATTGCTTATAAACTGTTATTTATTCTGTATCTCAATAGGGCTCAAACATAAGTCTCCATTGACTCATGTCTTTGGTAATAGGCTTTGCTACTTCCTAATTAGATGTTTAAAAAGTAAACCTTCGCCTCAACCTTGCTCTTTTTTCATCTGAGACCCATGTAAGCACAACAGAATTAATACAAATACAGAATTAGAACAAATAATGACAAATGCTTAACAAGAACCAATAATATTTTTATATATTTACATACTTATAAATATATTTTTATACATAAATTACTTTAATTTAAAATGCCTAGCATTCCAAATAAGAGACAAACAATCCATAACAAAATCTCAAAGCGCAATAAATAAACTATTTAAAATGAATAAGCAAATTATACAGAGTGTAACATAGTGTCTGTCTTTAATATATTTTTAGAATCTTTGACAGGAATGAAGCGTAAAAGCATACAATTACAGGTTGCAAATTAATATTTTAGTTAAGAAAAAAATAAAAATGCTGTTGAGACCTTTGTACTAGTCAGAAAGACATGACGGGAAACAAAAAATAAGAAGTTTGATTGGAAATATTTCTAATAATCACCAATAAACACAGTTTCATTTCTTCTGGCAATCAAACAGGTTTTAATGATTTCAGCCCCAACTATCTCAGTAGTGATTAGTTGGATTTCAATAATATTTTTGTTTTTTCTTCCTTTTAATAGTAATTAGAAGCTCCTCAGTTACATAATTTATAAACTCCTTTTTTGGCAAGGATTTCAAAAATATAAGAATAAAATACAAAATAGTTAGCAATTAAAATCTGTTAGCATTATTGGGACCAAGGAATTTAAATTATCTTCACATCATACGTGTATTTTCCAAAATATTGATTAAAAACTAAAGATGTTTTCTCAGAGAAATTAGTATTCAATTTTGATAAAAATAATCATTTAAAAAAAAAATCCAATATATATTTAAGAAAAATAAAACAGTTTTGCTAAATATAAAGATTTCATGGACCATCCAAGATTGTTCTGTAACACAAATATTATTTTTAGTCTCTTTCAGAACTAAATTCAGGTATATTTAACTCTTCTTTTAAGTCTAACAAATCTTGATCCCATCTTTTTTCATAGTAAATATTCATTAAAAACTTTGCTTTGTGACCACATTCTATAGCCCAGGGTAGATAAGATTTCACATATTTCTGTCTTTGCTTCGGTTTAAATCGTACAGGCCCAATAGCCGCAGCACTAATACACATAGGAAAACCTGTTTGCATAGCCTCAACCCATTTTATTGCTACCTCACCGAGCATGTTTGTGGGCATACCAAGAATAGTATGATTCAAATCATGTACTTCTCTATATCTTTGTATAACATAAGCAATACTATCATCATCAACAAAAGTCACTTCTCGTCTAGAATCAGGAGTAACATGTTGATTTTCTAGAAAAGCTAAATATGCTCTTCCTAAAGTATTCGGAGGAAGTGACCGTAAATAATCGTAATCTAAAGTCTCTGAATTTATTCTAGGCCTTTCATCTAATATTGACTTCCCTTCAGGATCGTTCAACAATTTTTCCCGTATTTTTTTCGCAGCTGAAACGCCGGTAGTCTCCCCCAAAACAGCAATCATATCATGGCGATAAACATCAGAAATGGACATAATGGAAGAACCGAAAACAAGCAAACATTTTTGAATAAAAGATGTTGGAATATGAGCATCATACAGTTGCTGCCCTCGCTCATAAAGCACTTGGTTCATTTCTTTTTCAGCAGAAAACTTGTTTGATTGAGTAAAAAATCTGGCAAACTGCACTAAACTAGCAGATCGACCGAAACCAAACCGTATCATGGCAAATTAATATTCTAAGATTGTTATTTGTAAATTTTTGAAGAAATAAATTTAATTTTAAGCAATTATAGATATCATATTCAGTCGAACTATACGCAACTTACCCTAAAAACTGACGAATAAACAAACAAATATTAAATCAAGAAAAACTAGCGAAAAAATATTAAATCAACCGTAGAGAATTTATGACCTTGATAAAACTGATCGAGGATTATATAGAAATATTTGACATAATAAATAATTCTACTTTACGAATTAAATACGCTCAGCTCGGTTGATAAAGTTGAAGCAGTTTAGTATTTCGATCTTTACCTAAATTTTGCTACTTTATCTTTTGCAGTTGTCTAGCACGTCACTAAAACTTTAATACTATTTATAGGTGCGAGATCAATGTTTCGCTAGTCATAAGACAAATTTATGAAGAAAGTTGATTTGAAGATCAAATAAAGCACTTCTTACTTAAGTTTTATGATTTTCTCAAATGAAATAATCAAGTTTTTTAAGAATAGCAAACTTTATTATTAATATAATAAACTAATGACTAATCAGTAACCGCGACATCTTTCCACCGCGAAAATTGTTTGTATTGGTTTTGATTTGCATACAGTTTGCTGTTTACATCAAGGAGAATGTCTATTAAATTGCGTTTCCGACGTTTATTTCCAATTAATTTCAAAGCTGCTGTGAAAAAGGGATTTTCCCCACCCCCTTTTTTTCAGTTAGAGCTTGCCTGTTTCAAATTTACGCTGCAAAAGGAACTAAAAAGCCATTATTTTTTTCTGATTTATACCTACTTTTTAGGGTCATGTTAGTTAAATATTTCCATAAAAAGTTACACAGAAGAGGTCAAACTCGAAGGATATAACTCGTATAAACTCTCTATTGAAAGAATTCCTCTCACCTCAAAGTTTAAGGCCGTCTTCTGCTATGGAAACAATATATAGCGCATTTCAAAGAGGGGATCGTAGCAATTTTGGCATACAAAGACTATTAGAATACTCATTCTGGTGGCCAAGCTCGCAAGTTTGACCCAACACTCCTACTTGAAACTATAGAATCTCGTAACCATATTTGCCGTCACAGCTGTGGATAAATGACAGGAAAAGTTCTTTACATGCACAGACTATTAGCGAAAGCACTAGAGCAAAAAAAGTTTTGATGCATTTGTAGTTCTATTTGGCGTGAGCATCTTCAGTTTTTTTTCAATAATTATTATTCGAATTTTTCATCTTAAATGTTGCTAATTATCTTAATATCTAATCATTTTTTTTATCTTATATTCTATAATAGTTTTTTTTTAATATTTTGCTTTACCCCATACCATTTATATAGTTTTGATTATCTTTCTATAATGACTAAACTTCATATGTTAAAAGGAACATTTATTGCTTATTTAAAAAAAAAAAAAAAAATTGCTATTTGGCCGCTGAATATTTGGTATTTGGCCAATTGTTTTAGCCAAATACTAAACTGACTAATTTTGCTATTTGTCAGTTTTTTTTATCTTAAATATTACTAACTATCTTAATATCTAATTATTTATTTTATCTTATATTCTAGTTTAGTTTTTTTTGCTTTGCCCATACCATTTATGTAGCTAAGTTTTTATTATTTATCAATAATGACTAAACTTATTCTTATATAAAAAAGAACATTTATTGCTTTAAAATAAAAAGCAAACAAACAAGTTGCTATTCAGCCAATTGTTTTGACCGAATATTTGGTTACTAGACAGGGGTCTGTCCAGGCCGAATTTACTACCGTTTAGCGGTACCTTCATAAATGCAACTTTAGGAAAAACGGTAGTTTCACAAATGCAACTTTTGGAAAAACGGTAGTTTCGTAAAATACTTTTTCTTAAAATTTTATTTTTGTATCCCTTAAGAAATGATAAATCCATATTTTTACCATATTTTTGTGTTGATTTTTTAATATCATTTTTTATTTTTCACAAATTATGTCTAAATTTTCACAAACAGGTACCTCTCAGAAAAACCTAGACAGACCCTTGCTAGACCAAATCACTATTCGTTACATTTTTAGTTCTCAGAGGGTTACTTAAAGTTATGCTTATCAAATTTGTCTCCTTCTGTGTTGCTTTATTTATTTTTTTAATTTCCCACATTCCACTGTTCAGTTGTCACCTAAACTTTTTTTTTCCTTTGGCGTAGCTACCAATATGGAAATCTTGAAGCCTTTCATAACTTCTACAATGCATTAATTGTTAGTATTACTTAAGATAATTAAAAACATTTCATTTGAATCTAGTTGTTAACCAAAAATAATGACCTTTAACCCTTGCAGCATTATTAATAACCCTATCTGCAATAACCAATAATAATTTTCTTTATATATTTTTAAAACCCTTGAAAAAAAAATGTAATAAAAATATGCATATTAGGGATTGAAAATTATTATTTTAACAGAGTAAAAGGAGAATTACTGTCAAAAGTTTCTAAATCACTAATAATTATGGCAGATGTATTGAATATTAAAACCTGTTTGACTTTCTGTGAAAACAAAGTTAATGCATAACTATCACATCATGAAGTCAAACTCTTATTTCTAGCAAGATTTTAGAGATCATGGCTATATTCTCTTAAATCATAATTCTTATTAAACACTAGTTGGTAGAAACTGCAATAAAATAATGAATAAAAAGATTTTGCAAAATCAGACAAACTATGAATAATGTGCATTCTTTTGACAATTTGGACTATGAAGCTTGTATACAAAATGTCTGAAATTTTTATATGTGATGTATGAACTGAAAATAAATTTTTTTTTTTTTTATCATGCAAGAATCTAATAATTTTTTTATAGTTGCTTTGTGAACTTTGCAAATTAACATGATACTTGGAAGGTTTCTGATTTTTCATACAAAAAAAAAGGTTTTTTTATTTGCTTTTTTTTTTTCAGTTTTGCAAAATTTAAAAAATACAAAGAACAGTAAAGT
Source organism: Parasteatoda lunata (assembly GCA_949128135.1). NCBI lineage: Eukaryota > Metazoa > Arthropoda > Arachnida > Araneae > Theridiidae > Parasteatoda > Parasteatoda lunata. The sequence goes on along the minus strand of OX421978.1, from coordinate 72,471,154 downwards.
TAATATGATTCTTCTTTTCCTCAAAAATGATTTAAACAGGTAAATTACATTATATTTAGAAAAAGAATTTGGGGTTTTCAATGCTAAGTTATCCATAATTATAAATAAGTGAATATAAGTTCAATGATTTTTAGTTAAATATTAATACAACAATATTTTATTATTACAGACTAATATATATTATATCTAAGTATTAGAAAATAAGCTTTTCGGTGCTATATCTTAAATTTAAATTTATTCTTAATAATTTTCTTTTTTACTGTATAGATCCTTCTCACGATTCATGCGATGAGAGTAAAGTAGGCACATGGATAAAAGAACTGAAAAAATGCTGTCATGCTACAATAAAGAAAAAACGAAAACTTAAGAGGTACCTATTTAATTAACTAGTATTTGAATAATTTTTTATAACTGCTAATTTTGCTATTATACGAACAAATAGCTGATTTTATTGTAAATTCCCATATGATTCTAACTATTCAAACTTCTAAATGAATGATTAGTGGTTTTTATAACTTGCAAATATCTTAAAAACTGTGCGAAAAAAGTTTCGAATAAATAATTGCAGAAATTCAACTCAAGTTGCTGTATCTCTGAATAGTGAATTAGATTTCAGTGATCCCTCGTTTTTCACAGTTAATGGGGACTAGAACCTTCCGCGAAAGCTGAAAAACCGCGAAGTAGGATTTTCTCCTAGAAATTTTCCTGTATGCGGGTACATAAATATTTTAAATATGTAAACAGTATTTATATTTTACACATTTAAGACAAAAATTACAACAGTTTACGTATTTACTTAAACGTGCCAGTGCTAATTGATAAGGTTAATTACAAGCCCTTATACAGCAATAAACATTAATCAACATTGCTTTCTGAGAGAGGCGAAGAATCTTGTGTTGGTGGCGGAGGAGAGGCTCTCACTTGACTCGTAGAAATTTTAGGAATATATATGAGAGCCTGCGGTACTGAGTCAACTCATCTCTTTGTTTGACATACAAGGATCGTTCTCTCTCACACATCAACATGAAACAATGCTTCTTTCCCCTATGCGGCTGTCGACATGGTTGCATATTTTCATTTTTTGATGAATATTTTGGAAAAACCCGCGAAGCACTGAAGCCGCAAAACATGAAGCGCGAAGTGGCCAGGGAACACTGTATACCTAACAGGGGGGATTCTGTTCCAGAGGTAGGAATTTGGGTCCGGAATTCTAGGTTTTTCATGTCATCCTTCTGGTTCTAAAAACTAGATGTGTACCTTAAGACCATTAGTTCTTGAACTTACTCAAATCAAAAACTTAAAATCTGATAAAATTTCTTCTGTGTTCCACAGTTTTAAATTTCAATTTTGAAGCTTTCATTAACTTTCGTTAATGAAAACTTAAAAGCTCTTCCCATTATCTCATGTTAACATACATGTGATTTTTCTGCCAATTTAATTTGTGTTTATTGGTAGACTTTCTTCATTGTGAATATTTGAAACTGTGGCAGAATCTGCCAATATAGCGATTCATACTCACCCAATTTTAATATCAAACATTGCTTTTCGTATTTACCCTGAATTAAAAGATGCACATACCAATTCGTATTCATGCAAGTTAAAAATAATGCATCGTAATTCCTATTCATGCGTAAAATTGAACATTGCGATCTGTATCCATACGTTGTTAAAATCAATAATATGGCAAATTATATTTATATTCATGTTTTATAATCCAATGTCCCGAATCTTAAAAGAACTAACTTACTATAAAGTATTCCCGAATAATACTATAAAGTATTCCCGAACAGTGTTAGTGGAAAATTTGTCATATGCGTTGAAAAATTTTTACTATTAAATTAACTAGACTAGCTAAATTATAATTAACTAGACATTAACTAAAGGATTCACATTCTGAGTAAAAGTAGTTTTATTTAGGCAAAATGGTCAAATAGTGATGTCGTCTCACATTCTGAGTACAAGTAATTTTGTTTAAGCGAAATATTAAAATAGTGAAGTTTCACATTTGGAGCAATAGTAATTTTATTTAAGCAAAATTTTAAAATAGTGATTTATCATATTCTGAGTACAAGCAATTTTATTCGACGTTCGAGTTCTCTAAATGTAATAAAAGAATACTAGATGTAGAAAGAAAAGAAATTAAAAAAAATAAGAAAAGACAATACTTAAAATTCAAATAAAGTATTATTAAATTCTCATAACTCATTCATTATTGCTGATGCTTTATTTATTTTAATTAGTACTTTTAATTTAGATTCTTGTAATATTTTTTAGAGTGATGCAGAATGTAGACAAATGCTTAAAGCGTACTGCACCTAAGGGTTGTAATTTGAACAATTATTCACGGTTTAATGAATTATTTCATCATGTCATTGCAATTATTAAGGACTATATAAAAAGAAAGAAAGGAAAAGGTAACTGATAATTATTGACTGTACTGATAATTATTTTAAAAACATGAGCCTCCATATTTTTAAAATTTTTACTGTTTAATTATTTTAATTTTTAAGGTTTTCTTAAGGAACTATTGTGATAATCTAAAAAAGTTATTTTTCTATTAGTTATTTTTCTCTAAAAGTTATTTTATTAGTTTGTGTAGTCAATCAGTTTCTATTTTATAACAAGTACAATTTTGTGTCTATTTTCATAACTCAAAATTTTGTTTTTTAATATGCAAATTTTTGTACAATTTTGTGTCTATTTTCATAACTCAAAATTTTGTTTTTTAATATGCATATTTTTTCTTCGAGGCATAGCGAAATGCCTGAAAAGTGAAATTAACATAAACTCCTTCCTTCTCGCTTCTGCCAAATTGACAGAGTAAAATTTCGCTTTCTATTTTTCATGCCCGCAACATTTCCGGGCTGGAGTGTTCAAAGTGATTAAATCAAATTATTTCTTATGCCTGGAATCGTGTATTTCTCTTAATCTATACACCCGATAGCAGTATCAGACTGTTTGCAATGTATTTAGCTATATTTTATTTTAAACTAGATGTCAGCACTCTTTTTTTTTTTATTTCAAGCTAAAAATTAAGAATGGATAAAAATAGTATACATACACGTATAATTTTCCTGAATGTAACAAATAAGCACTTTTATGACCATTTTTTTCTAAATTATGCGATTATTTAGGAATTTAAGGGCTCTAACTTTCAACCGCTATCTTGACTAAACTATTTGATCCGTATTTTCCAGCCTGTTACCACCCCTCTTAGTTTGAGAGTCAGAAATCGGAAATCAATAATAATAATTTAAAAAAAAAAAATTTCATTTTTGGAGAAAGTGCATTTTTGTGTCTTTTTTATAACTTAATACTTGGTGTGATAAGCTTCAAATTTTAGATCAATCCTTCGAACTATTTTGATTGCATGCAAATACTGGAAAATACGATCACTGGATCAAGAGTTATTCAGATTTTTTGTTTTTAATTTTACATAATGTTTATACTATTGAACTATGCTACACTAAAATAATTGATAACAAGATAACTTAAATAAATGTAATTGTTAATTGCAATAATGGACCCCCTAAAAGTCAAAAATACATTGTAAGGTATTTTTGTATATTTAGATGAGTGTAGTGAGTCTATTGATCCTGAAAACATGAAGGATTGCTCATCAAAATTTTTCTTGTATGCTGTAAATATTCAGCAACATATCAGCAATAAGAAAGATAAAATGTAAGTATGTAGGTATATATTTTTGAACAAAGTTTAAAGACTACTTTAAAGCCAATTTTATTATTAAAATCTCAGAAATGATTATTTAAAAAAAAAATTTTTTATAAAAATCATAGCCTTTTATAATTATAATTCTTAACTATAATTGTAGGGTTTTTTTTTATTATAATTTTATTCAAATATATATTGATTGTAATATGATAATGAATATTATGTATGTTAAATGTAATAATCTATAATACAGTTGAAAGTTATATATAACAACCACTATAATGACATCTGCTGTCTTAATTTAAAGGGTAGTAACAATATTAGGTTATCATATCCTCAATGCACAATACTGTAAATATTTACTCATACTGAAAAATGCCAGACTAATTTTAACAAAACAATTGCTACAGGCTTCATGTGCTCACACTATACAGTTAAATATAATGTCAAAATAAAATATTTAAAAATAATGATATATTCAAAATAGCTAATATTTCTAATTAAAATTATTATTTAATTTTCTTCAAGCTCAACATCCTAAAATTTTGTAGATAGGAAGGCAATTAGTGAGTTAAATATCCAATTTAATAAATATAATGGCAATATATAACGTTTGAAAATAATAATATAGCTAAATTATCTTATATTTCTAACTAAAATTATTATTTAATTTTGCTCAACATCCTAAAATTTTAAAGATAGAAAGGCAATTTGTAAGTTAAATATCCAATTAAGAGTAAGTTAGTTGGATCAAAATACATAAAAGAAAAAAAAAAATTATTTTAGTAGAACACATTTATTTTATTTATTTTTTTTCATTACTGATATGCGCTAATGAAATACTAAGTTTTAAAATCACTTTTATTTAAATAAGCATAAAACTAAATGGGTATAATTGAAATATGTTTATTATTAGAAAATTACAGCAAATGGAAAATTCTAATTTAAAAGTTTAACACCACTATTTTTACATTTAGTCTTACTTTTTTTTTTACCTATTAATCTATTTTGAAATATAACAGTTAACATACATCTCCCATTCATTATTTCTTTAGATAAAATATCCTTATAAATCAAATCAAATTTTAAATAAAATTAAAATCAAAAGAACACATTTACAAATATTGTTTAAATATATTTCGATTTTATGATTTATTTTTAAAAAATCAATTGGTTTAAATCTTTTTTTTTTATTTTTAAAAATCACAGTTGATTTAATTATTATTATTTTTTTTGAAATAATTCCAATGATTTAAATCTTGTAATTTAATCATGCCAATCCTGGACTTTATACTAATGTTTATGCAGTTTTTCTATCTGTGAATGCTTCATTCTTTTTAAAAATATATTTATTATGTTTTAGATTGTATAAAAAAGTCAAACTTTGCTTCCACTCTGCATTGAAAGCGTGTGAATTATGGGTTGTCGATGCTTTTATTACAATTGGTGCTTCTATTATAATGGTTCCAATTCCAAAACATGATAAACTAGATGTAATTATTACTACAACTTATCCAGATGAAGCAGTTGTTACTTGTTTTGCTACGAGCAGTAAGTTTAAAAATATTTCATTCTTTTAAATTTTTGTATTTTTTTTATTTATACTCTATCAAGGATGATTCTTACTTTTCATTTGAGTGTTTGTGTAAATTCTTGTAATTCTGATTATTTTTTGTAATTAAAGAATGGGCTCAAGGAAATAGTTTTAAAATGTGTTTTCGTCTTTAATTGAATAATAGATGATGTTGAAATTTTAAGTTTATAATTTCATGTCATCACTTATAGTTTGTCCAAGCTAAGAACTCCTTCCGCCACAAAGTCTGAGGCTATGGAAACAAGAATGGTCATTTTTTGGAGGGTAGCTTCACTCTAGGACTAACACAATAAACCAAAGAAAGATATTCCCTTTCTTTCTGCGACCCAAGCTGAAACCACTCCAAAACAGTGACCCCGCACCCCTACTTGAAATAGTCATATCTCGTTACCATAGTCACCGCCACAGGTCGAGATGAATGTCTGGGGGAGTTCTTATTTTAGACAAACTATAGTATATTATGTTTGCATTCAATAAAAAATTAGTCTTTTAAACAGAGTTAAAACTGTGTGTCATTGACTGACAATGTGTCATTGATTGACAAAATATGTATGAGATTTAGTCACTGATCTATTTAGATTTTTTATTTTTTTTAAAAAATAATAAAGTTATTTAAATGAAAAATTTTAGTGAAAGTGACCAGTGAAGTGAAAGGAAGCGAAAAAGATATTTAAATGAAAGATGTCGCAAATCTCATTAAACATGTTCAGGGGTCTGTCCAGGCCAAATTTACTACCGTTTAACGGTACCTTCACAAGTTCAACTTTGGGAAAAACGGTAGTTTCACGAAATACTTTTTCTTTTCTTTTAAAATTTTATTTTTATATTTCGTAAGAAACGATAAACATATATTTTTGTGTTGAATGTTTTGATATGATTTTAAATTTTCACAAATTATGTCTAAATTTTTACAAAGTAGGTACCTCTCAGAAAAAACCTAGGCATACCCCTGATGATATTTTGTAGGAAAAAAACATGGACCAAAACTTTATCTTTAATCAAAAAATAAATGAAAATATCCAAAGAAGATATCTTTTTACATTGATTGCTGGTCTGTGGGACCAATAATAATAATTTTATGGAGGTCCTAATCGAATTTTAGTGGTCTCAAAGCATTGGACCTCTGTTTTTTTCTAATCTGACGTATCAAAGAATTTTTTTATTTTATAAAAAGATTAAAAACTGATGTTTTAAATCTTTGTTTAATACCCAAAGTGGATGAAATCTAAGCTTTAAAAAATTATTACTTTTTTAACAACTATCTAAGTTACCTTTGAGAATTGTGATAATTTTTTTCTGTAAATTGCACAGCACAACAAATTTGAATACATTTTATCTGTCCTTTAGATACAGCAATATAAGTCGGTATAAACAATAGCTATTTGATTCATATATCAAAACCAAAAGGTCCATTAGGTATCATTTTTTTGTTAAAAAAGTTGCTAAGCTTCTAAGTAATTTTTAAAAATCTCAATTTGTAATGCATCTGAAGGCACAAAATTTTGCGATGGCAGCTAAAGCACTGCTCTCACTGTTAATAAAGACTTCTTTCCTTTATCTGAATATTATTGTGTACCATTATCAGGGGTCTGTTTAGAAGAAATTTGGGTCCGTTAACGTACCTTTCACAAAATATCTTTTCATAAAAAGGGACCCTTCACAAAATATTTTAACTTAAAAACGGACCCTTCACAAAATAATTTATCTTTTAATCGAACCTTTCACAAATTTATTTACCTTCCTTATTGTTTTGTTAATCGAATAAACTCTTCCAAGGAAGGGAGGGGGAAAGAACAACAAATGTAAACGAACTAAGATTGTCTTCAGCAGACGCTTCTTCCTTTATTCGTCCGAAATGAATATTTTGCCTTCAGCAGTATAGGTTAAAAACCAAATATTTGTATGTTGCATCTGTAATTTAGTAGCAGCAACTGCTGTTTATTTTTTAAAATTTAAGTTTTTTTATTATTACAGTGTTGAGCATAATCTTGTATGTCTTTACAATTTAAAAACTCCTTGGAAAAGGTTTTTGCAATAACAGGACCCTATTTGCACAAATTCACAAAAGCTGGACCCTGGTTGAAAGAATGTGACTTAGCGTTCATTTTATATTCACAAATTACGAGTAATTTGTTCACAATTTTACAAAAATGGACCTTTTACAAAATGTCTGGACAGACCCCTGATTATAAAACATTAGTTCACAAAGCTGAAGTGTGGATTTTTAGGAAAATGATGCATGTTAAATGAAAAATAATATCAAATTCATTTTACTTTCAGTCAAAAATATACAAAAATGCATAATTTTATCTAACTGGCATTTTTTCACATTTTCATATAGTGTTATTTTACAATAATGCAGACAGAGCAACAGTTTCAGAGTACCATTTTCTAATTTTGGTCTTTTCTGTTCTTTTAGCTGTCCCTATTATTGCCCCAACTAGAAAGCAACGTGTAACTTTGTCCAGTAAGTTAAATATTTTATTTTTTTAAAGTTTTGACAATCTGCATCACAAGTAATATAAAGGTTATTTTTAAATGTGAAACACAGAATTAAATTATTAATTTCTTTTTTATTTTTGAAATCGAAAGTCAACAAATTAAAAGTTTTTAAACCTATTCAAGTTGCAATTGCACTATCCTGAATTTGTCATTTGTGTTTTGCCTGCTTTTTATTAAGAAATTGTGACACATTTTGAATTGAAATTTATTACTGAAAAATAGTTGTCTCTGAGTACTATTTAATTAAAATTTGGTTCTAAAACTATCATAATCATACTTGTATACACTGCTTCCCTGGAAAATAGACGTAATGAAGAAGAGTGATATGCTAGTTTTTCTAATGAGTAACAATGTAAGCCTCAACTCCAAAATTCTTCGTGAAAAAGTTATCAAGTTTAACCCCTAACAACCACATTAATGTTTAGACTCACAATTAATTTGTTTTAATTTACAATAATTAATAGATTCATGAGTAATTAGAACTGAATTTAGCAATTTACTTCTGTGAATTGTTTAAAAAAATACTTAGTTATTTATTCTGTTAGAAAGCATATTTTTGCTTTAAAATTATCTGTCTCAATGTTTCGTTATTTTGATCGCATTAGAACACTATTATTACGTATCTGAATGTGACCAAAACTCTTTTTATTTATGATTCTTTTCCAAACAAATCCAATCCATTTTAGTCTTTAATTTTTATTGTGATGAACAGGCAATTTGCAATTTACTCTTGGGCAACATTTCCTTAAAAATATTTGCTAGTTCAAAAGTGTTTTAAAAAAACTTAATTTTTCTAATGATATTAACATTGAAAATTGAACTTTTACTATTTTTTTGTCAAAATTATTACCATCTTTGACCCAAATAGTTTAAAATGTTAGTCTTGTGTTAAAGTGCAAAATACAGTACCTTTTTTTCTTCTTGTTAGCAAGGCAGACTGAAAGCATTTAAATTTCAAAAACTTAGTCTGTACTTATCTTTGGCTTAGTACAAATAAAAATCAGTATATCTCCGAAAGAGTATTTCTTTAAATTTATTTAAATATAATTTAAAAGTGAGTTATATAACCCGATTTTTTTTTTCCAATTCCAAAAAGGATTATAATCTTTTCTTTTCTTTTCTTTTTTTTTTTTTTTTTGGTCTTAGTTTCATTTTAATCCTTATTAAAACTTGTACATTTCTAATAATTTTAGCTTCAGATGATGAAACCACAACTAGAAAAGAAATTATCACTCCTACCAGTAAGTTGAATGTTTTTAAAATTAAAATTGATGTGAAGGCTTTTTTTCAGTTTTACAAAAAAAATTAATCAATCAAAGCTTATATTGTTTGGGAATTAATTTTCAAAGCTAATAAAGTTGAACCTGTTTATCTCGAACCTCTTTATCTCGAAAACTTCTTTATCTCGAAATTTCTAAAATTCCCTACATTTACTGTCTAAAATCAATGTATTTTCCATGTTTATGTCAAATTTTTTTTCTTCGAAACCTCCGTTTCTCGAATTTCTAATAATAGAGCACAAATGTCAAAACTTTCTTTATCCGTAGAACTCGTAGACAGAGATTAATTTCGTGAATCCACAGGAAGTAGGGATGAACATGTAGGGGGTGTTTCTTGGAATTTCAATCACTATCCCTGCACTTCCTTAACTAGCAATGTAACAATGATTCTGGCAGTAAGTGAGGGGTTAATGAGTAGTGACCATCAGGGGTTAGCTTTTCAACATAGATAAGAAAGCTATAGAAAACAGTTGGTACGCAAAGTTGTAGATGCCATCGATGAAACAAGTTAGACGCTATCAGAATTGCTGTTTTGCCTGGAAAAATGTGTCTCTAAAAACTATCCAAAGGGTTTTAAAAAGCTGGTTATAAGAATAGCAGTGAAGATGATGAATAAGAGGATGAAGGCATCAGTAAAGAAGAAGAAAATATTAACGCTGAAAATGCAGTGCCAGATTTGCCAGAATGGAATGCAATAAAATCTGGATTTAATGTTGACATTAATTTTGATGATTTTTACAAGTGGACAACTGCCTGGCAACATGCGGAACATTGACAGATGAGGAAGGAATATCAGATGAAGAAGCTGAAGATCATATTGATGAATCAAAAGTAAATGCAAAAGAAGTAGAAAAAGCTGTAGAATTCTTATAAACTATACTCTTGAACCCCAGGAAAATGTTGGCTATGAGGAATTAGCAATCTTTCTAACCTCAAAAGAATAATCGAAACAAATCAGGTTACACGTCAAAAATCTTGGAAAAAATATTTTCAGTCTTTGTATGTTAAAACTGCTATGTAAATAGATGTATGTGGTATAATTAATTTAAAGAAATGTCTATATTTTTCTACTAAAAACAATTAAGGCACTTTTAATAAAATTTCTTAAATAAAATTAATTTTTTATGTACCTGTATAACTCGAAACCTCTTTATCACGAACTTTTCGCCTTTCCCGTGAGATTCGAGATAAACAGGTTCGACTGTACTATAAAAATTATTCTTTGATACTCAAAATTAGGGAATATTTAAGCTCTAAATATTATTAATTTATTATTTTGGTAAATAAATCAATTTGCTTTGTCTCTTTTACAGACTTTGCTTTTTTAAATTGTCCTTTCTCCTAAACCTTTAATTTGTCATACTAAAATATGATTTTATGCTTTTTAAGTTGACTTAAATTCATTGCTCAATTATTAAATTAACTTGTAAAGTTGAATTACATTAATTGAAAGTAATCGCTTAAAAGTTCTTTTGCTTAATTTTTATCCTAAACTAATCATAATCATGCTTAAATGCTGTGTTTCTCCTAAAATAAGCATAACAAAAAAATGCTATAGTCTAATTTTTATAATGCCCAAGCTGGGCAAGTCAAAGAGGAGACACCAGGTGAACAGGAACACCCTGGCAATCCAAGTTGGATGTCAGGCTTACAACCGCACTCTGCAAAAAAAATATTGTTCAGAAATCTCAGGAAGTAAAATCTGGACAGAATATGGCACGGAATATTGGAACATGGAATATATGAACTCTTTTTAATGGTGAAATATTCAGAAATATGATGGAGGAAGTAGACAAATATAGAATAGATATTTTGCTGCAGAAAAATTGTGATTCATATTTACTTGATCTAAAAATTATGCATTGTGATTCGTATCTACGCAATTTAAAAATAATTTCCATATAAAAAATTTTTTTTGCATTTTTAAAATCAAGTATCGAGATACACATTTGCTCAGTTTTAAAATCCAATGTCACGATTCTTGTAGTTGAAGAGTAAGAAATAAATTTATTATTGAATTAGTTACTATAAATGTGTCATATTCTTCATTAGTAGCTAATTTAATTATGAATGTTAATTCAAAAATTTATGTTGAATGTGAAACATGTATGGTATATAAATTTATATCTTGATATAGATTTTTTGACATAAAAGTATCAGGGCTTTTTATTTTGTGTTACAAACAACCCTGTATATAATTGTTTTTTTGTATAAGAGTGATAAGTAATGTTTGATGTTTTTACTTATATTTAATTTTACATTTCATGTAGCTATTATTGTGACTGAAGATTTTAATACATGTCCACGTTGTCCAACTGCACCACCTAGTAAGATTTCCTTGCCTATTACTTTCAGCTAAAATTACCTTTATAAAAACAATACCAATGTAGTTAACGTCTTTTATACCAATCTTTGCCTAATTTACAATTTTAATCTGAAGATCGGATTTTTACATGTGTTGAATAACTTTGTGAAACTTTTCTCTTATTTCTTCTTGCATATACTTTAAAATTTTGACTGTTAAAAGATTTTAATAACATGTTCTTGTCACTTTCGAAAATTTTTGTCTGAAACAAATCTTAATCATACTAGTATACAGTGTTTCTTCTATAACAGATATAATAAAAATATGTGATGCATGATATTCATGTGTCTCAATGAAGGACAGTGTTACAAAACAGTACAAAGTGCTCAGATTTTGACGATGCTTTAAATCTCACATGATCTCTAATTTAAGCTGACACCTTGACTAAACTAAATTTAATGTATTTACAATTACTGAATTTGACAATTTTAATTTGTAAACAAGTCTATTTGTTTTCCTTAATATCATTTTATAAACACTCAACTATATTCACATTATTTTTTAAAGTGGATTTCTTAGTTTTAAGGAGATGAGTTTTTATTTCTAATTTTTTTTCGTGCATTCTGACAAATTGTGAAATTTTTTAAGGGTTAATCATCATATTTCAAAATGTATATCTCACATTTTCTGTTTGTAAAAGACATATAAATAAATATATAGCAATAAAGAAAACAAAGGAAAAAAATTAAAAATATGACCACCAAAGCCGACGTCCTCAGGGGGTACCGGCCTCGGAAGACATAAAACAAAACCTTTTCCATTGCGAGAGGCCAAATTAAATGCAAAAATTAACTCTCTCAGTACCCTGAAGGTTTCGTAGAAGTCCAGGAAAAAATACATGAAATACATAAAACCAATTCAGAAAAGAAATTCAAACAAAATCTTGAGAAAATAAGAACTCACATTAAACTGGTCAAACAGCGATTTCACAAACAAACCAAATGCTAAGAAACACTTGAAAGAAAAGAAAACAACGCCCTCTATTAAATTGCGCAGAATGAAAAAAAGAAGAGAAGTAATAGAAAAGATTATGTAACAAATTAATATAATGCTTAACTGGGGCTGCTCAGTTAAGACTTGAATTGCACCCTGTTAAAAGAAATAAAAAACTAGTATTCTTCAATCATTTTCTTAATAAAATAATTAACATTACAAAAGTTAAATGGAAAATCATTATTACTCAAATTCGGCTTCGGTGGTCATATTTTTAATTTTTTTCCTTCGTTTTCTTTATTGCTATATTTATTCTTTCTTTTGAAAAATGTGCTGCTTTTAAGCTCAATTCTTTCAAAGATAGCTTTGTCAATTTAGAATTAAATATTTTGTATTCTTTTACTATATAAATATTATCTATTTATTCTTAATGTTTAACTTATCTTCATTTCCATGTTTTTATAGCTGCTATTTCGATTCATAGTGCTCCCGTTCGATCAACTACTTCAGGCCGTAAGAATACCCTTGTATTTTGCTTTTAGCTTACATAAGTCTTTTTTATTTTATTTAAAGTAACTGAAATTTAAAATAACTTGCAAGTTGTAAATGGCCATTTAGGATCTTTGTTACTAAAACTAATTTTTCTATGTTAGGTAGCATTATTCTTGAATTAGAAAGATTTGCATTTAGAACTAGATAATTTCAGTGCTAAATTATAAACTAAACAAGTGTTACAAAAGAAAATATAGTTTCTTGTAGAAAAAAAAAGTAGTTTGTTTGTTTCGACATAAATCATTTTTTGAAAAATAGCATAGTTATTTAATATTTATAGTAATGTAATGTAATTTAATATTTATAGTAATAATAAGTTATGTTGTACATTATATTTCAACTTATTTTCTATTTAATGTTACAAGGAACCATTACCACAACCAAAATTGATCTATTTGTTTGATTTAAAGGACATTGCCTCACCTAGAGTTTAATCATTTCAAGACTAATACATATTTATTTCTTTTAGCTGAACTTCGTCTCATCGCACCTACTAAAAGACATAGAAAACCCTCTAGTAAGTTAGAATTTCTTTTTCACGCAGCTTAAATTATATTTAAAAAAAAAAAAATGCAAATGCATCTACAGACTTTCCTGGTTGTTTACTGATATGATTATTTTTATGTGCCTTTATTTTACTTTTTAATAACATTTTTAAAACACAAATATATTCTCATTGTTTTTTAAAAATGGGTTTCATAATTTTAAAGACAAGGAGATGATTATGACAATTTTTTCATTATAATGATAATAGTTTTTGATGCATGCTGACAAATTGTGAAATTTTTGAAGGTTAACTCTTATCAAACTGTATTTTAAAAATTTTCTATTTGTGAAATATAAATAACTGTCATGAATTTTTTCTTAGTATTTGTTTTACTTATATTCAATTTAATGTTTTATATAGCTGCTATCTCAATTCATACTGCTTCTGTTTGATCAACTACTTCAGGCCGTTAAAATTTATTCGTATTTTGTGTTTGGCATATATAATTTTTTTTTATCTTAAAGTAGCTGAAATTTAAAAGAACTTACAAGGTGAAAATTGTCATTTATGATCTGTGTTACTAAAATTAAATATTTTGATTAATACCATGATGATTGCTTAAACTGGTTTGATGTGATTGAATATGTTCTTAGACTTCCTTAAATATTTGTACGGTTTGTATGTATTTAATTTCAAACTATGGTCTTTTGAAAAAATTGCTCTAAATTTATTTTATATTGAATTATTTATGACAAAAGTATGAAATATTTTTGAGTTAGAGTTTGCTCAATTTTTTGCACATTATTATAAGACAACATTTTGTGTTTGCTCCTATTTGTGTATCATAATAATGTATAAAAATTATACATTATTATGAAACTATGTTTTGTGTTTGCTCAAATTTGCGTATCCTAATATTATTTTCTAATAATAATATATAATTATAAATATTATTTATTAACATAATCATATTAAAAACATAGGGATTTGAAAGGTTATGTGGAAATGGTAAAAAAAGATTGAAAAATCACATAGATTTTCGTTTTATCTTCTACATGATTATAACACTAGAACTGCACCACTTCATATTTTAAAACTAATTTTTATCTGTAATTATGTTTGTTGAGAAACATTAACTTAGTTTACAATTTTTATCATAACTTCTGTTACATATAGCTGTAACTTACATATAGCTGTTGTTATGTAAATTGTCACGGTTACATTTCTTGCTTATATAGTGAGTTAACTTTTTTATTCCTTTTACAAAATACCTAACTTATCAGCTATTGTGTGTCTAACCTTTCTTTTACATTACCTAATTATTATTCCAGCAACTGAAACATCAAAAACTGTTACTCCAGCACCTGAAACCATTCATATATCCATAAAAAGTAAGTTCTGAAATTTTGCGTATTTATCCATTGTTTATTCTAGGTCTCAAGTATAATTAATTGTGTATTTTAAACTCAACAAGTTTATAATGAATGAGGAATTTGGATAGATATTTCTAAAAATAACTTTATCCTTGTTGCTTCAACAAGTTAATGAACTAGCGTAGTCAAGGGTATAATTGAAATAGCTTTGTAAAAATCAGTTATTAAAATCTTATTATCTGAGTGTTAACATTGTAACTATCAGAACTAATTCTGAATGATAACTGTTCTTAGTATGTGTACCAAAGAGAAATAAAATAATTAATAAATAATTTTATTGATTAAAATGAGGTAGAAGAGGTTGACAAAAATTGGTTGGGTAGGATTATATTAACTAAATGGATTTAAAATATCATTAATAATTTAAGTTGGTATGACGACTATTTTGATTATTAAAATCGTGTATACATAGAGATAAAATGGGTATAAAATTTGATAGAGATATTCAGTCGATAAAAAAGATTTAGGAAAGAGGAATTACATTGGCAACTAGAATACGTTGTCATTAAAAGGAAACAACTAATAAGAATTTGGTAAATAAATTTGGATCATCATTAATTGATATAGTTAAAAGGCCAAAAGGATAAAAAATAGTGGTTAAAGTAGACATCGCGAAAGTGCCGCGTGAAGTAACCCAACAGCAAGGGCTCGTGGTCAATTAAAGTAAAAAGCGACTGTATAACCTATGAAATTCTACAAAACATAAAATTGGTGTGGTAAACACTGGTCAAGAAAAAGGAAACAAAAGTGAGTTACTCACCCCGATGAACATCATGGAGATTCTCTTCATAACACCCTACCAGTACGACGAACGAAAACACATCGAAGATAAAACAACAACAAAAAAATGACACGAGATATAATTTCTCTTCTTGTTCACAAATTTATTTGTCTTTAATACAAGGAGTGTTTAGATTTTCTTTTTGAGTGAGGAGGGTATTGGTACCCAAAGTTGCAATTAAAATAGAGTAGGATTTTCTCTTCTAAAAATACACGAAATTGGATTCTTACTTATTTACAGAAAAGAAACTTACAAAAAAAACATATAAATTTACATCAAATCTTAGGATGGTTTGGCCTGGCTCACTGATCCAAAAGGCCAGCTCACCAGCCGCAATAAAACCCAAGAGAGAAGTGTTTTCTTTTGAGAAGTCAGAATAATGGTGTCCTCTTGAGTGCGAGAAAATACAAGTCATGAAGGAGGGAGAAAGGACGATTGTGATTGGATGGGGGAGATCATAGGATTGGTACGGCAAAACCAATTAGGGTGATTAGAATCCACGCCATACCAAATAAGGTATTGAAGAGGAAGAAGCTCTTACTCGAAGACGTGACCATCCCAATACCGGGACTTTTGAAAGTCTGGTTCGACGCAGCTGCACACCACGTGCAAAGGATGTTATTTTAATGACATGGAAAAAATTTGAACTTAGTGACGCAGAGTCGTAAAAGTTGAGGGGGAATTGTGGCCTTTGGGAGGACATTGGGGTCATTCAACCTTGAATCACAAAAAAAAGTGAAAAGACGACCCGAAAGAATGTGTTGCAAACGAGAAAGAAAAATAAGAAGGAACTTCTGTTTCTCTTAAAGAGTGCAGGGTGGAATTGACAAAAGTTTAACTTAGAAAAAAAAAATTTATATACGTGCGAAATTGCATTAAATTAAATTAGTAAAATTTAGAAACATTCTTCACACATCACTGTGACAGTATGTATATGTTTCCATTAATAACTAAATTCTAATTATTTTTTTTTTTTTTTTTTTGCCAAAATTTGAGAAAAATATAAATATCTAGGAGCATCTGTAAAGTAACTTTTTTACTATTCATTTCGATTTTGTTGTTATAGGGATCAAACAAAAAAGACTATAGTAAAATTTTGTTTATCTTATTTTCGAATACTTTCAGTTTGAGCCTGTTCTTTCTAAAAGTATATGATGGTAAATAACTGGATTATACAAACAAGTCTATAAACCAATCTGTGAATACAAAAATTCATAAATAAGCAATGCTATAAAAGGAGGATCAGCGTAACATTATTAATGAATAAGCAGTTAAGCGACATAGTAGTGGATCAGTTATTAGAAATGAAAGAATCAACAAATGAATAAATGGGAATTTCAACAATTATATGCATCAGCATGTCGACCAACGGAGAAATGAGGGAAAGAGCGAGTTAACAAACAAGTAAATGAGTTAAACAAGTCAGTGTAAGTTCATTAAATCCTTTATTTGCCAATTCTCTTATTCATATTTTCTCTAATTTAATAAATAAGAATTTAAATTGATTGTGTGAATCAACAAGTCAACCAACTGTAAAGATGTATCAACAAACAAGTGAATGAGTAAAACAGCAAGTCGGTGTTAATTCATTGAATTCTTTATTTACAAATTTTCCCATTCACATTTTCTCTAATTTAATAAATGAGAACTCCAAGGATTTTGTGAATCAACAGCTTAACCAACTGATGAATGATGGAAAGAATGAGTCAACAAGTAAATGAATGAGTGAAACCAAGTCAGTGCTAATTCATTGAATCCTTTATTTGCCAATTCTCTTATTCATATTTTCTCTAATTCAATAAATAAGAATTTCAAGGATTTTGTGAATCAACAGGTCAACCAACCTATGATTCAGGGTAAGGATGCGTCAACAAACAAGTGAATGAGTGAAACAGAGTGTTTGCATTAATTCATTGAATCCTTTATTCACCAATTCTTCTATTCATATTTTCTCTCATTTAATAAATATAAATTTCAACATTTGTGAGAATCAAGAACTCAACCAACCAATGAAGGAGGGAAAGAACAAGCCAACAAACTAGTGAATGAGTTAAGAAATTAGTCAGCATTAATTAATTGAATCCTTTATTTACCAATTTTCCCATTCATATTTCTCTAATTTATTTGTTCATGTTATTCCTTAAATTTCCGATTTAATTATTTGTATTTTCGTCAATCCACACATTCATTGGCTTCTTTTGCTGCTTTATTTATTCATTAATTTATTCACATGTCGATTTATTTTATTGACTTTTTCATTTATTAATTTACTACATCAGGATTACTATTCTGCATTACCTATAAGTTTGATTTCAATTATACTCGATTAACAGAGCTCCCAAAAGTTCAGGGAAAACATGGAATTGTCAGGGAATTTTCTTTTGACTTTAAAAAGCAGGGAATAGTCCGGGAAAATTGTGATTTTTTACTGACACATGGAAAATAACCAGTCTCAGAATAGTCAATAACACTAATCAGTTATTGAGATTCGAGTTAAATAATTCTAGCATCTATTACAAATATTTGTTGCAAAAATGTCACATTTTAGTGAAACCTTCATGCTTTCATTGTTATTCGATATTTTCTTGCGTATCTTATACTTGACATTACAAATAAAAGTTCAGAGTTTTCTGATGAAATATTTCACCATATATATTAATTTTGGTATTAATTTTCCCTGAAATTTTCTCCATATACCGGAAAAAGTCGTGGAATTTTTGTTATGAAATTGAGTGGATCCCTGTTTAAAATAGGTTAATTGGGCGCAAATTGTGATGGTAAAACGAGAAAAAAAAACAAAGCAAGCAAAATAAATAAATTAATAATCAGCTTCAGTTAACAAAGACATACGTAGAAAAAAGAATCAGGTGATTGAGGATTTACTTTAGTTCTAATAAAAAAAAATTCTTTCATGCTGTAGAAATAAAATATGAAGTAATAATAGTACTGAGTAAATGTTGAATGTCTGTAAATTGGTGCTTCGATTTAATTTTGAGCCTGTCTCATTATTTTTTTATTGGTTGATACACTGGAAATTAACAATACTTTTTGTTAATTAATAATTTAAATTACAAAACCTTAAATTAATATTCAAATAAGGTTAATAAATTTTGTTATAATTCGTCAAAAATGAATTTATATTTGATACTTTGTTTTCTTTTTTAGCAAAAACTTGGCCTCAAATCTTGATTAGAACAACAACAAAGAGACACATCTTCACTGCTCCAAGTAACTGCTCCAACTTAGATTTTTTTATATAATTTTTATTGTGAAACATGTTTTTGAAACCCATTTATCATTAAAATTGAAAAGATATGACTTATAAAAAAATGAAGATCTGCCACTATTGCTTTATTGAAGCATAAAACAATTTAAAGCTTTTTTCCCATTCAAACAATTTGTTACTTTACGTCTATAAAACTTGATTTAATTACCCTCTCCCAAGCTTTAAAAAAAAATATATCAGAATTAAAATATATACTGCTCAAATAAGCGGTAAGAAAAATGAGAGGTAATTGTGGTTATTTATTATGATTTTCCAGCAATAAATAAAATGTCCCCCTAACTAACTTCTTATTTAATGATAGGACTATTATTCTATATCTTCATTACCTAATTTTCCATGAATAATGTGACATAATAAATGTAGCATTCTTTTAATGTCTTTAAATGCAAGTTCATTTCAGAAAGTTAACTTTGTCTTTTCTACATTTCTACTAGTTTATAGAAAAAGTTTAGAGAAGTAACAATGAAATGATCAATGCTGAGTTGTGTAACCGACTGTGTGCATTAAGACTTCATGCTCACATTTTTCAGGAAGCAATATTTTCAATATCATCCCATGGATATCTTTATTTTATTTTATTTTAACAGTCAACCAAATTTTGGGTTTACGACAACTGATGTTCAACTCTGTAGCCTTGAAATTTCAAACCTATCCAGAAGACAATGAAACTCCTAGATCAGTACCCCCCCCCCCGAGAAGTATGATTTATTATGGGAACATAGAGGACTTTGTGACTCAACAGATTTAACGTGCATCAGTCACCAGTTACTACACAGGGAGACTTCGGCCGGCCGGGATCGAACCCAAGACCTCTTCAACCTGGCTATCACGGCCCCCCATAGATATCTTTAAAATTTTACACCTGATTTCCATTTAATTTTAGTGAGATATTATATAATCAATGGAGCGACGCCTGGCAAAGACTTCTAGAAAAGGCCAGGGCCAACCCGAGACAGTTATGATACTGAAATAGAAAAAGATCAGATAATCAAATTTTTGCAGTACAATGTAGATTTTATTAAAATTTTTACAATTAAAGTACCAAACTTATTTTAAGGTAACCCCTTTTGTGTTTTATAGAGTCATTAAAGTTATTTCTCTCTTAATTACGTTAAAAAAATAATGCACTTGTTTTAATAATTTACCCGAAAGTAATTTTTTTATTTTTCAGCTATAACTGATACAGATCAAGAATCTACTCCTGATGGTACTTATATTTTTCATACTTATACTCCATACATGTACAGTGTGCAAGTAAAATTAACTACTCTGAATAACTTTTGATCTAATTTTCACATTTTCACGAACTAAGACTTAATCTCAATGGTTTGAGGGATGACCTTAAATATGCTAATTAGTTAGTGTACTTCTGATGATGCTTTTGCATGCTTATACTCCATCTATGTACAGTGTGCAAAAAAAATGAACCACTCTGAATAACTTTTGGTCTAATGCAGTTATTTTTATTCAGAGCTCCTGTTTTAAATTAATTTAAAAAAATTTTATCTATTAAAAATAAATTACTTTTCTATTATTATTCAAAAATATGAGTTGGCATAATAAAAAACATTACAAATCATTTTATTCAAAAGCTCATTTAATGTCAATCATAAATTAAAGATATTGCAGACCATTTTTATTTATTAGTCTATAGAAAGTTTTATATGTAATTAAAGTATGAGGAAGAATAAGGCTGAAGTACAATTTCAGAACATGCATTTGAACCAATTATTGAAGCCAGAAGAATAGGTACAGTGCAATTCAGGAATAGACAAAATTATGAAATTATGCGTTAAAGAAAGTAGAAAATGTAGCTTTTGAACTTTCATATATAAACATTTTTATTTGGAGGGAATATATAGGGCACATGCATTTGGAAAAGAAAAAAAAACTTACAACTTTTTTAAGCAAAGATTCAAAATTTTATTAATTTTTGACTATTGATTCTGACTGAACGTTTGAACCAATTTTGATGTCTATGGATATCATTCAATGTCGAATTGAATGCATATTAATTTTGATTTGTATGAAATACTACATACAATACTACTACATCCCTTTTTAGATATTATAAAGCAAAAACTAAAAAATGCCTAAATTTTCATGGTTATCAGGCTCTCTAGTATTAGCTCACTTTAAAAATCATCACCAACTTATATTATTCTTTTTAATATGACTTCAAATTCATTTTCAGCTGGGAAATTCATTTCCAGCTTACTGGGGGATCAGTTCAATTTTAGAATCTTATTTGACTATAGCAATAACCAAAATAGACTTTTTGTGCGTAGTTCCTGAAAAACTGGAACTGTGCATTTCTCTGCAGGCTAAGCTTTATTCATAAAATTGCTTCATAATTTTTTACAAAAGTATCTTATATTTTCAACTTCGAATAATGCTATTACAAAATGTTGTATTACGAAAGAAATGATATTATTTATGCAAAAAAGATTAGCGCAAGTATATTTCAAATAAACAGAACATGCAACTGCATTATGCTTCCTAGACACAGAAAGTTTGGTATTTTCTATATTAATGATATTTCTCAAAGTTCAAAATTTCTATAATTTTTATGTAAGGCCATTAATCATATGCAATTATAGTTTTCTAGTTATATTCTCCATTATACATTATCTGTATTTATTTTAAATTAAAGTTGCTGTATTTATTTGTTTTTTCCACCTTCTATTTATTGTTATAAATAAAACCTCCCACCCAAATCATTCGATTCTTTGTTTTAAAAGACATGTAATCTAGAGTTTATTCATTTTAAGACTAATACATATTTAATTATTTTAGCTAAGCCTGGTCACACCTCAACTAGTATTATCCATAGGAAAGCTACTAGTATGTTAGAATTTATCTCATTCTCTTGCGAACAGTTTATTTATTTTTTTAAAATATAAATACTACACTGACAGTGTTTGCTGATTGTTCATTTAAAAAGATGAGTGCATCATTATTTTTATCAGATTTTTTTCTTTTAATGTATGTGTAAATGTATCCTTCAAATTCTCTGTTTCTAAAAGACATATAAATGTCATATTACTGTTTTACTTATATATTTAATTTAATGTTTTCTATAGCTGCTATCTCAATTCATACTGCTCCTGTTCGATCAACTACTCCACACCGTAAGGATTTCTTGTTTGTTTTGCTTTTTGCTTCTGTCTTTTTTTAAGTAACTGAAATTTAAAATAACTTAAAAATTGTAACCAGCTATTTGTGATGTTAGTTACTAAAACTAATTAACCTATGTTATATGCCATTATTATTGAATTAGTTTTATTTTTCCTTACGGCTAGTTCATTTTATTGCTAAATATTAAAATTCACTAAGCAAGTTTTACAAAAATAACGTACTCTGCTTTTGTGTTGCTTAGAAAGTAGTTAAAAAATGAGATTTTGATTAATGCCATCAAGGTTACTTAAACTGCTTTGATGTGCCTGAAGTTCTTAGACTTTATGAAATATTGCTATTTATTTTTTGTATTTTACTTGAAGCTGAAATTTTTTTGCAAAATTATTGGAATGATATTGCTACATCGTTTTAAAAACATTCTAATTCAAAAGAACTGTGTGGAAATGATTAAAAAATTAAAATCAAAATTTATGTGCCGTAAATTTTGAATAAACACATTGAAATTTTAATTAAAAAACTAATTGGAACTGAAATTGCTTATTGTAGAAGTGTTATATTAAAATTATTGTGTTTTGAAAAAAAATTAATATAAGTGTCTGAATCCTAGTTAGATATATGATGGAATCGAGCTAGTAAAAAAGTAAAGTTAAACTAGAATTCTCAAATCATCGTATTCAAAATCTCAAAATTTAAAAAAACATGTACATTGAAATCGAAATATTGATTTTATAGCTGCAAAAAGGAAAAAATAACTTTGTTTCTTGGCTGAAAATATTCGATCTTAGTTGTCTCCTCAGTCCAAAGAAACACTTATTAGCCATTTTGACTCTATTGTTGATTTCGGCTCTAAGTATGTTTTGATCATTAACAGACAATTGTATCAATGCTTAAAAATAGTTTCTGAATGTGTTTATTAATAATATGATTAGTAATTATCAGTTAAAATTAATGCAGACAAAAAATAAAAAAATTGAAAAAAAGTGGACTAAGATACCCTGCTACTAAATTTTTGAGTTATCACTGAGTTTCCGTTGTTCAGAAACCAGTGTTCAAAAGCTCCCCATAATGTAAATTCTTTAGACATTTGTTATCCTAAACAAAAGTGGTTTTACTGTATAAATGGATATTTCTTGTATGCAGAGTTGCCACAGGCGACTAAAATGCAACTATTTTCAGCATGAGCCGACCATGGCAACTTTTTTCAGGAAAAGGAGACTATTAGGAGACTTTTCTGTGCTCCTAGCAATGTTTTTTTTTAGCATAAATTGGGTAGAAAACCTGCAGCCCACAAAATCTTCTGAACACACTGAATTTCTTTTCTTAAAAAATAAAAAAATTTAAAATAATAAAATTTAAAAAAATTAAATAAATAATTAAAACATTAAAAAAGGAAAAATTTTAGATTACAAATTTAAGTCATTACTTTTTAATGTGTTCAATTTACACAGATTCTATCGTAAGTCTATTTCGTTTCTCGATCGCCTTTTCAACGGTTTTTGCTAAGAAATTCTACAGGATTTTAAAAAACCCAATTTTTAATGCGATATTACGATGCATGAATTTTGAATTTGAGTAATTCCTTTTTACAATATATATATATATATTTGCTAAATCAATTATTGATAAAAGGGAAAATTTCTTAAAATAAGTGTGTTTTTTTTAATGAAAAAGTATTTTTTTGAATGAATTCTAGTAATTAAAAGTATTTAATTTTCTGCAAATATATTAATTTTTTTATATAAAAATAAAGTGCTACAATACTTACGTTTATATAAAAATTATCATATTTTCCACCAACTTGACTAAATGGATCATGATATATGACAATTAAGTCATTTAATAAAATTTTAGTTTTATTTTTGTTCTTTTTTAGGCAACAATTTTCATATTTTTCGGCAACTATTTTCATGCTACTAAAAGCAACTATTTTGTTCATTTTTTTTCTGTGGCAACCCTGTGTATGCCATTTTTTTTAAAAAAATAGATGAAATATAAATTGATATTTCTGATTGAAACAAGATCTTTATAATACTTCATCTATACAGATAGTCTAAGGCTTTTATTATAAATTTAATTGTTTTCCTTGAATTTTATAGAACTCTTTCGTTTTATATCAGGCCATTAAATCATAATTTAATGCCCCACTTTGAATTGAATTTAAGTTTTTGTTTTGATTACACAAGGCCTTCTTTTCTTTCTGTACATGGCCTGAGTACAAAACCTTTGCAGACCTCAATAGATTATATTTTTTAAAATTTAAACCAACATATTTATTATTGACTTTATATTATTTTTAAACTAATGCAGTATAAATTATTTTAGCTACCGAGACTTCAACTCGTACAGTACATTTCACTCCTTCTAGTAAGTATAAAGATTTCCCTGTTAGAAGGCATTTTGGGCATTTCTCTTTTAATTTAGAAATCCTAACAATTTCACAGATTAAAACTTTTGTTTCTAAAGAAAAATTCTTAATGCATGTACTAAAAATTTTGATTTTCAAGAACTCAAAAAGCATTTCTTTAAGTCTATTAATTTAATCATTGTAATGTATTTTATCTTAATTTTCATTTGAAATTTGCACACTTTTTTTATACACTTTTTTGGCTTAATTATACACTTTTTTGGCTCTAATTACACACAAATTAAATATAACTAGAAGGCTCTATATATTTTAAAGTGCTTACACTTTTATATGAATGGAGAAAAGTGAATTAAAAATATATCAAATGTAATTAAATAAATGCACAGAAATGAAACATAAAATAAATCATTCTCATTATTTTTATAAATGGAACTCAGATTTTAATAAAAATTGGAATTGAAATATTTTTTACTCAAATAGTACTGCTTTTTGGTTCATGATAAAATATTATAATATTCTTTAAGATTCCTTTCAGGAATTGTAGAATACTTTTAAAAGACACAATTTATTTAATATTTGTTTTGCTTATATTCTATTTTATGTTTTCTCTAGCTTCTGTTGCAACTCGTGCTAAAGCTGTGCCAACCAGTAAGAATTCCTTTTGTTTTGCATTATAAGTATCAATTACCTAACTTGATCCTAATTATAGCTTGTAATGTAAAATTATCTGACATGTTGAAAATATTAGCTACATAAACATTCTGTTATACTTTTCTTCTGTTTGTCCTTACATTTATTTTTAATCTTAACTGTGGAATATAAAGTAATTAAGTATGCTGTAGTTATCCACCTGAATTGATTATACATATTTTTTCATTTTAATTAATATATTTACAATTGACTTTTTATTATATTAAGACTAATGCAGTTCAAATTATTTTAGCTATTCATACAGCACATTTCACTCCTTCTAGTAAGTATAAAGATTTTTTGTACCTCTGTTGGAGGAAATTTAATTTATATTTTTTTTAAATTTAGAATGTAATGTATTTTTTTCGAAATTTTCTTTTAAAAGTAGTGTACTTTTTTTCATACTTGTTTTGTTTCATTTTTTTCACTTATTTTTTTTTTCAAAGCACACAAATTAAAAATAACTGCAAGGCACTATATATTTTTTAAAAACTTACACTTTATTATGAAAGTACTTACACTTTTTTATGAAAGAACATTTTATCGACTACACTTTTTATGGAATTTTTAAAATACTTACACTATATATTTATGGGACGCCCGGTGGCTGAACGGTAGCGTTTCGCGCTGTTGTGCCACAGGTCCCTGGTACGATCCTCGGAACGGGCAAGGTTGACTCAGCCTTACATCCCTTCAGTGGGTCGACAAATGAGTACCAAGCATGCTTGGGGACTGAACACCTGGGGTTCCGCGTTTGGCTGACCACCTGACCGGAACATCTGCTCCTGCACCCCAGAGCCGAAGGTCAAGAAAACTGAGATGGGCACAGTAGGCCTTTATCCCTCTATGGGCTGTCGCGCCTCTGAGTTTAGTTATATATTTATTGATGGAATTTAAAATTTATCAAATGTAATTAAATAAATGCATTGAAATGAAGCAAGAAATAAATTTTTCATAATAATTATGATCGTTAAGATCAATATATTCAAAACATATTTTCAGGAATCTTACATATTTTCAGAAACATATTTTCAAAACATATTTTCAGAATACTTTTAAAAGGCACAATTTATTTAACATTTATTTTGCTTACATTCTATTTTATGTTTTCTATAGCTTCTGTTGCAATTCATACTAAAACTGTGCCAACCAGTAAGATTTCCTTTTGTTTTGCTTTATAAGTATTAGTTACCTAAAATAACTTTTCTCTAATTAAAGTGTGTAATTTCTATGTAAAATTATGTGCAGTGTTGATATTATTAGCTACTTCAATAATCTGTTATACCTTTATTCCATTTGTCCTAACAATTATTTTTAATTTTGACTGTAAATATGAAGTATTTTGGTATGCTGTAGTTATCCACCTGAATTGATTATACATATTTTTTTTATTTTAATTAACATACATAGATTTGACTTTTTATTATATTAAGACTAATGCAGTTTAAATTATTTTAGCTATTCATACAGTACATTTCACTCCTTCTAGTAAGTATAAAGATGGAAATTTTGATTTATATTTTTTAAAATCTAAATTGTTATGTTTTTTTTTTTTTTTTTTTTTTTCAAATTTTTCTTTTGAAAGTTGTGTACTTTTTTTAATACTTGTTTTGTTTCACTTTTTTAACTTATTTTTTTGAAAACTTGCAAATTAAAAAATAACTGCAAGACACTATATATTTTTAAAATACTTACACTTTTTTTGGATGGAAAAAAGTAAATTTCAAATATATCAAATTTAATTAAATAATTGCATTGAAATGTAACATGAAATAAATTATTCACACTAATTTTATAAAGGGAACTCAGATTTTAATAAAAAATTAGATTGGAATATTTTTTACTCAAATAGTGCTGTTTTGGTTTATGATAAAATATTATAATATTCTTTAAGATCAATATTTTTCATAACATATTTTCAGGAATTGTAGAATACTTTTAAAAGATACAATTTATTTAACATTTATTTTGCTTACATTCTATTTTATGTTTTCTATAGCTTCTGTTGCAATTCATACTAAAACTGTGCCAACTAGTAAGAATTCCTTTTGTTTTGCATTATAAGTATCAATTACCTAAGATAACTTGATCCTAATTAAAGCTTGTAATTTCAATGTTAAATTATGTGACTTGTTGAAAATGTTAGTTGCATAAATAATCTATTATACCTTTCTTCTATTTGTCCTTACATTTATACTTAATCTTAACTGCTAAATATAAAGTAATTAAGTATACTATAGTTATCCACCTGAATATATTATATATAACTATTTTTTTTAATTTAAGCCAATATATTTACTATTGACTTTTTATTATATTTAAAACTAATGCAGTTTAAATTATTTTAGCTATTCATACAGTACATTTCACTCCTTCTAGTAAGCATAAATATTTCTTATACCTCCTTTGGAGGAAATTTAGATTTATTTTTCTTTTAATTTAGAAATCTTTGAATATTTCACAGGTTAAAACTTTGTTTCTAAAAAAAATTAATTTTTAAAGACTATATTAAAATTTCTGATTTTCAGGAACTCAAAAAAGCTTATAACTTAAATTTATCATTTCTTTAAGTCTATTCGTATAATCAATTGTGATGTATTTTTTGCTAAATTTTCTTTTGTCCACTTTTTTTTTATTTTCTTTTATTCACTTTTTGAACTTATCTTTTTTAAATGCACACAAATTAAAGATAACTAGAAAGCACTATATATTAAGGTACTCACACGATTATATGGATGGAAAAAAGAAAAACTTTAAATATTATAAAATTAAATAAAAGAATTAAAATAACACACGGAATGAATTATTCAGATTATTAAGTATTTTTTACTCAAGTAGTAACGTTTTTTTAGTTCATCATAAAATACTGTACATCATCATTTGAACTTCTTAAAGAGCAACAACTTCTTAAAGATAAACATTTTTCAAAATATTTTTTCATGAAATTTCTGTGTGTCATGTACTTTTGAAAGTATAAATTTATATTCAATTTTATGTTTTCTATAGCATCTGTTGCAATTCATTCAGTAACTGTGCCAACCAGTAAGAATTCCTTTTGTTTTGCTTTATAAGTATGAGTTACCTAAAATAACTTTTATTTATTCAAAGCGTGTAATTTCTATGTAAAATTATGTGCAGTGTTGAAATTATTAGCTACTTAGATAATTTGTTATACCTTTATTCTATTTGTCCTAACTAGTATTTTTAATTTTGACTGTTAAATATGTATTGATTAGATATGCTGTAGTTATCCACCTGAATTGATTATATGCATAATTTTTTATTTTCATTAACATATTTACAATTGACTTTTTATTATAGCTATTCATACAGCACATTTCACTCCTTTTAGTAAGTATAAAGATTACTTATACCTCCTTCATAGGAAATTTAGATTTATGTTTTTTTTTAATTTAGAATGTACTGTATTTATTCAAAATTTTCTTTTGAAAGTTGTGTACGTTTTTTAATTTTTGCTTTGTTTTACTCTTTTGACTTATTTATTTTAATACACACAAATTAAAAATAAATGGAAGGTACTATATATTTTTCAAATAATTATACTTTTATTTGGAGAAAAAAAAGTAAATTTAAAATGTAACCTATGAAATTAAATAAATGAATTAAAATTAAACTTGATATAAATTATTCACGTAATTTTTGAAAATGGGAAACAGATTTTAAATGAGATGAGATTAAAGTATTTTCTTCTCAAATAGTACTGTTTTTTTAGTTCATCATAAAATATTGTAAAATATTCTCAACATTTTTCAAAATATATTTTCATGAATTTTTCTGTTTGTAACAGTCATTTAGAAGTCACAATTCGTATAATAATTATATTGCATTTTATGTTTTCTGTAGCCTCTGTTGCAATGCATTCTGTCACTGTGCCAACCAGTAAGAAATTCTTTAGTTTTGCTCCATAAGTATTCTCTACTTAAAATTACTTTGAACTATTTATAGCTTGTCGTTTCCATGTAAACTTATGTGTAGTGTTGATAATGTTAACTACGCAAATTGTATGTTGTACCTTTCTTCTATTTGTCATTAAATTAAATTCAATTTTAGCTATTAAATATAGGCAATTATATATCCAGTAGTTATCCATCTGAATCGATTATATATAACTATTTTTTTATTTAAACCAACATATTTGCTGATGACTTTTAATTATATTAACACTAATGCAGTTTAAATTATTTTAGCTACTCATACAGCACATTTCACTCCTTCTAGTAAGTATAAAGATTTCTTATTTACCTCCATTGGAGAAAATTTAAATTTATATTTCTTCTAATTTAGAAATGTTAGAATGTTTTATAGGTTGAAACTTTAAAAAAAATAATAATTTTAAAGCATGTACTAAAATTATTAACTTTCAAAAACTCAAAAAAACTAATAACTTAAACTTATCATTTCTTAGAGTTTATTCATATAATCAATTGTAATGTATTTTTTCTAAATTTTCTTTTTAAAGTTGCGAACTTTATTATAGTTGCTTCAATTCCTTTTTTTTTTACTTTTTTTTTTTAAAAAATACACGCAAATTATAAATAAGTAGAAGGCACTATATATTTTTAAAATACTTTCACTTTCATATGGACGGAAAAATGTATATTTAAATTATAATATATGAAGTTATATAAATGAATTACAATTAAGCATAATATAAATTATTCACAAAATTTTGTAGCATGGAAAAAGATTTTAATAGAGATGAGACTTAAATATTTTCCACTCAAATACTTTTATTTTATTGTTCATTATAAAATATTATAATATTCTTGAAGATCAACATTTTTCAAAATGTTTTTTCATGAATTTTCTGTTTGTAACATTTTTTTAACTGTCACAATTTATATAATATTTATATTCAATTTTATGTTTTTTATAGCTTCTGTTGCAATTCATTCAGTTACTGTGCCAACCAGTAAGATTTCCTTTTGTTTTGCTTTATAAGTATTAGTTACCTAAAATAAGCTTTCTCTAATTAAAGCATGTAATTTCTATGTAAAATTATGTGCAGTGTTGAAATTATTAGCTACTTAAATTATCTGTTATACCTTTATTCCATTTGTCCTAACAATTATTTTTAATTTTGACTGTAAATATGAAGTATTTTGGTATGCTGTAGTTATCCACCTGAATTGATTATACATATTTTTTTTAATTTTAATTAACATACTTACAAATGTCTTTTTATTATATTAAGACTAATGCAGTTTAAATTATTTTAGCTATTCATACAGTACATTTCACTCCTTCCAGTAAGTATAAAGATTTCTTATATCTCCGTTGGAGGAAATTTAGATTTATATTTTTTAAAATCTAAAATGTAATATTTTTTTTTTCAAATTTTTCTTTTGAAGGTAGTGTATTTTTTTTAATACTTATTTTGTTTCACTTTTTTGACTTATTTTTTTGAAAACACAAATTAAAAATAACTGCAAGGCACTATATATTTTTTAAATGCTTACACTTTTTTATGGATGAAAAAAAGTAAATTTAAAATGTATCAAATGTAATTAAATCAATGCATTAAAATGAAACATGAAATAAATTATTCAGACTAATTTTATAAATGGAACTCATATTTTAATAAAAATTAGATTGAAATATTTTTTACTCAAATAATACTGTTTTTTGGTTTATGATAAAATATTATAATATTCTTTAAGATCAATATTTTTCATAACATATTTTCAGAAATTGTAGAATACTTTTAAGAGACACAATTTATTTAACATTTATTTTGCTTACATTCTATTTTGTTTTCTATAGCTTCTGTTGCAATTCATACTAAAACTGTGCCAACCAGTAAGAATTCCTTTTGTTTTGCATTATAAGTATGAGTCACCTAAAATAACTTTTATTTATTCAAAGCGTGTAATTTCTATGTAAAATTATGTGCAGTGTTGAAATTATTAGCTACTTAAATAATTTGTTATACCTTTATTCTATTTGTCCTAACTATTTTTAATTTTGACTGTTAAATATGAATTGATTAGATATGCTGTAGTTATCCATCTGAATTGATTATATATACATAATTTTTTATTTTCATTAACATATTTACAATTTACTTTTTATTATATTAAGACTAATACAGTTTAAATTATTATAGCCATATATACAGCACATTTCACTCCTTTTAGTAAGTATAAAGATTTCTTGTACCTCCTTTGGAGGAAATTTAGATTTATGTTTTTTTTAATTTAGAATGTACTGTATTTATTCAAAATTTTCTTTTGAAAGTTGTGTACGTTTTTTAATTTTTGCTTTGTTTTACTCTTTTGACTTATTTATTTTAATGCACACAAATAAAAAATAAATGGAATGTACTATATATTTTTCAAATAATTTTACTTTTATTTGGAGAAAAAAAAGTAAATTTAAAATGTAACCTATGAATTTAAATAAATGAATTAAAATTAAACTTGATATAAATTATTCACGTAATTTTTGAAAATGGGAAACAGATTTTAAATGAGATGAGATTAAAGTATTTTCTTCTCAAGTAGTACTGTTTTTTTAGTTCATCATAAAATATTGTAAAATATTCTCAACATTTTTCAAAATATATTTTCATGAATTTTTCTGTTTGTAACAGTCATTTAGATGTCACAATTCGTATAATAATTATATTGCATTTTATGTTTTCTGTAGCCTCTGTTGCAATGCATTCTGTCACTGTGCCAACCAGTAAGAATTTCTTTAGTTTTGCTCCATAAGTATTCTCTACTTAAAATAAGTTTGAACTATTTATAGCTTGTAGTTTCCATGTAAACTTATGTGTAGTGTTGATAATGTTAACTACGCAAATTGTATGTTATACCTTTCTTCTATTTGTCATTAAATTAAATTTAATTTTAGCTATTAAATATAGGCAATTATATATCCGGTAGTTATCCATCTGGAATCGATTATATATAACTATTTTTTTATTTAAACCAACATATTTGCTGATGACTTATAATTATATTAACTCTAATGCAGTTTAAATTATTTTAGCTACTCGTATAGCACATTTTACTCCTTCTAGTAAGTATAAAGATTACTTATACCTTCATTGGAAAAAATTTAAATTTATTTTTCTTCTAATTTAGAAATCTTAGAATATTTTATAAGTTGAAACTTTTTTTTTTTAAAATAATTTTTAAAGCATGTACTGAAATTATTGACTTTCAAAAACTAATAACTTAATAACTAATAACTTAAACTTATCATTTCTTAGAGTCTATTCATATAATCAATTGTAATGTATTTTTTTCTAAATTTTCTTTTAAAAGTTGCGCACTTTCTTTATAGTTGTTTCAATTCCTTTTTTTTTTTCTTTCTTTCAATACACACAAATTATAAATAAGTAGAAGGCACTATATATTTTTAAAATACTTACACTTTCATATGGACAGAAAAATGTATATTTAAAATATAATATATAAAATTAAATAAATGAATTACAATTAAACATTTAATAAATTATTCACAAAATCTTGTAGCATAGAAAAAGATTTTAATAATAAGATTTAAATATTTTCCACTCAAATAGTTTTATTTTGTTGTTCATTATAAAATATTATAATATTCTTGAAGATCAACATTTTTCAAAAGGTTTTTTCATGAATTTTCTGTTTGTAACATTTTTTTAACTGTCACAATTTATATAATATTTATATTCAGTTTTATGTTTTTTATAGCTTCTGTTGCAATTCATTCAGTTACTGTTCCAACCTGTAAGAATTCTTTTTGTTTTGCTTTATAAGTATTAATTACCTAAAATAACTAGATCCTAATTTAAGCTTGTAATTTCTATGTAAAATTATGAGACATGTTGAAAATATTAGCTACATAAATAATCTATATTTTACCTTTCTTCTATTTTCCCTTACATTTATTTTGAATTTTAACTATTAAATATAAAGCATTTAGGAATGCTGTAGTTATCCACCTGAAACGGTTATAAATAGTTTTTTTTTACCTAAATCAATTATTAATTTTATTACAATTTAATATTCATTATATTAAGACTAATGCAGTTTAAATTATTTTAGCTACTCGTACTGCACATTTTACTCCTTCTAGTAAGTATAAAGATTTCTTTGTTGGAGGGCATTTTTGCATTTCTCTTTCAATTTAGAAATCCTAGAAATTTCTCAGGTTGAAACTTGTTTTCTAAACAAAATTTTTTTTTAAAGCATGCACTAAAAATTTTGACTTTCAAAAACTTAAAAAGCTAACAACTTAAATTTATCTTTTCTTAAAGTCTCTTAATTTTATCAGTTGTAATGTATTTTTTCTAAATTTTCTTTTGAAAGCTGTGCACTTTTTTATTTTTGTTTTGTTTCACTTTTTTTTTAATACTCACAAATTAAAAATAACTACAAGACACTATATATTTGTTAAATACTTTCACTCTTTTTTGAATGGAAAAAAGTAAATTTAAAATGTTACCTATGCAATTAAATAAATGAATTAAAATTAAACATGAAATAAATTATTAACATAATTTTTGAAAATGCGAAACACATTTTAATAAAGATGAGATTGAAGTATTTTTTTACTCAAATTGTACTATTTTTCAGTTTATCGTGAAATATTACAGTATTTCACGATAAGATCAGCATTTATCAAAATATTTTTTCATGAATTTTTCTGTTTGTAACATACTTTTAAAAATCACTATTTATATAATAATTATATTCAATTTAATGTTTTCTATAGCTTCTGTTGCAATTCATTCTGTAACTGTGCCAACCTGTAAGAATCCTTTTTATTTTCCTTTGTAAATATGAGTTACATAAAATAACTTTTGCTTTATCTGTAGCTTGTAATTTCTATGTATATTTATTTGTAGTGTTGAAAGTGTTAGCTACATAAATAATCTATTATACCTTTCTTCTATTTTTCCTCGCATTTATTTTTCATTTTAACTATTAAATATAAAGTAATTAGTTATGCTGTAGTTATCCACCTGAATCAATTATGTTTATAAATGTTTTTTAAACCTACGTATTTGCTGTTTACTTTTTATTATATTAAGACTAATGCAGTTTAAATTATTTTATCTACTTGTACAACACATTTCAATTACCTAAAATAACATGATCCTAAGTAAAGCTTGTAATTTATATTTAAAATTATGAGACATGTTGAAAATATTTGTTACATAAATAATCTGTTATTTCTCTCTTCTATTTTTCCTTGCATTTATTTTTAAGTTTCAACTAATAAATATAATGTAATTTTTTAAGCTGTAGTTATCCACCTAAATCAATTATATATGAAAATTTTTTATTTCAACTAACATATTTACTATTGACTTTTTAATATTTTATGACTAATGCAGTTAAAATTTTTAGCTACTCATACAGCACATTTTACTCCTTCTAGTAAGTATAAAGATTTCTTGTACCTCTGTTGGAGGAAATTTAGATTTATATTGCCTTTAATTTAGAAATCCAAGAAATTCCTCAGATTGAAACTTTGCTTCGAAAAAATTTAGTTTTTTAAGCATGCTCTAACATTTATAACTTTCAAAAACTTAAAATAGCTAATTACTTAAATTTATCATTTTTTAAGGTCTATTAATTTGAACAAATGTAATATATTTTTTCTAAATTTTCTTCAGATTATTGTGTATTTTTTTGTACTTTCTTTGTTTCACTTTTTATACTTATTTTTTTTAAATACACACAAATAAAAAATAACTAACTTAACCTTATGGACCAAAAAAAGTTAATATAAAATATAACATATGAAATAAAATAAATTGATCGTGAAATCACTTATTCACGTAATTTTTGAGATAGGAAAAACATTTTAATAAAGATGAGATTAAAGTATTTTCTACTCTAATAAAACTGTTTTCGGTTCATCATAGAATATAGTAATATTCTGGAGGATCAATACTTTTCAAAATATATTTTCAGGATTTTTCTGATTGTAACATACTTTTAAAAGTCACAGTTCTTGTAATATGTATATTCAATTTTATTTTTTCTATAGCTTCTGTTGCAATTCATTCTGTAACTGTGCCAACCAGTAAGAATTATTTTTATTTTGTTTTATAAGTATGAATTACCTAACTTAAATAACTTAGCTCTATCTGAAGCTTGTAATTTCTATGTAAACTCATGTGCAGTGTGGAAAATTTTAGCAACATAAATTATCTATTATACCTTTGTTCTATTTTTCCTTGCATTTATTTTTAATTTTAACTTTCAGATAAAAAGTAATTAGTTATGCTCTAATTATTCACCTGAATAGATTATTATTATTATTTTTTATTTAAACCAACATTTTGACTTTTTATTGTATTAAGACTAATGCAGTTTAAATTATTTTAGCTACTCGTACAGCACATTTCACTCCTTCTAGTAAGTGTAAAGATTTCTTATACTTCTGTTGGAGGAAATTTAGATTTAGATTTCTTTATAATATAGAAATGCTAGAAATTTGTCAGATTGAAACTTTGCTTCTAAAAAATTTAATTTTTAAAGCATGCACTAAATTTTTAACTTTCAAAAACTTTAAAAGGGTATTTACCTAAATTTATAATTTTTTAAAGTCTATTCTTTTAAACAAATGTAATTATACTAAAGTTGTGAACTTTTTTTATACTTACTTTGTTTCCCTCTATTGACTTATTTTTATTAACATAGTTCACAAATATTATACAAATTATCAAATAATTATCACAAATAATATACAAATTATCAAATAATAATCACAAATAATTCACAAATTAATATTCATAAATAAAAAATATCTAACTTTCACTTTTATTGGGATGGAAAAAGGTAAATATAAAATTTAACGTATAAAAATAAATCACTGAATCGGGAAATATTCACTTAATTTTTGAAAGTGGAAAAAACATTTTAATAGAGATGAGATTAAAGTATTTTTTACTCAAATAGTACTGTTTGTTAGGTTCATCATAAAATGTTATAATGTTCTTGAGGATCACTATTTTCAAAATATATTTTCATGAGTTTCTGTTTTTAACATTCTTTTAAATGTCACAATTCATATAATATTTATATTTAATTTTATGTTTCCTATAGCTTCTGTTGCAATTCATTCAGTAACTGTGCCAACCAGTAAGAATTCCTTTTATTTTGCTTTATAATTATCATTTACCTAAAATAACTTTGCCCTATCTGAAGCTTATAGTTTCCTTGTAAATTTATGTGCAGTGTTGATAATGTTAATTACGTAAATACGCTTCTTCTGTTTGTCCTTTTGTTTTTAATTTTAACTATAAAATATAAAGTAATTAAGTATACTATAGTTATCCACCTTTATCAAGTATGAATAAATATTTTTTTAATTTAAATCAACATATTTCTGTTGACTTTTAATTATTTTAAGACTAAATGCAGTTTAAATTATTTTAGCTACTCGTACAGCACATTTCACTCCTTCTAGTAAGTATAAAGATTTCTTATACCTCTGCTGGAGGAAATTAAGATTTATTTTTCTTCTAATTTAGAAATCTAATAATATTTCCGAGGTTGAAACTCTGTTTCTAAAAAAATTAGTTTTTAAGGACTCTACTAAAGTTTTTGACTTTCAAAATTTTAGAAAAATTAAAAATTTAAATGTATCTTTACTTAAATTCTATTCATTTCATCAATTATAATGTATTTTGTAAAAAAATTTCTTTTGTAGTTGTGCTCTTTTTTTTATACTTTGTTACACTCTTTTGAGTTATATTTTTTTAAATACGTACAAATTAAAAAAAAAAATTATCGACACTATATATTTATAAAATGCTTAAAATTTTTTATGGATGGAAAAAAGTAAAATTAAAATGTAATCCATGAAATTAAATAAATGAATCAAAATTAAACATAAAATAAATTATTCACATAATTCTTTAAAATTTGAAGCACATTTTAATAAAGATCAGATTGAAGTATTTACTACTCAAATCGTACTGTTTTTTGGTCCATCACAAAATATTATTATATTTTTTAAGATCAATGTTTATCGAAATATATTTTCCTGAATATTTCTGTTTGTAACGTATTTTTAAAATTCACAATTTATATAATAATTATATTCAATTTTGTGTTTTCTTTAGCTTCTGTTGCAATTCATACTGTGACTGTGCCAACCAGTAAGAATTTTTTTTGTTTTCCTTTATAAGTATCAGCTACCTAAAATAACTTTGCCCTATCTGAAGCTTGTAGTTTCCATGTAAATTTATGTGCAGTGTTGATATTGTTAGCTTCGTAAATACGCTTCTTCTGTTTGTTCTTTTGTTTTTATTTTTAACTATTCAATATAAATAATTAGGTATGATGTAGTTATTCGCCTTTATCGATTATAAATAAATATTTTTTTATTTAAATCAACCTATTGTCTTAGACTTTTAATTATATTAAGACTAAATGCAGTTTAAATTATTTTAGCTACTCGTACAGCACATTTCACTCCTTCTAGTAAGTATGAAGATTTCTTATACCTACTCTGAAGAAAATTTAGATTTCTTTTTATTCCAATTTAGAAATCTTAGAATGTTTCGCAGGTTGAAACTTTGTTTCTAAAAAAAATAGTTTTTTAAAGCATGTGCTAAACTTTTTGACTTTTTAATATTGAGGAAAATTAACAAGTTAAATTTATCATTACTTAAATTCTATTCATTTTATCAATTGTTTTTTAATTTTCTTTTGTTTGTTGTGCACTTTTTTTTATACTTATTTTGTTTCTCTCTTTTTTGCTGTTTTTTTTTAAATACGCACAAATTAAAAATAAGTACTAGGCACAATATATTTGTAAAATGCTTACACTTTTTTATGGATGGAAAAAAGTAAGTTTAAAATGTAACCCATGAAATTAAATAAATGAATCAAAATTAAAAATAAAATTAATTATTCACATAATTTTTTAAAATTTGAAGCACATTTTAATAAAGATCAGATTGAAGTATTTACTACTCAAATCTTACTGTTTTTTGGTCCATCACAAAATATTATTATATTTTTTAAGATCAATGTTTATCAAAATATATTTTCCTGAATATTTCTGTTTGTAACGTATTTTTAAAATTCACAATTTATATAGTAATTATATTCAATTTTGTGTTTTCTTTAGCTTCTGTTGCAATTCATACTGTGACTGTGCCAACCAGTAAGAATTTTTTTTGTTTTCCTTTATAAGTATCAGCTACCTAAAATAACTTTGCCCTATCTGAAGCTTGTAGTTTCCATGTAAATTTATGTGCAGTGTTGATACTGTTAGCTTCGTAAATACGCTTCTTCTGTTTGTTCTTTTGTTTTTATTTTTAACTATTCAATATAAATAATTAGGTATGATGTAGTTATTCGCCTTTATCGATTATAAATAAATATTTTTTTATTTAAATCAACCTATTGTCTTAGACTTTTAATTATATTAAGACTAAATGCAATTTAAATTATTTTAGCTACTCGTACAGCACATTTCACTCCTTCTAGTAAGTATGAAGATTTCTTATACCTACTCTGAAGAAAATTTAGATTTCTTTTTATTCCCATTTAGAAATCTTGGAATGTTTCGCAGGTTGAAACTTTGTTTCTAAAAAAAATAGTTTTTTAAGCATGTGCTAAACTTTTTGACTTTTTAATGTTGAGGAAAATTAACAAGTTAAATTTATCATTACTTAAATTCTATTCATTTTATCAATTGTTTTTTAATTTTCTTTTGTTTGTTGTGCACTTTTTTTTATACTTATTTTGTTTCTCTCTTTTGTGCTATTTTTTTTTAAATACGCACAAATTAAAAATAAGTACTAGGCACAATATATTTGTAAAATGCTTACACTTTTTTATGGATGGAAAAAAATAAGTTTAAAATGTAACCCATGAAATTAAATAAATGAATCAAAATTAAAAATAAAATTAATTATTCACATAAATTTTTAAAATTTGAAAGACATTTTAATAAAGATCAGATTGAAGTATTTGCTACTTAAATCATACTGTTTTTTGGTCCATCACGAAATATTATATTATTTTTTATGATCAATGCTTATCAAAATATATTTTCATGAATATTTCTGTTTGTAACTTACTTTTAAAATTCACAATTTGTGTAATAATTATATTCACTTTTTGTTTTCTTTAGCTTCTGTTGCAATTCATACTGTAACTGTGCCAACAAGTAAGAATTTTTTTTTGTTTTCCTTTATAAGTATCAGCTACTTAAAATAACATTGCCATAACTGAAGCTTGTGGTTTCCATGTAAATTTATGTGCAGTGTTGATATTGTTAGCTACGTAAATATGCTTCTTCTGTTTGTTCTTTTATTTTTATTTTTAACTATTGAATATAAGTTATTAGGTATGCCGTAGTTATCCACCTTTATCAATTATGAATAAATATTTTTTTATTTAAACCAACCTATTTTCTGTTGACTTTAAATTATATTAAGACTAATGCAGTTTAAATTATTTTAGCTACTCGTACAGCACATTTCACTCCTTCTAGTAAGTATAAAGATTTCTAATACCTCTTCTGGAGGAAATTTAGATTTATTTTTATTCTAATTTTGAAATCTTAGAGTATTTCGCGGGTTGAAACTTTGTTTCTAAAAAAAAAAAAACTAGTTTTTTAAGCATGTACTAAAATTTTTGACTTTGTAAAACAGAAAAATTTGCAACTTAAATTTTTCTTTACTAAAATTTTATTCATTTTATAAATTATAATGTTTTTTTTTTTAATATTCTTTTGTAAGTAGTGCACTTTTTTTAATACTTGTTTTGTTTCACTCTTTTGAGTTATTTTTTTTAAATACGCACAAATTAAAAATAAGTAGTAGGCACAATATATTTGTAAAATACTTACACTTTTTTATGGATGGAAAATAGTAAGTTTAAAATGTAACCTATGAAATTAAATAAATGAATCAAAATTTAACATAAAATAAATTATTCACATAATTTTTAAAAATTTTAAACGCAATTTAATAAGATTGATGAGATAAAATAAGATCAGATTTAAGTATTTACTACTCAAATTGTACTGTTTTTTAGTCCATCACAAAATATAAAATTTTTTTTTTATGTTCAATGTTAATCAAAATATATTTAGATGAATATTTCTGTTTGTAACTTACTTTTAAAATTCACAATTTATGTAATAATTATATTCAATTTTGTGTTTTCTTTAGCTTCTGTTGCAATTCATACTGTAACTGTGCCAACCAGTAAGATTTTTTTTTTTTTTTTTTTTGCTTTATAATTATTTGTTACCTAAAATAACTTTGCC
Organism: Parasteatoda lunata; assembly: GCA_949128135.1. Classification (NCBI taxonomy): domain Eukaryota; kingdom Metazoa; phylum Arthropoda; class Arachnida; order Araneae; family Theridiidae; genus Parasteatoda; species Parasteatoda lunata. The sequence goes on along the minus strand of OX421978.1, from coordinate 72,430,818 downwards.
CTATCTGTACCTTGTAATTTCTATTTGAATTTATGTGCAGTGTTGAAAATGTTAATTACATATATAATCTGTTGTACCTTTCTTCTATTTTTCCTTGCATTTATTTTAAATTTTAACTATTAAATGTAAAGTAATTAGGTATGCTGTAGTTACCCACCTATATCGATTATATGTAAAATTTTCTTTATTTAAACCAACTATTATTTTTATTACTATTTACTTTTTATTATATTATGACTAATATAGTTAATTTTATTTTAGCTACTCGTTTAGCACATTTCCCTCCTTCTAGTAAGTATAATTATTCCTTATACCTCCGTTGGAGGGCAGTTAGATTATATTTATTTTTCTTGTAATTTGAAAATCTTAGAAACTTCATACATTCAAACTTTGTTTCTAAAAAAAAAAATAATAAGTTTTTAATACCTGAAATACAAAAACTCAGAAAAGCTAACAACTAAAATGTATCATTTCTTTATAACTATTCATTGTATCAGCTGTATAATTTTTAATTTTTTTTTTTTTTTTACTTTCAAAGACCTGCAGTCTTTTTAAATTTGTTGTTTCTTTGTTTTTTTTTTTTTTTTTTTTTATTAATTTTTTTTTGGAATTTCTGGAAATTTAAAATAATTAGAAGTCATTTAAAATTCTTTTAATGATTATAAAATTAATATGGACTGAAAAAAATTCAATTTGGAATATAATAATTGGAAATCAGTATTTTTGTATTATAAAAAATAATTTTTGCATAAAAAGATGCTAAAATATCTAACAAGTTGAAAATGAAACTTGAAACAAAAGCTTTACAATATTTTTTTAAAATGGATCTAGAATTTCACAGAGATGAGATTTGAATACTTTTTACTATTATGTTAATACAGGGTTGCCACAGACTACTAAAATGCAACTATTTTCTACTATTTTCGGCCTTAGGCGACTTTTTTTGCCTGAAAAGGCTAAAAAAGCAACTATTTTCAGGAATAGGCGACTATTGGGAGACTTTTTTACTCTTAGCGAAGTTTTTTCAAAAAAATAAACATTACTTTTCAGTCCCCTCACTAACATGTACTTATTGCCGCCTACCATGTGCATAATGCAGTTAAAACAAATTATTTTTTTAAAAATTAAATAGAGAGTTTAGTACTGTTTCGACGCTTTTTAATAATTTAACATTAGTACTTAAAGTATTTTTTATTTTCAATTTTTATTAAAATTCTTTCAATACTTGTTTGTTTTATAATTTGTTAGATAGTCAGTATCATTTTTAAACAATTAAATCTTTAGTCGAATTTATTTTCAAACAATTAAATCTTTACTCGATTTTATTTTTAAAAAAGAAAATAATAAAGTAAAAATATTTTTACATTTATTAACTACAGAATTTGACTATTAGTTAATTCTACTTTTTATTATTTTAAATAATTAAATAAAAGAGGGTCTAATGATGTTTCAAAAGCATGATTTTTTTTCAGCAAATAATTTAAAAAAAAAATTTTTTTTTAAAGTGTATATTTCTTTGGTTTGTTTTCTACTTTCGTTTTTTTTTTTTAATTTTTAATGCATGTATGTAAAATATTTTGTTACAGTATTATTTTTAAACCAATAAATCTTAAATCATTTTTAATTTAAGAATAATGAAATAAAACTTAGGTTTGCTTTTACTTTGACTTCTTTATTATTTTAATTTTATATTATTAAGCAATGATATTGATGTCATGGTGGAATATGTTTTGAATTAATATTTTCTTTTGTAATAGATTTATATCTTTTTATATAATTTTGATTGATTTAAAGATTTGCCATAGGTCATTTTGGAACATATGCTAAATTGCGATACATCGCTATATCGCAATGTATCACGATTTAAAATTTCTGACATCACCCAGTCTTAATCATAGTATATGACAAATGAGCTATTTGGCTACTATTTTTGATAAATTTTTGTCCCTGTTCAGGCAACTATTTTCGTAGTTTTAGGCAACTATTTTCCTTCTTGATGCTACTAAAAGCAACTATTTTTGTTCCTTTTTTGCTGTGGCAACCCTGTTAAAAAATTTTGGTTCTTCCTGACAAATATTAAACTATCTCAAAATATATTTTCATGTATTATTTGAAGGATAGAACTATGTATATACCTTTATAAGTATAAACACACTGTTTGCTATTTGTTGTTTTTTCAATGCATACAGTTTAAATTGCCATTTATGTAACTGGTGAGACTTTGGCATGTCCAGATAATTGATTTTTATCTGTATAATAGACTCTGTACATAAACAAAGATTAAACAAGTCTTATGCAATGAAAAAACAAGCAATAAACATTTTTTTTCCGGCCAATACTTTTTTATTAATAGAATGATATCTAATCCATAATGTGATTTAAATGTGCTGATGTTTTGTCTATAAAAATGTTTTACTTAATACTAAAAATTTGAAAATGTTTCCTTAACAACCATCTTGTTCAATACAATTTAAATATTAGAAACAGGAGCATCGATGGCTCACGGGATAGAGCGTTTACTTTCCAATGAGGTGAGTCGGGTTCGAATCCCAGCGATGGCTGGTCGATACGAATCCGCATCCGGCTTGCACAGACCACAGTGCTGACGTGAAATATCCTCAGTGGTAAACGGATCATGGGTTAAAGCCCTTTGCTGTTTGGCTAACTGTGGGAGGTTCTCGTGGTCTTCCTCATCATGTAATGCAAATGCGGGTAAATCCCATAAAAAAAATCCTCCACGAAAGCAAAATTTCACCCAATACATGATCCAGGAGTTCCCTTGTCTTCTGAATTGGGTCCAAAATTACAAGTCTACGGAGTTGAACATTAGTAGTCATAAACCCAAAAATTGGGTCTGCTGTTCAACTACAGTTATAAAATATTGTAAACACTATTAATTTAATCCTTATTGTATTTGTATGAAACACCTAAATTTAGGTTTTTATTCTTTTGCTAATATCTGTTTGTATATTTGCATAGCTTTCGAAATGACTCATGAAGTAGAGGAAACAACAAAAATCATAACTATCACAGCACCTAGTAAGATTTTATTACTTTAACTTTTTGTCAATGTAGTTGTCAATCGATTAAAATAACTTTAACTTAATATTTACAAATTCTGTGTAATATTTAAACTATTTGTAAAATAAGAAACATATTATTCCTATATTAAATTATTCCTCTATATAAAATTAAATATTACTCCTTTACAATTTTCATTTCATGGTAGGTTCTTTAGACCAGATGTTCTGTAACTACTCACCTTAATATATATTTTAGTAATACTTGTCAAAAAATAAGTACATTAGAGTCAAAAATTACTATTTAAATGAGGAGAACTCATAAATGCTATTGGAATGTAATGAATTATTTCTAAGTGAGGTGAGACTATTAACATGTAAACTTGTGTGATTGCCAGAAGAAGCAAATAGAAGTTAAAAGGTTCTTAAAAGCACTTTCAAATTTCATCAGGCAATCAAACTGGTTTTTATGTTCATTTTTTATTCTGTTTTCCCCATTATTTTATTTAATCTGGTCTATTTTCAAGGAAAGTGATTATGGAATACCTTGTTTACTATATTACTTTAAAATATTTCATATAAACGTTTTTAATTTAACTGTTTGTTGTTAAGAGTAGCTATGATTGCCTCTTATTATTATTTTGCATTTGAAATGTATGTATGAGCAATTTATGTATTATAAATTTATGTATGAGCAATTTTACAGCCAATTAGCTAGCTTAAAGCACCTATGTTACTTCTGAAGCTAGTTCAAACAATTTTTTTACTTACATTTTTTATTTGTGCATTTGATTGCTTTGTCATTAACTATAATGCATAATTATCAAATGAGTTTGGTTATTTTCACCTTTTGTTAAGGTATGGGAAAACTTTATATTGACTTTTTCTTTTTATTATTTAAAATAAGTTTTCAAATTTTATAAGACTTGAATGAAGTGATTGCCACTGCAAACCAAGACGAATGAGATGTGTTCCATTTTACAGCCGTTTCTTTTTCCATTTTTTTTATTTGTGCCCTAATTTGCTTCAAGGAAAGCATTTTTTTTTTTCACTAAAAGTAAAAAAAAAAATATGAATCACTTCTGAAAAAAACTATCATAATTAACTATAAATTCACATGTCATAACATCTTATCTGGACACTCGCCAATGCTTGAAGTGTGTGTAATTTCCGGCTCAAGAATCGATTGGGGGTTGCAAAGGTATTTTAAAAGTAACCGTTAAAAAAGAAGACTGCACATAATTTTCTAAGGGTCAAATTTAAATTTTTTGGTGCACATTTCACCTAATAACCTGATTTTGAAATCCAGCACACAAATAACCTAATGGGAAAGTGTTATGACAGGACTTAATCCATGGACATAATCTAATAAGAATGTATCACAAATAAACCAGGTCTAAGCACATAATCTAAAGTGAAAGTGTGATGTTACAAATGGACCTGGTTGTGTCATAGCTCGGCAGAAATAGTGGTGCTATATAGGTGGTGCTATATTTCTTATTTGGATGAAGGAACACTTTTTGTTCAATGTTCATTAAGGTGCCTTGCTGAATCAGTTAAAGTAACTGGTTTCCTTTCACAGAAATATGTACTTATAATGTTTGGTATCATTTTTAGCACATAATTTTCCATTGTGGACGCATCTTCCACCTAAAAGAAAGACTATACATCACGATGTTACACGTGAGTAATTTTTTTCTTAGTGCTTCTCTTTTCATACTTTTTGAGAGAAATTATGTATTCATAAAATACCTATTTTCTAGTAACCTATTACACTGCTTATATTTATGTTAAACGTTTTTGAAAAGAAAAAGTGTAGAACACAAAGAAAAGGCTTTCTCAATCCGCATTGGGGCAGTTCCACCATTTACGAATGTTATATTTGCAGGCTTTTAAAAGCATATAACTCAGTTAAAAAAAATTTGTCAGTTCTAATATTTTTTGTGTAAATGAGTCACGGTGTCACTTGACTTACTCCAATTTTTTTTAGAAACTTTAGAAAGATTTAAAATATTTTGTTGTTTAAAAACTGGCTGTTACAGACATGTTGTTTTATGCCCATGACACACAGTTTTTAATTTTTAAAAATATTTTAAATTTATGCAAATTTCTAAAAAATTGAGATAAATGTAAATTGATAATAAACTCTTTTTTAAAAAAGAAATTATTTGATCTGGAATTTTTTTTATTGGGTTATATTCCTGTAAAGCCCAAAAATATAAAATTCTTCAATCCTGAAATTATTTGTAAGCAAATTATTTTAATAGGAGAATTTTTGGGGTTTTTTTTTTTTTTTTTTTCTATCCTCAAATTACATTAAATATTGGTAAATTAAAATAGAAACAGCAATAATGTGCAAAATATATATTTGTTTTTCATTTAAATTATGTTGGAAGAAAAAAAAAACCCTCAATATGATATTGAGATATAAATTGAATTCCCTGTTGAAGTGTGGTCAAATTTTTTTATGCTAACTTAGTATTTTCTGCTGCTTTAAGTTTAGTATATATAAAGCATACCATTTCTGTTAAAAATTAATTTAACTTTATATTTCTTTTTTCAAAAATTATTAAAGATTTTATTTATTATAAGTTTTACCCATTTTGAAAACTAATTGTTCAGTAAAGGAAAAAAAAAACTGCACATTTCACTGTCTAAGCTTGCTATTGCTTGGGTATCCAAGAATAGAACCATATATTTTTATTAGCATTTAATTTATACCATATATAAGTTTTATTTATAGTGAGTAACTTATTTTTATTACCATTTTTATAGGAAGAACACGTAAATACACTCTTCGTACAATACGAACTAGTACATTGACCATCCATCCAAAAGGTAATATTTGAACTAAGTTTTCATTATGTGTTTTTTTATGCTAAATGATTTTTTTTTTTTTCATAGCATTTTATTGAAATTTCTATTTCAAATTTTAATTTGCATATTTTATTAATGATTCATTTCTTTTTTACCTAAATAAGGGATGATTTTAGAGTTACACATTTTAATTCTGTGTGTTGTAAATGTGCATAATTGCCATTTTGCATTTGGTCAACTTTATTTAGAAATTTCTCCTATACACAAAATATTTCACTGAATAACAAATTCAAAAACTATTTTTTGGTAGAAAAACAAAAGGTTCAAGAATCCATCCTCCTCCTTGTGCTTTTGATACTCAGTCTCGATCACACATAGCGTATACACACGGCTGCATACAGTGATCCTAATACAGCTTTCCCGGCTTCTCACAAAACAGCCATGAATCAACTAGTGTTATACTGTTCATCAAATTCTAACACAGATAAAATTCTGTTGGGAGAGTACTGTAGTGTATGTACCACTACAAAAATACAATTCTAATTCACTAGTATATAAGACACCCCTGTGGCAGAAATTTTTTGGACTTTCTGCGACAAACCTCTCTATCACTAATATCTTTCTGAAAGATACTTTTAATAATATCTAATATACATGTTATTAATTAAATTTAAAGTAACAGAAACGTTGTATTTACAAAAAAAAGCTATTTGGATGTAATAAATTTTTATGTATTATTTTAAAAATATGTAATATTTTTTCAATTCTGATATCATGGGCAAAATTCTCACATTTTGTAGGAGGAAAAAAACAAAGTATTTCTTTTTCCGTTTTCGTAAATATCATCATATAAAAATATAATTAAAAATCGTAAAATCCGTGAAAGAAAAGAAAACCATTTTTTTTTTTTCAATTTTTCCCAAATGAGAACCAAAAAAAATTCAACAAAATCATTCTTCTCCTCTGATGCATGAAAAAGGCATCTTTTGAATATAATTGCGGAGAAAAAAAATCTTCCAAACATTTCTGCGCAAAAGAAATTTTTTGCTTCAATATTCTTATTTTCTTCATTCTATTTAAATAAGAATAAAAAAAATTGGGAACATTTCTTTCCCCTCTGATGAGAGAAAAAGGCATCTTTTATATATAATATTAGAAAAAAAAAAAAAATCGAAAATTTTTGCAGGAAAGAAAATAAAAATATTTTTCTTTCTAAAGGAAAATTCTTTCTGCAAGAACTCTATAAAATTCTGCGACAATGTCGCCGCGATTCTGCCACGGGGTAAGACACTATATACTAAAGAATTAGAATTGTATTTTTGTAGTATGCATGACTATATAAGTATGTTAACTCGATACCTTTGCCGGGGTACCTTTTCTTAGATTGTCGATGCCACTCTCCCCATAAAAGAATTCTCACGTTTCTGCAAAAGTCAATGTGTTTTAAATTCACTAAAATATTATGTTTTTACTCTAAACTCTTCAAATATGCAATATGATAATGAACCAGTCTAGTTTAGTTCTTTAATAGTGAATATATATTGTATTTTTTACAGCAATAGTATGATATTTAAAATTTTTAAGAGTTATTTTCTTTCAGTAACTACTGTTGTTGAAATTGTGACACCAGAACCTACAGTTACAGTTCCTGTTTTCCTTGCAAGTAAATGTTTTGTTTTTTACTATTTCAGTTATTAAGTTATGTTATTTTGTATTAATTATTTTAAACTTTCATGGTGCTTAGCATTTTTAAAAAGTGCTTAAAGGTGCTTTTTTCATTGGATGTTTTTAAGAAGTGCTTAATTTACACTTTTCAATAATGAGATTTTTTTCTTTACCGTGCCAATTTTTGCCACGTCTATGCAAAAGCGTGGTTTTCACATTGTTCTATCCAGCATCTTCACAACTCATTCAACCACAATTCATTTCGGCGTACCATGGATCCATAGTGTATGAAAGCTCCGATCATTTTAAATGTTTGATGAAATACTTGCAAGTGCGCATAGTGACCGACCTGGGTTCGGTGAAGTTATTGCACTCCCGTATGCAACTCTGCTGCATTTTTCAAGATATTCTCAATTTCAGGCTTCATTTCCCACCCTCTGATATCGAGCCGAAAAATCTCTTGATCATTTTTTTAATGACTAATATAATGAAGAAAAGAGTTCTTTGTCAGAAACTAACTATTTTATCATAATTATGTAAAGTCTTTGAAAATTATTTTGCATTTTGATAATGTAGTGCTTAAAAATATTTTTGAGTGCCTAAAAAGTGCTTATTTTTTATTGATTTATCATGATTATGTAAAGTTTTTGAAAATTATTTTGCATTTTGATAATGTAGTGCTTAAAAATATTTTTGAGTGCCTAAAAAGTGCTTATTTTTTATTGATTTATCATGATTATGTAAAGTCTTTGAAAATTATTTTGCATTTTGATAATGTAGTGCTTAAAAATATTTTTTAATGCCTAAAAAGTGCTTATTTTTTATTGATTTATCATGATTATGTAAAGTCTTTGAAAATTATTTGCATTTTGATAATGTAGTGCTTAAAAATATTTTTGAGTGCCTAAAAAGTGCTTATTTTTTATTGAAAGATTTGGCTACGCACCCTGATTTCTCTAAAATGTTTTTGTATAATTTGCTGATCTTTTTTGTGATTCTTGATTGAGTTATTCCTGATTCTTTGACTGAAATTTTTTTGCTCTGATTATAATCTTTTTTAGTTGAAGCATTTTTCTTTAAAGGCCCTTTCCCACTCAGAAACTCTTACCGCCGAAAGGATATGACAGAAGAGATTGAATGCTTTTAATCTTCTTTAGTTTTTACATATGTGCTAATGATGTATAGTCATTTGGCAATATATTCTGCTACATACAGTGTGGTTATAATTAAAGTTGCTTTGTTTAGACCAACATAGATTCTGTTGGCACAGCATGTCCTTTTTTTGACCTTGTGCCACTAAACCCTATATTCAATTCAATTCGTGGATTCTGTTTTAGTTGACAGGTGTCAATCGCACTTGGTTTACACATTATAAAGACCATGAGGAAAAGAAACCTGCTCTTAAAAATTAATTCATATTTTAACCTGTATGTGAGCAGCACCAATGTGGCCTACAATTAAATTTTGACTACTAATGTGCCTGCTGTCTGGCCAATCACAGTTTCTTATTACGTTTAAAATTTATAATACTGGTGAAATTTTCAAAAATTTTATCTAAAGTAATACTGGAACTGATAAAATTAATGAAGTTGAACATTTTGGTTGTAAATGATAGCAAAAAGTTTGTCCGAAAGCGTTTAATAAGTGACATGTTTTTGTGCCATCTTACCCACTAGTTTGTTTTGGACCAAAAATTTTTGAGCCATTCAAACCTGTAGTACAACTAAAGAGGTATCATTTAAGACTTTTTCAGTGAACACCAAATGGGTTACTTAAAATGCTTAACAAAGGCTGAGTAGTAAATGAATTAACAATGGGCAAAGCGCAAAAAATTTATGAACAATATTTTATGTCAGAGCAAAAAACTTATTCAGGGTTGGCAGAGCTGCGATGGCTCAGGAGATAGAGTGTTCGCCTTCCAATGAGGTGAACTTGGTTCGAATGCCAGCGAAGGCTGGTCAATACAAATTCCGCAACCGGTTTTCACCAACCACGATGCTGACATGGAATATCCTCAGTGGTAGACTGATCATGGGTTAGAGTCCCCTTGCCGTGAGACTAGCTGTGCAAGATTCTCATGATCTTCCTCTCCATGTAACGCAAATGCGGGTTAGTGCCATTGAAAAGTTCTCCTTGAGGGCAAATTTCTCCCAATACTTGATGCAGGAATTTCTTTGTCTTCTGGATTGGGTTCAAAATTACGAGGCCACGCAGTTGAACATTAGTAGCAGTAAACCCTAAATTGCGTCGACTGTTCAAAGATGGTTATACAATAAAATAAAATCAGAGTTGGCAAAAGAATTAGTTTCGTTCATAATGAACAATCCTTATACATTCTCTATTTGTTTATTTTTACTCTCTAAGAAAAATTCACTTTTTCAGAAGGTAATTTACCGAGAAATTAAATTTAAACTTCTTCTGTTTTATTTTTAGGTCATTCTTTTTTAAAAGTATTGCTTGTTTTCTCTACCAATATCATTAAAAATGTTATTCTTATTTCTATTATTATCTGTTTTATCAGTAAGATATCTTGAGAAAATGATATCAGAAAAATTTTAGAGTGATAACTTATGATTAATTAGATTAAAATGTGCATTGTCTACATTTGGGGGCAAATTAAGAAATGCTTGGTAAGAAAATCTTTTAGCATTTACTGAAAAAAAAAGTTAAATTATAATTTTTTATTTATTTGTCACCATTACTTTACCTTTGTTTATTATTTATCTATTTATAAAAAAAATCTAATTATTTGTTGAATAATTTTAGTTGTTTACTTTGTCTTATTACTTAACTAATTGAACTTTTTCAGCTAAAAAATTTACTCACCATCAGAAACCGACTACAGTGAGTGAAATTCTAATAACCCCTACAAGTAAGAAATTTTACTCATTTTTCTTTTTAATTATTATCTTTCTCTTAAATATGTTTATCTAAATAATTACATTTTTCTTCTTTTAAACTTATTTTACTTAAAATCCCATACTTTGTGGCATGACAAGTTCTTTACGTAAGCAGACTATTATAATCTGTCAAATAATTCTTATTATCTACTGCATTTATTTTAAATTCATTTTGTGTTCAGGGATCTGTTTAGAAGAAATTTGGGTCCGTTAACGGACCCTTCACAAAATATCTTTTCATAAAAACGGACCCTTCACAAAATGATTTTTCTTATAATCCGACCCTTCACAAATTTATTTATCTTCATTATTGTTTTGTTAATTGAATAACCCTTCCCACGGCTGAAAAAAATAAAGATGGATGTAAACCAATTAAGATTTGTCTTTGGCAGACACTTCTTCCGTTACTCGTCCGAAATGAATATTCTGCGTTCAGCAGTATAGGCGAAATACCAAATATTTGTATGTTGCATCGCTAATTTAGTAGCTGCAATCGCTGTTTATTTTTTAAAATTTAATATTTTTAATTATAATTTTACAGTGTTGAGCATAATCTTGTATGTCTTTACAATTTAAAAACTCCTTGAAAAAGTTTTTTTTGCCATAACGGACCCTATTTCCACTAATTCACAAAAGCGGACCCTGGTTAAAAGAATGTGACTTAACGTTTATTTTATATTCACAAATTACGAGTAATTTTTTACAATTTTACAAAAACGGACCTTTCACAAAATTTCTGGACAGACCCCTGGTGTTTGTTTGTATTTGTATCAGTTTCAACTTTAAACACTGTGCCCCCGCTAAAATGACACTCACGATTTTAATCATGATTTAAATAGATTGGTTTAAATCCTGCCACCATGCATGCATTTATTTCAAAATGCATTGGGGCATATACATTTATTTTGAGCTAATAAAACAATTTAAATTTTTGAAAATAACTCTTCTTGTCTTATGTATTTAAAACCATTAATTTTAAATTCGTTTTGTGTTTCTATTTGTTTCAGCTTCTATTGTTGTACACAGTGTCCCTCCTGAAACAACACTGACGATTCCCATTCCTATAAAAAGTAATTATGTTTTCTCTTTATTAAATAAGTAAATTTTGAAAATTTAAAAATGACATTCAATGATTCAAATATTCAGAATATTGTTTAATTAATTCAGCATTGCACCCTCTTCTAGAAAATTCGCTAAAAGGGAAATGTACCCATTCTTACACTTATGGAAGTTTTTTATACGTTAAGCATAAATTAGAAACTATGAATTGTGAAACAAGGTTGGCAGATTGGCAGTAATGCTTGCTCCAAAAAGCTGTGCAGGTGTCCGTCACAAGCAGTGCAGATGGAGCTGTAATGGCTCAGGGCATGGAGTGTTCGCCTTAAAATAAGGTGAATCGTGCTCTAATCCCAGCGTTGGCTGGTCCATACGAATCCGCATCCGGCTTGCACCAGCCGCAGTGATTGCTTAAAATATCCTCAGTGTTAGAGAGATCATAGGACTGACCGTGGGAAGTCCTCGTGAACCTCCTCTCCATGTAACACAAATGTGGGTTAGTTCCATCAAAAAGTACTCCACAGAGGCAAATTTCTCCCAATACTTGATCCAGGAGTTCCCTTGTCTTTCTGGTTTGGTTCAAAAGTACTAAGCTACGGAGTTGAACATTAGTAGTCCTAAACCCAAAAATGTGGTGGCGTAAAATATTTTCTGTGTTAGACAATTCAGCGGTTTGAATCCCCTTACTGATGGGCTATATGTGGGAAGTTTTTATGGTTTTCCTCTCCATGTAATGCAGGTCAGATCCTCCAAAAAGTTTTCCATGGAAGATAATTTGTTTCAATGCTCAAGCCATGAGTTCCCTTGTCTTCTGGACTGGGTTCAATTTTACATGTTACAAAGTTAAACATTGATAGCCGTAAATCCAAAAGTGGATCTTGTGTTCGATGCTAGTTATAAAATAATGCTAAGGGTTCATCTAGGGGTACTGAACCTAGTCTGTTTGCAACACTTTCAGCTAGTTTAAGGATAAAATTATTTTAGGTTATGATGCTTTACTATATTTTATTGTCGCACATACTTCATTTATAATGCTGTATTGGTTAAAAACAAATTGAAATTTTTATTACCTTACTGAAGAAATCCTTTTTTTCTAATTTAATTAAATATCATAAAATTTCTATTAAATTAAATAAATTATTTTAATGACATGAATTATCTATTACTTTCTAATTATTTTATATTGTAATGTATTATCAACTATAATAACTAGAAAATATGAATCTTTCTTCTGTTATTTTTTTTTAACAATTAAAGCTTGTATAGTAAATTTTTTTCGTGATAAAAATTTTAATGTAATAAACGCTTTCATATCCTAACTCTTATTTTCAGGGAAACAGTAAAAATTCTGTTCTATGACAATTTTATGTAAATAAATTTCTTTTTTTACAATTTTAACTTATTTCATTGAATTATGTTGTGACTAAAATTTTCAATGCTGGGAAGACCTTCAGAATCAAAAATAAAATTTTCACAGAAACTTGCCCTGCTATCTGAGAAAAACTATAAGGCAGTATTTTCAATATAACTTCTATTTGCACCAAAAAGGTGAAACTAAAACAGAGGTGATTGTTATATAGTTTTTCCGAACAGCCTTGCCTCTCTTAATAACAGGGATGAGATTTTTCCGCTTTTTAACGGATTTTCCCCTTTTTCGCTTTTGCCTCTCGAAATTCAGCCCTTTTATCAAAAACTCCGATTCTCTAAAAATTTCAGTTTTTTAATAAATATTCCGCTTTTTCTGAAAATTCAGCCGTTGAAATAAAATAATTATATCGTTTTCAGATTTTCAAAGATAAACAAAAATTTCAAACTATGTAACTGCCAACCCTTCCTCATTTTTAATGATTTTAGCTATTCTCTCCACTTTAACGTGCAAAAAAAAAGAAAAATATTTTCCGCATTTTTACCCACCCGCCAGATAGCTCATATTTTCGTAGTCGCTGCATTTTAATATCAAACATCGATTTTCTTATTTACCTGATATAAAAGTTTTGCATTGCGATTCTTATTCATGCAATTTCAATATCGTACATTGCAATTTGCAATTCTTATTTACGGGGTTTAAAAACCCAATATCGTTATTTGTATTTACGGGATCGTCTGGATTTTATTATTACATGATTGCAACCATGAAGATTTACTCTTCTCGAAAATTCAGCTTTTTTGCCTTTTGGCTTATCTCATCCCTGTAATAAACTTTATATTTTTGTTCAAAATTATGTGAGATAAAATAACTGGTTTCCAAATCAGAAGGCAGCAAACCAGGGTTGGAATATTTGTCGACAAAAAGGGGTTTTTGCCAGGACAGTGGCAAAAACCAAATTATTTAAATTGCTGATTAAATATTATTACAAAATACTTAAAGCAAATTTAAATCAATCATAAGGAATAATAATTTTGATACATTACATGAAAAAAATATTTTTAAAATATTAATAATTAATATAAGGGTAATAATTTTTAAAGGATTGAAAGTTTTTGATCTCTTTTCATTTTAAAATCCTTAAATAAATGTTTTTTTTAACAAATTGTATTTTTTTTTTACTTCTTCATAATAACTTTTGATATGTATTATTTTACATATCATTCTTACACTATATTTAAAGAGAGACTTAAGAAAGCTAAGATTGATGTTTTATTAGATAGATTTTGATAATCACCTCCTTTCTCAATATTACTTCAAAATGCAAACAAAACCACACAATTTAAATTCTTGTAAAATTTCCAGTGAATTTTGGGAATTAATGTCTCATTTACACTCATATCCTTCTAGTAGTACTGCCATTAAAAGAGTGTTTTTGAATTTTTCATTTGTACATTCTAAAATTCGGAATAAGTTGACTCTAAATAATGTTTCAAAACTAGTGTACTGTTATGCTATGTTGAGACAGCACAAATTGTATTGTGATGATTAATAAAGTATTGAATTTGGGCAAATTTAAAATATTGCATTGATACTTGTATATTTTAATTAACTACACATGTTGATAGATATTTCATGCTTTAAATTATAGTTATATTAATTTAAAATAAGCTCATTTCACTGGAAAAAAGAGAATAATCACTAATTTTCCGATCAATAATGTTTTAAAACTACCAAAATGATATATTAATATATTATGATTTAATTATGGAATAATAATTTTGTCAATTTTTTTTAAATTATATATATTTATAGTATATATTTTAATTTTAGGAATAACTTTGTATCAAAAAATGTGTTTTTGTCCTCTCATTTTGGAAAATATAGGTTTTTGTCCTCTCATTTTGGAAAATATAGGTTTTTGCCTCTTTGATCCTGTGAAAACCTGTTTTTGCCAGGACGGTTTTTACCATGGTTTTTTCGACCTGCGGCAAAAACTTGCCAACCCTGCAGGAAACTTTGCAATATTATCCAATAACTAAACTTTGCAATATTTTTAATTGATTCTTTAATCATTATTCATTGTTTGAACACTCTTATATTATAGTCTGATAATATAATTATTTATTATATATATATTAAAAAAATAACTTACAGTAATATGCGAGTTTTTATAGAGTACACATTTAATGAAGAAAAACTTGCTTATTTAAAAACTTATTTATTTAAATTAATAGATAATTTATTTCAGCACCAAAAATCACTCAGCATTTTCTCACTACTACTACAAGAAAAATAGCATTCCCAGCTTCAAGTAAGAAGTTTCATTCATTTGTAAAATTTAATTTAAACAAGCAATTTTTTTTAAATAAATTTATATATATATATATCACTTTTCTTATTTTTATTATGAGCTGTTAATGATTGTATGTATGAATTGTATTGATCTTATGTATGGTGGTGAATGCTTAAAACGCTATTAAAAAAATTGGATTTGCGTTAAAATACAGAACTATATTGGCTTTATGTTATAAGCAGAACACAAAAAAATTTTTTTGTTTGATAATAAAATGCTACTGTTAATTACATTGTGCCTTAAAAATTTATTGCGCTTTATAAATAAATCAGCATTTCTATCAGTGATATATATTAGTGGTTTCTTTATGAAATTGAATTTTAATAATGACAGAATTTGGAAACATTTGTTGTTAAAGTGCTTAATTAATTAGAGTTTTAATCTTTATAAATATTTTATTATCTTTCATTAGATATTATAACTGCATATTCAAATTCATTGAACAATTCATATCTCATAGGAAAATTTTCCATTGTAAGCATTTTGTTCTACTAAGTAGTTTTATTAGTTAAGTGATTATTTTGTATACATATAGCTCATATTACAATTGAAGATTTTTCTACTCCATCTACTGTGATTTTTAAGAAAACACCAATTAGTAAGTCTTTTTTTATTAGAGTTTAATTGATTTCATGTATTCTTGATTTAAAACTTTCTATTAACTTTTATGTTTCAGTGACTACTCATTCAGAAATTATGACCACCAAAACATCTCGTTACCCTATTCCAAGTATAGTATTTTATTTTTTATTTACAATGAACATTTCAGCATAAAAATTATGTGTTCGACTTAAAAGGTTTGTTTAAGCTATTTTACATTTAACTTCAAAATTTAAATTTTCTATGGACTTGTATGCTGATTATAGAACTAAAGAAAGCTTTTGAAAACTCTGTAGTAAATCCGAATTTTCCCATTTTTTAAAGACACTTTAGTTTTTAGCACATTTCTTTTCACTTTTCATTTATTTTTTTCAACTTTTTTTTTCTTTGCAAATTAAAAACATACCTGATTTTTTCACTTATAAACATATTCATTTCCAGAATAATGAGTTTTAAAGAAATTTTTATGATAATTTTAATAATTATTAATTTTTGTTTTATTTATTTTATTTTTTCGTAAAATTTCATAACAAAATATCAATTGAATGTTTTATGTTGCATATGCATATTCATACAAGCATTATATATATTATTTTCTCCTTTACTGCATAATATAGAAAATAATATTTAATAGAAAATAATGTACAAATATTATTTTATAATATTTAATAATTTGTATATTTAATAATATACAAATGTTATTTTCTCCTTTACTATAGAAAACAAGATCGAGTCTAAGAAATGTCTTTGTAAAATGGATTTGTTTGAGATTACTTCCAATTATTTAATACCGATGTATCTCAGAAAGTTTCCTTTCAACAAATCTATTTTAAAAATGCACCCATTGTTACTGGTTTATATATTTAGTTGATCTATCCCAGTAATTAAATTCTCTCGGGAACCAGAGCATGAAGCTATTTATCTATTTATTCTTTTAAGCACATTGGTTCAACCAAAATTTTTCAGACTATGAAGTTAAGGTTAATGGCATAAACCAAGTAGGATTATGCTTAACCCTCCATGTCATGCCTTCAGGAATTTTATGAATGAAAATATCGTTGGAAACATAATCCAATTCGAACAAACATAAAGAATAAAATATGCTAAAATAGTGTAATGAATGATGCAACTAAGTTTGCATCTTTACAAATATAAATGAATTATATGTCCGTGTAAATGTTGATTTAACAAACCCCTAAAAAAAAAATTTAAAAAGAACGGAGGTAGACTTATACACTTGTACTAAAGTGGAGCATTCATTGATCATAAAATATTTATACTATATAAATAATTATGTAGATATAAATAACTCTCTGTGTCATATTACCTTTACCAATTACCCCTTTCCTAAAACTGTTTTTCAGTGTATTTTTTAAAATGTTTATTTCATTTTCTTACATCTTATTTTCTCTACATAGAAAGGTTTCTTTTTAAAAACAAAGCTTAAATTAAGTTCAGAAAAAAATTATGAATAAGAAAAGTTATGATAATTTTATTCAAGAGTGTTTCAAAATACAGGAAACAATAAAGACTTTTAAAGCTAGGAATTTAAAGAATCAGAAACATCATCTGAGTTGAATTCATTTATGCTCGCGTAAACTCACAATGAATCAACTTCATCTTTATTTGCTGAGTTTAAAAAATCCTCCTCATCCCCATCCAAAGAATGTGAATCCACATTTTTAGGGATTACTTTGCCTTGTGTCTAGTATTATTTGGCACATGATCTCTATAATAATAAATGCCTTGCCAACAGCAATCGACTTATAGCCCCGCAATGCGAGAAAGCTGCTATCTCGTAATTAAAAATATGGAGTTTACTTAGACACTGTGATATTGGGCTAATAATTATAATTGCAAAAATATGTTTTTCCATTTCTATCTAACTCTATCATAAAACATCACTTGATAGTAATAAAATTACAATTATTGAACTAGCATATTACAAAAATCGTTAACTATTTTGTAATACTTTTTGTGTTTAATCTAATTTTTTTTATATTGTTACAGGCAAAACCTATTCCATAACAAGGCCTACTGAACTACCAAAAACATTTTCGATCACACCAACAAGTAATTTCAATTTTTATACTTAACTATGATATTTTTTAATGGATTTTCATGTTAAGATAATTAAGTATTAGATATGAATGAAGAGGTATACAAAATCTAATTTGCCTTTTTTAGGATTTTTCTCAGGTAGTGGTTATTCCATTGATCTTCAATAAAATACCACTGCTGCTATTCTGCCAACTTTGACCTTTTTACAGGAATTAAACCGAGCATGAGTTTGGTTCACTAGCAGTAATGTTATTAAACCGATCTGAACTGTATGGTTAACCACTTAACCTTAAAAACTTCAAAGTTCTTTAAACTCTTGCATCATTTACTGGTTTTTATTAAAGGAACGAGAGAAAAAATTCATAAGATTTAATATTGAAAAATATTGTTTAACCTATTCAGCATTGCACCATTCTACCTTAAAAAAGTTCCTTAAACTTTTGCATTATTTACTGGGTTTTTGAAAAATAAAGAGAAAACTATTCAACAATATTCATAGTAAGAAGTCTAATAAATAAATAGAGTAATGTTATGAAATTTCACTGATACAGTCAAACCTCTATTTAACAAAGTCGCTAAATTCAGATAAAAAGATCCTTATATGGAAAATTCGTTAAATAGAAAATCTTAATTTGAAATACTTAAATAACACAAAACAGGTTTTAAATTCATAAACACTAGACATAATTAAAATAGCAATTGATACATCTTTATCTTGTAAATTATTATCTACTATCGAACTGTTTCAAATTATTTTAACATTTCATAATAATGAAGGTTCTTGATGATTTCTTCATTATTTCTGCCTTCGTCTTCCTCACAATTTATTACTGTATTGTTTTTAACTTTCATGCTTTCCAAAATATCCGATTCAGTTAATGTTTCTGTGGTTGCAGCTTCAGAATCAATAAAAAGAAAATCATTAATGAGTACATCATCATCAATTTCATGGTTCTCTCTTAGCTGTACCCATATTTTATTAAGTTCTTCTAAATGAATATCATCCTCGATTCCTCTGCATTTTCCTAATTTTCTACGCTGAGTAAGAATCCAGCTTTAGCAAAACTGTTACGAATAGTACGATCTGTAACATCATAGTTCCGTGCTTCAGAAATTCCTGTTATGCTTTCTTGTAAATAGATTTTTGGCTTAGATTCCTGTATGAAGTGCAAATAAAAAGGTAAAGTGATTTTACTGTTTTCTCTAAAAGTGGCTACAAAAATCAATTCAAGGTCATGTCCCCCATAAAATGCGTTAACAAGTTTGAAATGTTCTGAAATATTTTGGGAAATAGGGAAAGTGGATCTCAAAGAAAAGTTCGTTAAATAGAAAATTCACTTTGCTATTTGGAAGTTATATTACGAAGAAACTTCCAAAATGGAAGTTTGTTAAGTAGAAATCCAACTGTATGTATTCTATCTAAAACTTTTTAAAGTATAAATAGTTTCTAAAACTTTTAAAACTATTTATGTTGCAGCAATTGTTTGGACTCAGACTGTGGACACTACAACAGTTAGTAACATACATTTGTCTGTACCAGGTAAGGATTTTTAATTTTATTTGAATATGTTTTTAAGAATTAAAGGTCGTTCAAATGTGACCTTGTTATGTAGGATAAAACTAAGAACATTTTAAGTGTAATTATTTCTCAAGAGAAAATTGGTCTAAGCTATACTTTCAAATTTGCAAATATCCATGAAATGCTTTATAGTGCTTAAAAAATATATTTTTCAGTATGTTGGAATGTATGGCACAGTGTAACATTTCCCTGTACCCTTATTCTCTCTTGTCACTTGTCATGCTACATTACATTTTCATATACTTGCAATTCAGAAACAGAGTACGTTAGATTGTATTTCAAATTTTACAACCAAAGCAAAATCATTGGAAAAGCATTTATTTCTTTTTAGAATAAACATTCGATAATAAAAATGTGAAAATAAATGATATAAAAATATTTTATCGGCTGAATTCATATGAATTTTTTTTAACTAACGTGTGATGACACACTTATTTTTACCCCACTCTTTTCCTTGTCACAATTTCATAAATCCCCTCCCCTCAAGTGTAGAATCCTATGTGAACCTGAACAGTTCTCAAAATGAATAAAAAATCGTAGGAACAAGTTTCTAAATTGATCTTGAACTGTCTTGTATAAATAATTTTTATTGAATGAAAGAGATCTGAAGTTTTTTTCTCTCCTTAAAATCAGAACCATAGTATTCAGCTTTATCTTAAGTGTTATCATGGTGCGTAGCATTTTTAAAAAGTGTTTATTTTTGTATTGTAGAAGCTCTGTAAGGTGCTTTTTTTATTGTGTGTTTTTAAAATGTGCTTAATTTTCCATTTTTGAAAAAAAAAATTTCTTTACCATATCGTTTTTCTCCACGTATTATGCAAAAGCCTGGTTTTCACATTGTTTTCTGCTGCATTTTGCAACATATTCTCAATTTCAGGCTTCATTTTCCACCCTCTGAAATCAAACCGAAAAATCTCTCTATCTTTTCATAGTGGCTAATGTAATCAAGAGAAGAGTTCTTTGTCAGAAACTAGTTATTTTATCACTGATTTTGTAAAGACTTTGAAAATTAGTGTGCATTTTTTTATTGCATATTATGCTTAAAAATATTTTTTGAGTGTTTAAAAAGTACTTGAAAGGTGCTTATTTTTTGTTGTAAGATTTGGCTATGCTCCTTGCTTATTTTCACTTCTACCATTTCACCTGCCACATGCAATTCATACATGTGCTAGTAGTTCATGTGACATGCAGTTTATAAACATTCACGTGGAGATGTAAGGAAATAGGATGTAGTGAAAATGTTCCCTTATAAAGTTTTATTCTGAGATTCACTTCAAAATTGGCTTTCTTTCTGTACAGGAAAGACAAATAAACATAATGAAAGAGTCTATTAACATAAATATGTTGCAAAGAACCCTATCAAATGTTTGAATACTTTATAAATAAATATACAGTACTTAAGTTTGAGTGCAGGTTATTCCCATCTGAGAAGTAACTAAAATTTTGAGAGAAGTTTTTGATGAATAAAAACACTATCTTGTAAAGCTAGAAGCAATTTTTGATCAAATTTAATTGAATTTGTTAGAATTATATCCTACCTATCCTAATTTTTTTTTAGTTAAATAATTAAACTTTATAATTCTCAGAAAACTTAAGAATATAATTTTTATTATTATTAACTGCACTCAGTGAGTATTATGTTGGTATTAATTTAAAATTGATTATAAAATTATTTATTTTAAATTGATTAATGTATGATAACAGTTGAATAATATAATTAGTATATTATCAGTAATCAAAATGTTGTTTAGTTTTTTGATAATCTCTCATCTTTTTTTTTAATTATTTGGCATGTTTGCATAACACACTGTAATTATTTTTTTTAGCTAAACATCACGAGCAAATGATAGAAGCAACAAAAGTGGGCAAACTAATTATAACGCCAACAAGTATTATTTTTTATCTTTTTTTTAACTATAGAAATTTAAAATAAATTAATTAAATGATCAATTATGTTTCTTTTCTGTTCTTTGTAGCGTACTATGTAACTGAAACAGTTCCTACCCAATCTACTGCACTACTGCATATTCCAGTACCAAGTAAGAAATAGCTTAGCTCTTAGAATGCAAACATTAAGTTCTTTTTTTTCTGGTTAATTCTATGCTCGCTTTTTTATTAATTTTCCTTCAAATTGCATGAAATATTACTTTGTTTTCATGACACTGTTTTTATGTCTTGTTTCATGTTTTTTTTTTTTTTTTTTTTTTGTATTTCAGGTAAGATGTGGTCTCAATATATGATACCAACAGAAGTGGCAACTTTTCATTTTACTCCCCGTAGTACGTATTTATTTTAAAATTTGTTATTGTTTTTCACAATAGCTCTTATTGATATTTTCTTACGAAAACATTCAGATAAATGTTATCAAAATATCTAAGGTAAATAATTTTTGTTGCTTAATTTGTGTACATTTTATATATACAGTCGGACCTCTATTTAACAAAGTCGCTAAATCCCAATAATAAGTTCGTTATAGGAAAAATTCGTTAAATAGAAAATCATCTTTTGAAATACTTAAACGACACAAAGCAGGTTTCAAATTTATAAACACTAAACATAATTAAAATAGCAATAGATACACCTATATCTTGTAAACTAGTATCTACTATTTATTTTATATATCTTAACCATATAAAAGAAATCTGCATGGAAAGCTAATATAGAGCAAAATATTATCCAGTGTTACACTATCATGCTACATCCATTTTCAACCAAATTAAGCTAAATTTATGTATAAAATTATAGTTGCATTTATTATAACAGTAATTTTAAACATACATTACCACATGCGTTCTTAAGTTTAATTGCTAGAGATAAAATCCGTCAATTTTGTCAGAGTTTTTTGTTTGACATGCAAACAAAAAGGTAACGGGATTTTACTGCTTTCTCTAAAAGTGGCTTCAAAAATCAATTCAAGTTCATTTCCCCCCATAAAATGAGTTAACAAGTTTGAAATGTTCTGAAATTTTTGGGAAATAGGGAAAGTGGATCTCAAAGGAAAGTTCGTTAAATAGAAAATTCACCTCGCTATTTGGAAGTTATTTTACGAAGAACTTTTGAAAATGTTCGTAGTTCCTCGAAAAAATTTGCAAAATGGAAAAATTCGCTAAATGGAAGTGCGACTGTATGTATGTATGTATATATATTCTGTAAAGGCAACATTTCTGTTATTTTAAATTAGTAATTGTTATAATTAAAAGTATCTTACAGAAAATATTAATGCTAAGGAAGTTTGTTGCAGAAAGCCTGAAAAAATTATGCCATAAGCAAAGCATATATAAGCTAGTAGTTAATTCTTTGTTGCATAATTTATGTACAGTTATATATGATATTATATGTGCCCCATGACTGCCTTTCAAATATGCTCCCTTTTGCAAATATTATTTGTGTGCTCACTATTATGTACTTACTTTTTCAATTTTTTATATTAAATATGTATTCATGAAGGACTCCAAGATCTTTTATAGTTTCCATGATATAAAAACTTTTTTAAGTTATTCAGGGGGGAGGGGGGAAAGAAATGTAGAAAAAAGTTGCAGGATTTAGCACTGTCTTTGATATCATTTTTTAATAATGTTACATCTTTCATTTCAGAAATGTATTATATATTAACAGAAAAATTATTTTAGGAAATACTTCACTATCTCATTAGGATTAAGATAAAACTTTTTATTTTCACCCCAAAATCTCATCCTACAAGATGCTTTTAAGAAAATGTTATCAAGAAAAAGAAGTTTTTTTATAAAATAGTGCAGTTCAAGAATGAATGCAAATTAATAAAATCGTTTTTCATGTTATCATATTTTATATAATTTTTTTAATTGATAGGAATAAAAGCTCATTTATTGGAGCTTCCTTCTTGAGAATAAATTAATGTCATAAGAGGAGTGCTTTTAATATTGTTTTCTGATCACATATTTTTATTCTCCAACCATGGTGCGTAACGTTTTTATATAGTTATTAAAGGTGCTAATTTTCGTTTTTTAAAAGCGTTGAAGGCTCTTTTTTATTTCATGTTTTTAATTGTCCCTTTTTGAAAGGGAGATTTTTTTTTCTATTTGTCATTTCTATTTTTGTCAATTTTTGCCACATATTATGCAAAAGCATGCTTTTTGAATTGTTCTATTCAACTTTTTCACAATTCATTCAACCACAATCTATTTCAGCATACCATCGATCCATAGCGCTTTCATAAGAAAGCACTATGGATTGATTCGTAACGCATTCAATGGATTGATTCATAACGCATTTGCGCTTTCATAAGAAAGCGCAATTTTTTTTACAGATTTGATGAAATGTTTGCGAGTACGCATGTTGGTATACTGAGCTGGGCTCGGTGAGATTCTTGCACTCTCATGTGCAGCTCTGCTGCATTTTGCAAGATATTCTCATGTTCAGGCTTCATTTTCTACCCTCTGAAATTGAACCGAAAAATCTCTATCTTTTCATAGTGGCTAATGTAATCAAGAAAAGAGTTCTTTGTCAGAAACTAGTTATTTTATCACTGATTATGTAAAGACTTTGAAAATTATTCTGCATTTTGTTATTGCATATTGTGCTTAAAATTATTTTTTGAGTGCTTAAAAAGTACTTGAAAAGTGCTTATTTTTTGTTGAAAGATGTGGCTATGCACCCTGTTGAAGCAAATTTAAGTTGGCCAATTTAGACATTCTAAAATTTACAGTTCACTCTGGTCTTAAATATGCTTGCAAACAAAGAAGTTAGTCACTTTTTGACATGTAAAAAGAAAAAAGAAATTTAAATTAATCAATCAAACCAGACTATTAGTGAAGCAGAATTAAAAGTGGCAAAATGAGATTATAAATATAACTGAGGAGATGTACAATAAAGCAGTCATTTTTCTTACCTTAGCTAATTCTTTTCTTCATTTCAAAGATAAAACATTTTTCACTTATGATTAATCAGCTCTTAGGCACCTTAATGATGTTATTGTTTTTTTAAACTTTTGTTAAGCTTGTCTTTGAAGATATTTCTTTTAATATTTCTTTTTTTTTTTTTTTTCTACTTCATTTTATTAGCTATTATTGAGACTGAGTCTCTTCCTGTGGCTACAACAAAAGTGCTGGTGAAAATTCCAACTGGTGAGCAATAATGTCTTTTATCTCATTGTTTCTTTTAATTATTTCTGTTTAAATTTAGAATTTTGATGCTTATAATAAAATAAACTTGACATTCATTACAACAATCCCTGTAGTACAAACAAAACAGGTACTAGATTTAGCCGTATCGTTTGCACACAGAAATAAAGCAAATATTTCCTTATAATTCATAAATACTGGACTTATTTTAAGAAAGACGTGCTATACGTTGAAAAGAATTTTGAAAGTGAAAGAATATTTGACATAAACAGTTTTTTAAGTCAATAATGTGCAAGCATAAATCTATTACATTAAAGGTTTAAAACACGTTTAATTTTATTTTAAATGATATCTTTAATATTAGGAGTTTTTAGAAAGTCATTTATGCAGCTTTTTCTAGATTTTGAAATTTACTGTCATGAAAACGAGGGCATGAAATCGGAACACCTTGTTCTGTCATCAGATATACATTACGATTTTTAATTATTGCAAACAGAGTGCTTTCCCGGTTTTGGAATATTTTAAGCAATTTGGGGTTTTGATTTAATTCTACTATCCATTTTTTTTTTTCAAATTTTCCAATTTCTCATCTAAGTATATAGCATTAATCTGTTCATGAGCAGCGGTTTTTGCTAAAAACCATACGTCCATCTTACATTAGCTTTCGTTACAGTTTTCTGCATGATTTTTAAAGTCTTAATATTTTAATATGTCATCACAACATCGGAGTTACACTTTTAAGTTAGTAGTCGTGTCTCGATTTACGACAATTCCACAGTGAATTAGGTTAGTTATGTCAATTGTTTTTTCGGTAGTTATCAAAACAGCTTTTCACTTAGTCTTGTAAAATCTCAATGTTTCGATATGATATTATTTCGTTTGCAGTATAACGCTTTACTATTCGAAAAAAGTATTCTCACCATATATCATAAATACTATATTTTACAATAAGTTTGAATATATGATAATTATCGATATGATAATTATCAACAAAAAAAAAAAGAATCTAAAAGGACATCAAGAACAGCAAATATGTTTCTATCTAATAAATTGTCCTTAATAACAACTGTTAAATGCAAAGTTACTGGGGGTGCTGATAAATTTTTTTTAGGTAAGTAATTTTAGCGCTTTACTATTCTAAAAAAGTATATTCACCATATATCATAAATAATATATTTTACGATAAATTTGAATAAGGGATAATTATAAAAAAATAATATAATGATAATTATAAGCAACGAAAAGAATGTAACAGGATATTGAGAATTGTAAATATCTGAAACATTGTCCTTAATGATAACTGTTAAATACAAAATTATTGGAGGTGCTGATAAATTTTTTTAGGTAACCAAAATATTTATAAATGTAAAAATACTGTAATATATTTCAAAATATTAATTGGCAATAAATCGTGATATTATAATTCTGATTCAATAAAGTGTAAGAGAGTAAGTGCAATATCTGAACAGAGAAAGGGTAATGATCCTACATAATTGACTTTCTTTCACAAGCAAGCAATGATGTGGAAATGGTAAGTTTTAACGCTTAGTTGTAGCATTGTTTTGAATAAAAAGATTATAAAATGAAACAGACCCAACAACATTTGTTTTAAATGACAATATTGTACAATGAAACAGGCCAAGCAGCATTGCTTTAAATTACACAATTATAGAATGAAACAAACAGATCATTGCTATGCATGGAAACGGAACAGCATTGCTTTGAATAATAAGATAAAACAATGAAACAGACCAAACAGTATTGCTTTAAATAACAAGATTATACAATGAAGTAAACAAATTATTGCTTTGCATGCGTACAGAACAGATTCGCTTTGAATAATAAGGTAAAACAATAAAACAGATCGAGCAGCATTGTTTTAAATTACAAAAGATTGTACAATGAAACATACAAACTGCAAGATGTCTAATCTATTTTGCTAATGTCAATTTAAAACTAACTAAAATATGTGATTTCTCCAATAACTTCTACAGTTTAAAATCATCACTGTTAATGAATTTTGTTGAATTTTTATTTCTCAAAATGTCATAATTTTACTTGGGTATTGTTTATTTAGTTCCTGTCTTTAAATGTTTATGTAATTGGAAAGTATCAATTTTTTTGCAAATTATTTTTTACAATTTATTAAAATTTAACCCTTATAAATTAATTTTCATACCCTCATTCTAGTTCATACTGATTTTCAGTTTCCATTGAGTCCAAAAATTTGTTTAAAAAATAAATAAAATAAAAGTAATATATTTTTTTATTAGCTAATTTTAACTGTTATAGAAACATTAAATTTTTAATAATAATATATGTATCATATTTCAAATGATTGATTATATTGTTTTATTGTTTCTTTGTTCAGAATAAAAAGTGGTGCTAGAAAACTCTCTAAAAATTATACTTTATTCTTTCGCAATGGTATAATTTTTTTATATTTATTCATTTTGTTATGAATGTAAATTTTATTTTGATAAAATATTGTTTACCTAATAATTATTATTTATTTTAAAAATTCCTTTCTTTAGTTACTACAAAAGCAGAAACATATCCTGATACTACATTAACAGTATTTTTCCCTGTTAAATGTAAGATTTTTTTTATTGAATGTTCTATTTTCTTCATCTGGAAATGTGATAAAGTTAATTATGTGTGTGTCGTATTATAAATTGAGAAAAAATTTAATGATTCTTGCATAACTACTTTTGTAAAATTAAATGTTTTTGTTCTTATAATCATCTCTAATACACTTAGTATCTACTTTAAAAAAGCAACTTGTGTTTAATGCTTTAAATAATTAATTTCTTTATTTTTGATGCAACTTTGTAAAGGCAGCTTGTTCTTAATTCTTTCATTATTTGAATTCTTTATTTATGTTACTTAGTATCCACTTTGTAAGGGCAACTTGTTTTTTATGTAAACCACATAGTCGCAATCAAACAATTGGTCAGAAAATTGTAGAGAACAAGTTTTTCATTTCAAAGTTAAAGTACTGTGAATATCAAGAAGATTTATTTTTTACAATGCCACAGTTTTCAAGAAATGCAACATTCTTTTCTTAAAAGCATTGTTAACTTTTGGCATTGTAGGATGCTTGTGTTTCAAATGCCATAATGCAATACTTTGAAATTTAGTTTTTACATCACAGTATATATCTATAAATATTGAGTACGCGTCATTACGAATTTGCTACTTTGCAACATTATACTAAAGCACCAATAAAAAAAAAATGATAAATATTCTTTAGAAAAAAGCACATCACTTCCAAATATTGTTTCGAATCTCCAAAACATTGTTTATGGGAAAAGCAGAATTTGTTTGAAGTTTTGGATTCTATTCACTCAATATTGTAGTTAGAAGAGCAAATACAATATTTTGCTCCTTTAATTTTTTTAAATGCTGAGCAGCTAAAAAAAACTATTAACTTTATTCAGAATGTGCCCTATGTATACTCAATGCTTATTAATATAAAATTACTAAATGAGTGTTATTTATTCATATTTTAATATGCTAATATTTATTTATATTTTAATATGCTAATATTTATTTATTATTATAATGCAGCTAAGAAATATGTCTTGACTCTTGAAGCCAAAGAACCTGAATTTATTCATATAACCCCATCGAGTAAGCTCTTTTTTTATACTATCAAATTGTTTATTTTTCACTGCATTTTGTTATTTATAAAATATTCTAATTCAAACATGTGTTTGATAAAACTCTATTTCTAAATTTTTTCTGAATTCTTTTTTTTGTTAATTATTCATCCTTACTATTCTTACTTACTGTAAACACCATATCATACTTATTTTTTTTACTTTGTGTAGTGCCTGATTATTATATTTTGTGTTGAAACGTGAATTAAGGCTGCTACCTAGGGCTGTGACTAAGGCATACGAAACATGCTCCTAAATCTGTCCAAAAGTACCGTACTGCTTCTCCTGATTATTCTTTTAGGATCGAATTTGTTGTTATTTCTAATGACACTTGGACAATCCAAACAAACAAGTTTGCAAATTAATTCACGAAGGTTTGTCTTTCATTTGATAAAAGAGTAAAGCAAGGGGGAAAGTATGTCTTGGCTCAGAACTCCGCAGATAGATGGCAGCACCACTCATTAATGTTGTTACTTTCTCACTTTAGACATAGATTTAAAGGAAAAGAAAATTTTCTCTAGATCCCTGTACCCATGGTACTGCTCAGCTGTCAACCACAAGTCTTTCAATTCCACAGATTTATGAGCATGTAATTAGAGGGATTGAGAATGAAGTCCAAATTCTATAACCACTGGGCTACCACAACTCAATATTTGTTTTTATTGTAATTAAGTCAAGCAAATTATTCTCCTTTTTGTTCGACAATTGCTCTTTTTAAGGGTAGTTTGGTATATGTATACTGTGCTAAAAATAACCAGATTTTTATCTTTTTTTTAATGCTGTATTGACTACTTTTCCCCTCTACTATGCATAGAATATATATATACCAGGGGTCTGTCTAGAAGAAATTTGGTTCCTATAATGGACCCTTCACAAAATAATTTGTCTTTTAATTGAACCCTTCACAAATTTGTTTATCGTCATAATTGTTTTGTTAGTCGAATAAACCCTTCCCAGGAAGGGGGGGGGGGGAGAAAGACAAATGGAAATGAACTAAGCTGTGTCTTCGGCAGAAGCTTCTTCCTTTATTCGACCGAAATTAATATTCTGCGTTCAGCAGTATAGGCTAAATACCAAATATTTGTATATTGCATCTCAAATTTAGTAGCAGCAATTGCTGTTTATTTTTTAAATTTTTAATTATAATTTTACAGTGTTGAGCATAATCTTGTATGTCTTTACAATTTAAAAACTCCTTGATAAAGTTTTTTTTTGCAATAACGGACCCTATTTCCACAAATTCACAAAAGCGGACGCTGGTTGAAAGAATGAGACTTAACGTTTATTTTGTATTCACAAGTTACGAGTAATTTTTTCACAATTTTACAAAAACGGACCTTTCACAAAATGTCTGGACAGACCCTTGTATACAATATATGCAAGTGAACGCATACTTTTTGCTGAGTTACTTTTCTTATATATTTTTATTTGGAATGTATTTTTATGATCAAAATAAATTATGGGTGAAATGTATTTATTATGAAATTAGTTAATTTTTTTCGATGGTATGCATTATTCGTATATTTTTTAATCAATATGAATCTTAAGCAATTACTAATATTTTGCTTTTTTTTTCTTTTTATAGCTTTTGTGGTAACTGAGACAGTCACTCCAACAACTGTAGAAACTATTTATGCTCCTATGTACAGTAAGTATGGGCCAATATTCTTCAGCTTTTTTTGCAATGTACTAGGTAGCAGGGCCCCCCCTTGCTTGCACTCGCCAACCCACAATAATTGTTATAATTATTTTTTTTATTTGCTTCACAAATAAGGAATCATTACTTTATGATTTATTTTTGTAATTTAAACTTGAATATCCTTATCTACATAAACTCAGTGAGCACTAGTAGAATATATACCACTGCATTAAAAAAAATCAATAATTTATCAAAACTTTATCGATATAAATCCAGTGTACACCAGTATAATATATTACATTATATACAAAGAAATTAAAATATTCCTTAGCTTTTTTGTATTCTATTTGATATGTTAATGATAATTTGCCTTGATAATATAATTATTTTCTGCTTTCAACTTGTAAAAAATGTGTTCCACAATGAGATAATAGTTAATTTTTTATCATTTTGCTTTAAGTTTTGCAATAAATATACAAATGAAAATCATTTGAGCCTTTTATCACACGTTTCTGAGCTTTTTTTCCCTTAGATTTCAAGATTTTAGAAAACTGATAGTGCTCTTATTTGTCTGGCCTATATTATTGCTGGTGAAAAATGCATTGTGGCTTGCAAGCTAAAAATGGTTTCTACAGACATGATTATATCCAAGTGTTAAACCTGATTATAGAAAAGAAAAAAGAACCATTTAAAGAAAGAAAATTGTGAGGGAAGAGATTTATTTTTCCACTTTTGTTTTTTCAAGTTGTAACATAGTTTTTTGTAATGTTATTGCTATAATTTATGATTTGATTTACTGGAATTTTAAGTTGGGAGTTACAGTTCTTAAATTTAGAACTCTGGCACCTAAAAAGTTTGTATTTCATTGGTAAGGTTGCAAATTTGTTTGGGGAAATTTATCTAAATTTCTGAAAATCTGGCAAGAAATATTAAAAAATGTGCAGAACCACTTAAATAATATATATGCAGTATACGCGCTGAAAGCTATAGACTTGGTACAAGTAATAAAAAAATAGCATATAAAAGATCTGAAAAGGCTCTTTTAAACCCCTGATGGTTCTACAGGTAAAAGGACATAGTTTAACCTGCAGTCTTTTCTGCATTGCAAAACCAGTTTTTCCATGTTACTAGATAGAGAAAAGGTGTATAGGGGAGAAACATTCTACTAATTTTATTTACCACATTTACTAAACTGCCAGTGGGTTAATAGGTATATAAATTTTTAATAAAATATTGTATTGTTTTTTATACTGATATATAACAAAAAAATTAAATAACTTGTCTTGCATTGAAATTTTTATTGTATCATAGTTACTTTTTAAAGAAGATATAAAGTGTATCTTTTTGTCACTAAATCATTAATTCTTTGGAGATAAATTTCTTTTTTTTTTTTTTTTTTTTTTTTTTTTTTGCTACTTATATCTAATAAGTGCAGTGAAGGGTTAAGAATATGAGGGGGGGGGGGGAATTGAAGGTTTTTAGAATCAGAATGTTTAAGCAAAATTTGGAGAGTATAAAACAAGTCAAGAGATCTAAAATGGATACAAGGAATCAAGTGCAGAACAGCAGGGACACGGTAAAAACAGATAATATGAAGAATGAAAGGACATCCATGCATTTTTCAGAATTTGATCCCATGACCTTTCTGGTGTAAGGCCTGCTTCTGACCGCCACACAGTTCGGTCGGCAAAATATTAAAAATTGTATGGAGAAAAAGCCAAACAAATTCCTCAAGGGAAACTCCACTTTGACTTAGACCTAGAAATAAAATCAAGAATTACATATGAAGGTAAAGTAACAGAAGACTTGGAAGAGATTGTGAATTACTTACTGAAAACAACAAGCAACCGTTAATGTGAAAAGTCTTAAAGTAGGTTAGAACCCTTAAGGATCTGCTTTGCAATATTGATAGAGATGACTTGAAACTAATCCTAAATCACACAAAAAAATTTGAAAGAATGACTAGCATAATTATTTATTTAAAAAAAATAATGAGGAGCAATTTTTATAATAAGATTCTTCTTGTATGAAATTCTAAATGTTTAATTTTTTTTTTTTTTGTAGGTAAAAGTTTAAGGCAGTTTCATAAACCAACCACAGTGAAGGCTAAGATAATTGAGCCAACAAGTCAGTATTTATGTTTAAATATGCTTATAATTTAAAAAGAGAAGTTAAATGTTAATGATTTTAATAATTTTTTCTAGCTTTTACTGTTACTCATGCTGAAACATTACCAACAACAAGCAAATTTACTTTCACACCAAGTAAGTTTAGCACATATTTATTATCATGCCATTTTTGTTTGGGTGGGGGGGGGGGCAATTCTAAGATCCTTAAGTAGAGGATCCACATTGTCTTTAGAAATCGACAGAGTTCAAGATATTTATTTTTACTGGTAGCGCACATGCTTATGAAAACGACGTAAAACAATAATAATGTAACAGAAAGAATTTTTGAACTTGAATCCATAACGGGAACTTTTTTTTAAAAAAAACTTGACGAATTAAATAAATGTGTATAATATTTCAATGAGTTGTAAGTAACTATAAATTTATAAAAAGCAGTAAACTTTTTTAAAACTTCCAATTAAACTAAAAACAGGGTTTGAAAAAAAAGGCATTTTTTTAATAAAAAAAAAAAAATCCCTGTCTACCAAGTTTTTTTTTTTATCAAAACCCCAGGTTTTATTAGATTTTTTATGCAAATCCTAAGTTTTTTCCAAAATTCTAAGTTTTCTCAAATTTTTAACAAGATTGGCCCACAACTGAATAACTAATACATCTCATCAACAGCAACTTGTAAAAACTTGTTCTTCTAATAATTTTTCCAATGTTGTTTTTCCCAAATTCCTTTAATTAGAAATTTTTTTTTTACATATAAAAAAATTGTGAATCACAATTTCTGCACTTTATTTTACAAACTGAAGGAGAAAAGTTCTAAAACCTAATTCAATTTCAATGAAATCATTAAATATGAAATACAAAGTAGTTTCATAGATGTCATTGATACTGACCGTTAACATTCTGGAAATGTTTCAAGTTTACTTATGTGGCAACATTGGTTGTTTTAAGAGTTAAATTATATAAAAGTAGTTTTTTTATGTTCGATAATACTATATAAACTTAATTTATAAATTATATATTAAAGTATAAATAATATCTGATAAATTATATTTCATAATTTTTTTATTAATGAAGTGATTTGATTTAATTAAATTTAAAATCACTGTGTTCAGCCTAGATATTTAAAATATGTAAAATTAGTATATAAAAAGTTAAGTAGTACTTAAAATAAAAAATAGATACTTCACTTTTCCACCGTAATTAAAGACACATTAATATGCTTTTAAGACAATTTGAATACATTACAATCATTGTATCAAGTTAAATTATCTTCAGTTATTTTAAGTCTTGTTCTAAGGACAATAATTTAAAATTATTTTACTTTTGAAGCAAAACCTTTTGATCAAGTATTATAAATTTTGAAAAACCCTCCTTGGAAAAACTGGATTTCTTCAACTGGACCCACTAAAAAAATGCGCCCAGGTCCTTATTTTTGATTTACGTTTCTTAAAAACTCCCCGAAAAGTGTTTTTTTTTTATTCATGGTTTGTAAAATGTACTTAATTTTCTATCTTTTATAAAAAGATTTTTTTCTTTCCCATGTTGATTGTGTTTCTAAATTACAAAAGATGCATGATTTTCACAATTTTCTCTGCAATGTTTATCAGAAACTAGTTATTTTATCATGATTATGTAAATTTTTTGAAAATGTTTATGAGTTTTTTTGATTTAATATTTATAAATTAAGAACTTCAAACAATAGAAAAAAATTTTATTACTCCACAGATCCTAATTATAATTTTTTTTTTTTTTTTTTTTTTGAGAAAGTGATTAAAAATATTTTTTGAGTGCTTAAAAAGTGCTTATTTTTTGTTAAAAAATCTGGCTATGTACCCTGTTAAAATTTAATTTTCTTTAGAGCTTTTTTTAAGAAATATTTTAGTTATTTATTTTCCCCTATATCTGAGTTGAAAAATAAAATTAAATTGTATATTTTACATCTTTTAATTTACACCCAGTGGCAGAATTGTCAGATTGAATTTCCAGCACTATTTTCATAAATCAAAATTTATTTGCATTCTCAACACAGTCAGTCAAAGATAATTACTGTAAAAATTCAGCTTAATCTAACATGCATGTAGCAAAATTTGCAAGTATAAGGTCTTTAAAATCTGTACACATAAATTTGAGGTTGTTTAAATTTTTAAGTTGAAATTTATGCAATGATACTAAAAAAATGGAATAAATCTCTGTGCAATTATGTATATTTTTGCGTATACGTTAGCGACCTATTTTTTCTTACGAGGATGAAAAGGTATCCACTGAAAATAAAACAAGTATAAAAATTTCTATAACTAAAAAAAACGTTTATTATTATTAAATCTACAAAATTTCTAAAATCTACAAATTTTCTCAAGGTTAAAATATTTTTCATGATTCTCTCTATATATGACACATTTGCCTTCAAATAAAGATGCTATAAGGCATCCTTACAATAATGCGTTAACAATACTATGAGCTTATTGAATAATCCTAGACTTTTGGCAAAATGTGGATACAAATTTTATTATAAAATATTTTATAAAATGTACAATTTTAAATTCTTTGCATAGGGGTAAACACAATTTTTTTTGGAGGGAGAGTTCAGCAAATAAGGATGAAGTAGAATCCCTCACTTAGCCGGTTCTTATTTTTCTGCTTAGTAAAAGTTATCTGTTACTAAAAATTATACCACTATTCCAATTGGTATTATGACTCAAATGTTGATTGTTTTGCAACAATTACATAAAGCAGTTCTTTTAAAATAACTGTTATCTATTATACCTCATTGTTCTGATAACCTATACTCATTAACCACTTTTTGTTAGAACTAACTACATCTTGTGATAAAGTGACTAGAACTACTACTCGCTCCTTTCATTTTACTCCACCAAGTAAGTTTTATGTTTGATTATTTTTCTCTTTTTCTATTGCTTTTTTTTAAAAAACTCAGAATATTTCTTTGAATTATGTAATTTGTTTAAATAAATTCTCTCTATAAAGTTTAAAGTAATATCTCTTGCAAAATGTTAAAAATAAAACAATAAAAAAGTAGGAAATGTTAAATATACTTTTTCAATCGACCACACTATTGAGCATTTACTAATATTAATTACATCTGAATACATTTCATGACTTTAATTAATTTTTATGTAATACTAAAAAAAAACAAATCACATCTAATGTGATTTCTTTTTATAAGCTGGGATTACAACGATCCCAAAATTAGATAATCCTCTAAAATATGCACTTTCGGAAAAGATTATTTGCTTTCACCCCTATTTTAACAAGATCTAAGCAGATAAAAAAAAATTTTAAATATATATTTACTCAAAAGCAGCTGGAGTAATACACGTTAATCGTAAGTTTTATCTTTCATAAGTAATCTTAACTCAATAAAGTAAATACCGATGCTTTATTATGTTTTATAATATTTGCAGTCCAACTTACTATTTTTTTATTGCAACTAGTGTTTGTTGAGCAAAATAAAAAAAAATGGATTACTCTTAATAACTTCTGAACTAATGATCATATTTTTAAATACTAAGACTCATTTTTGATGGTTTAAGAGCCTAACCTTAAATATGCTCATTTACTAAAGCTTATGTTATTTTAAATTACAAAATCGGACACAAAATTGTATTTTTTCCCAAATAAAGATAGCCTTTTTTTTCCCTCCAGAATTGATTTCTTGACCCTGAGTAAACGGGAAGAGGGGTAGCAGCCATATGATCCTATTTTTCGATCACCTGAGGGTGGTCGAAAATTTGGATCCCATATTGTTAATTTAACTGTTTGCATATTATTCTATAGCTAGAGAACTTGTTAAGCAAAGTGCTAACATTTTTGCTCCCAATTCTAAAATTTGATTCCCCAAAGGATGCAAAAATGCATTTTTAATTTTTTTTTTTTATTATTTATTATTTATATTATTTATTTAATAATAGCCATACATAAATTACTACATCTATTCGAGAATTTAATTTTATATGGCAAGGCAAAATACAAAATCTGAGCCTCAAATAGTCTATGAATTATTAAATTTTAAAAAAGTAGTACATTTAAAATGTGATTTCTTGAGGAGAACTGTTTGAACAATTTTGTTCAATTTTTTTCTTATTTTACCTTATAAAATTAAACTCTTAAAAATGCTGTAAAAACTTATATACTTTACAGTTCAATTTTTTCTCTTTTGACTGTAATGAATAATAAAAAATAATAACTATTAAATATTATTTTTTCATGGAATTATCTTTGGATAAAAAAAATTTATGTTAACAATGCAAATTTTTTTTAATTCAGATATGGCAAGATAAGCAGAAAATAAAATTAACATTTAGGGGTCCGATATTTTAATCACTTTTCTGACCATGCTATTAGAACCTTATTTTCCAGTTTGCTCGACTACTACCCATTTTTTAAGGGTCAAAAACCTGAAATCCTTAAAAAAAGGTATGTTTATTCAGAGAAAGTTCAATTTTGTGTCTGATTTTGTAACTTAAAATATGGGTTTGCTGTTATATAAATATAGGTTTGCTACGTAAATATGGGTTTGCTCAAATTAGCATATTAAAGGTTATGCCAGCTAAAATTGCATGCATGAATTCATTGCTCATTAGATCAAAAGCTATTTTGGGGGATCCATTTATTATTTTGGAGACTGTGCATTGTTCTAAACAAGATTCTTATTTTAAGATAATTTTGTATGAGTTGTAGCCTTGGTTTAAAATCTTAATAAACGTTAAAATTCAAATGTTGGAATTTATTGTATTAAAGTCCCAAGCTACTCTTTTAATGGCCTATCTCATAATTAGTAGATCCTTTAACTTTTACAAATCATTAATATAAGTTTATCCATTTGTTCTAAAAAAGCATAATCTTGAACTTTTTTTTTTAAATGAATTGAGATTCAAAAACTGACAGTTGTATAATAATAGACTGATTTGAGGTAGACAAGCTTGCCTTTATAATCAGTCTCACAACTTCTATGTTTTTGTATTTGAAAATTATAATGTGTATTTTTTCACTTTTAAATATCTTATACTTTAACTTATACTACTTTAAAGAATCCCTAGTTTTTCTCTTCTTAATTTACTCTGTATAATTTTCTTTTTAATTCACATAAAAAAAAAAATACCTTTTAGCATGTTGCTTAAGTACCTTGATCCATCATTACCAACGACTTTTCATTTTGATTTTATTTTTTAGATTTCATTTTTAAAAACTTTTATTTATTTTTACAATAGCCATTATGAAAACAGAAAGTATGCTAGTTCCTGCAACTATAAAATTCACTAGAGCCCCAAGTAAGTCAATAAGTATATGTTTTTAAAAATTATGTATAAATAAATTTAAAATAATTTTAATTAATAATAATTCATAATAATTAATATATAGTATATTGAATTTAATGTCAGGGTTGCCACTACACAAGGAGAATAGGAAAAACCTGGAAAATACAGGGAATTTAAAAATCACCTAAAATAACAGAGAATTAAATTTTTTTTTTTTTTTTTTTTCAATCTGGGAAAATACAGGGAACTTTGTTTCTTATTTTCGTGTTTTTAAAAATGGTCACCACTCAATGTGTAGTCTACAAAATATTGATGGATGATATTCCAACTATATCAAACTATTTCATTTACTATACAAGTATATATTTAATATGTTCGTAATTAAATATAAGCATATATTTAAGTATGTTCAGCTTTATTAAGTATTTAAGTTTTTCCAGCAATTAAAACTATAGTTACCCCAATATAACTCACACAAGAGTGCAGTAACTGTGTTTATGCTCAATATATTGTGTGTAATATATACAGGGAAAACGCGAATTTTTTTCCAGATTTGAGTGGCAACTCTTAATATACAGTAAACCACTCATTATTCAAACGCCAATTTACCGGATTGTTCAAGGACCATGTGCTTCTTTTCTATTTTCTCCAATAAAATTTTTAGCGAAAATGCTCGTTTGTTTTTAGAATGTCGGAAATGGGCAAAAAGAGCTTCTTTTGCCTCTTGGTGACCTTGAAGAAAACCTCATGTTCATCCCGACCAGTTAAATTTTAGAAATGAAATAATATTAGCTATTCAGGAAACTGATAGTGAGCAATAACGTGAATGAGACAAAGCAGATGAAACCATAGAACTGGTATGGATGAAACAGAAAAATCTAGAGAGCCAACAAGCAACAAAAACATTCACTTGCAATGCTATGGCTTCAACAGCAAGATTCAGTTGATGTCATTCAGCTGCTACATTTAAAAAGGTTAAGGGCTTAAAAAGGTTAAGGGCTAAAAGGGTATATGGCTGCGGAAAAAAGAGTGTTGTTCATGAAACAGAAGACTATCAAAAGAATTCTTTCCTAATTGTAATGAGTTTTTTTAATAGATACTGTTCAGTGTATGATGTGTAAAAATTTCTATGTGTAATTCCTTATCAATTATTTAGAAAATAAATTTTTTAAAAAGTTACAACTTTTAAACATGCCATTAGTAATAGATCATAATAGACACTGCTACAATGACCAGTTCTAAGCATATAAAAAATGTGATTGGAAGTTACTTAAAAACATTCTCATAGCCTTTTTTTAAAGTTGTCTGATTCTCCGGATTTTTTGTTATCCGGATCAGCTTTGGTCCCGATGTTTAATTTAATTTGAAGTTAAGTTTTCAGGCTGTACTTGTGTGTGCTTAACTTTTTGCTTATGCTGCTTTTAAGTTTAAAGCGCCTGCAGGCCAATTTTTGCTTAAACCAGCTACTTACTTGCCACAGAGTGTTTGGGACATATCAATATTTTAGAAAATCAGCTTCTTGTACTTACTGTGGAGAGAAACAGGACATTCAACATCTCATTAAGCACTGTCCAAGATTCCAGGCACTTTGAGGAACCTACATGCATGGTTGTCAAGAAGAACACCAATTCTTTGCTATATTATCCTGCAGGAGAATTGTGATTCAAATAATAAAACAAACCCTTGAGGGCATTTCAGCTCCAGATTAACTGACCTCAGTCATGAACCAAGAATAGAACATGTCTTCTTCATTTTATACTGATAAATTTTATGCCTCTTCTACATTTTGAACTTTTATCTACTTGTGATTTTAGACTTCATCGACTTTTAATCAAACTTTTACTTTTAGCCATTTACACTTAGGAATCTTAGCTCTCATAGACTTTTAGTTTAGTGGTTTTCATCTTTAATTTTTTTAGTATTATCATCATTTAATTCTTGACATTTACATCGGCGCTTTTAGTTTCCATTGATCTTAAATCACGTTTTTCATTACCTTAATATTTAGCTAACTCACTTTTAACAGATCACCACTGCTGTCATTTGGCAAAATTTTACTGTGTTTTTAGTTTAAATATTTAATGTAATAATTTACTTTTAATCTGTGTATACCCCGTAGGGTGGGTTCTACCTATCTTATGGTGCTTATAATGTGATAGCACTTGCTATTCTGGTCCATCAGTTTGTACCAGACCTAAGCAAGGGATTAATAATGTTGTGTAGTGAATCAAATAGTATTTGAATGCTTGTTACTAGTGAAATAACTTAGTGATTTTTTTGCTTGGTAGCCACAAGAACTTCAAGAGAAACTAAAACACCTTCCACAACTGTAATAGATCATATTCATTTACCAAGTAAGTTTTGCTTTAGTATTTATTTATTTACTCATTTTAGTTAAGGTATCTACTTTTTAATGTATGGCGATTGGGTTTTTGCCATGGGCGAATTATCTGAAAAAAGATCACATTCACAGACTTCTTGAAAAAAATTATTTTATTAATTCAAACAAAGTAACAGTAGCAAAGAAAAAAATTAATTATTAAATGTGGTAAGGGAATCAAGCATATTTAATAAAGTTGAAATGTTACTAAGCTAAACTCCATTTAATTAAGTATAAAACAAATTAAAGTAAAATTAAATAATTAAAATAAGTAAATTGTAATTTAAATACAGTGAAACCTCCAGGAAAGACCATCTCTATTTACGACCACTTTTGGGAGGCGGGGAATTTTTTCCATATACTTTGTGTTGATGGAAACCTTTAGGAGAGACCATTAAAACCTTTCCGAGCGATAAGGAAAACAACTGCATCATATGTGGAAAAGGTTAAATAAGCAAAACACCAAAAAATATCAAAACAAAACAAATAAGTAGAGTAAAATGTATTCAAAATATTTGTGAGAGACTCTTATTTAGATATTTTTTTTTTTTTTTTTTGACGTTACAACCTCATGTTGCAGTCAGAGTGCACTAAAGACGATGCTATCATTTTATTTTTAGAGTTAAAGGTTAAATTAGAAGGAAGAAAAAAATTTAGGAAAAACAAGCATCTCAAATAAGCAAACTTCTTCTCACCTTTTAAAGCTAACTAATTTTTATGATCTAAAATTAAATGCAAACTTAAATATAATTGTTTATTTATTTAAAATAACTTTATTGGTAAATTTGCTTTTACACATAATTATATCAGTTGAGATAATTTTTATAGTCGCAAAATTTTATTCATCAACCCATCTTTTCATGACGCCAACAGAAGAGATATTTCTGCGCCAAGCAAATGACAATGACTAAAATTAAAATTATTTGCGAAAAATCATGCATCTTCGATAACAATTTTGAAGTCAATGGAGGTAACCTCTAAGAACGACCAACCTCCATCAACGACCATTTTACTGTGGAACGAAGAGTGGTCGCCCTCGAAAGGTTACACCGTAACTTATTTTTGACCTTTTACTCTTTTTTTGTTAAATTATTACAATGCTTCATCAGAAGCTAGCTGGAGAATTAAATATATTTTATAAAAAATAAACAGAGAATGCAAGATTTAATTTAAATATATTTATTTACATCCATTTCTACTCGTAAAAAGCCTTCAAATAATGCATCTGAAATAGTTTGAATGCCACTTGCAATGTTTGTTTTTGAAATCATGGGAATGTGTATAAATTCTATATAAGCATAATTTTTATGTCTAAACTGAGTCCTAAAAAGTGTGGTTAAAAAAGCTTTCAGTTCTTTGTTCAACATATTATTATTAAAAGTTATTTTTTCTATTTACTTTTTATCTTTGAAAAAACAGAATTTTATATTTAATTAGATTAAAAACTAGTGTGAATTCAAAATTCAAGTTATGCTATGAATTCTTACAAAATCTAATATTTTGAATTTAAAAATAGAAGGTTGTTTTATTCCAAAAGTCAACTTATATCCAGAGAAATAAAGTAAAATTCCATAATTATTGTTTTCTATTAGTAATCTAAGCTTTGTAAATCTACTGTTATTATGAAACAAGTTCATTTATGTAATTATAATTTTCTTCATAGCTGATGTATTTTTTCTTACCTTTCCTACTGGAACTACTCACTTTCACACTTATACTCCAAAAGGTAAGTAGTTAGTTTTATCCTTGCATTCGGGGAATTATTATTTCTTATTGTATAACTTAGATAATTCAAATTTTTTAATTTATTCAATTTTCTAACTGCACTTTAATTTTTCTTCTTGTATTATTGATTTATAAACAAATATTTTCTTTATCTTTTATTACAAAGACTATGTTGTTGCAAAGTATGTTCTTGATTTCGTTTCTTACAAAAGCAAACAAATTTCAAAATTTAGGACGACGGTTGACTGCTCTGTATGAAATGAAGTTTCTCCAGTTGTTGTATTTGGCCATTTTGGCTGATAGGGTGCAATTGTTCTTGTTTTCCAGTGGCGCCATCTATGGCCAAGAATTCGACTTCTGCCACATCCATTTGTCACACCCGTTTATATGGCGGACACATTCATAGATCTATTTATTCATCCACAGATCATAATTTTGTCCTGAGCCAGAGAACGATCAACCTCCAATTCAGTACCCCCAGAGGTATAATTTGTTATGGAAACATGGAGGAATTTGTGGCCCGACAGCTTTAGTGTGTACCAGTCACCATTTACTACAAGGCAAGTCTCCGGCCGGCTGGATTCCAGCATACTAGGCTATCCCGCCCCAGTTTCTCCAGTTAATTTTAGTTCTCTTTATAACTTACAATTGTCTTCTTCGAATGAAAAATATTTAAAAAAATTAAAAGCTTTCTAATTTGCATCTGATTTTTTTTTCACTTCGTAATCTACTCTATTCTGTTTGTAAGTAAGAACAGCAATTTACAAGAATCTATAAAAAGTATATTAGAGGTGAGACATTCTGTGTACCATTCT
Source organism: Parasteatoda lunata (assembly GCA_949128135.1). Lineage (NCBI taxonomy): Eukaryota > Metazoa > Arthropoda > Arachnida > Araneae > Theridiidae > Parasteatoda > Parasteatoda lunata. The sequence goes on along the minus strand of OX421978.1, from coordinate 72,388,682 downwards.
GCTATAGTACTTAAAGAATAATAGCTGGTACCTAGTAATTTAGTTTTTTTAAACTGTCTCTTTTTTCCTATAAAATCTATAATGCAAAAAAAGACGAAACTATATTTAAATAAGATTAATGTGGAACAAGTCAATATAGTACTCCATAACAGAGGCGCAGATAATATTCGGAACCTAATATTTCCGCTAGAGATAAGATAAAAAAAATTATTCTTCACTCTGAATCGTAGCATAAGACTTCCATCAGCTTTCCCTCTCCCTCTATTTGTGGCTAGATGTTTTACTTCTATCTATGTCTTTCCTATTGTTTTCAATTCGCTTACAATCGTCTTGCACCCAGGATACATTTCCCCAAAGCATAGTTGTTGTTTATTTAAATAAAATTTGCCTTGAAATAATAGCATTTTTTATATCTTTCCTTTATTTCTTCTACAACAACTTTTTTGAAATATATTTAGAATGTAAAGGTTCTATACTGTAAAATACTTTTGTTCAAGAATTTTTTCTTTAACAAAGGAAAAAATTTCATAAGAAATAACAATTGTTAAAAATTTTGCGAAGTGACAATATTTTTTAAAGTGAAAAATTTTTTAACGATTTTTTTAATCAAACCAAAACTTTTCCGAGTTCTTACTAAATATTTCCTGAAATTCAATCACATGATGGGCCATATTCTACCCTCCTGTCCCATAATACTTTATATTTGATGCCTAACTTAAAAATACGTAAAATTCTGCTTTTCCGTCAAAAACCATTGACTAGCTGATTTTTGACATTAAAAAAAACCACTGATATTGATTTAAAAAGAATTAACCTAATATAGGGTGTTTCATAATCATCATCACCAAACTGTTGCTACCAAAAATATTTGAAACATTCATCCTTCTTTTTCTGTGGCTTGACAGCACTGGGATGGCCCTGGCCCTCCAGAACTTTTCCCGAATCATCTATAGATTTGGTGACTACTTTCCAACTTTTTACCCTTAGATTGTTTAGGTCATACTCAACACAGTTGATCCATCTTACCAGTGTTGTACCCCAACCTCTTTTTCCCCCGGGCTTTGCAAAACGAATTACTTACAGTATCGATCTTCATGCATTCTTACCAGATAGCCAACCCATTTAATTTGCTAGATATTGTTGAATTCCTTAAAATTTTATAAATGCCAAAGGTGGTTTTCTTAGTACAATTATGGTAGTTTTGATCTTTTTCAGTTGTGTCAATCAAGAAGACCATCTCTGAAAGGAAATAATGAATTGGAGTGGGAGGTATTACCTCCCCTTCTATACTCACCTAATATTGTGTCATCATTTTTCTATTTATTCGGATTGCTACGAGATTTTCTAAGTATTATTATGATGTCTAAAATGTGTTTGCTAGACATTTTACTTAAAAAACTTTTTTTTTTGCTTTTGTTTTTTTTTTTGTCTGGTATTTAATTTAAAATTTATACACTCGGTGGCAAAAAATTGTTGATTGTGAGGAGGATTATATCATTGATTAAAATTAAAACTTGTTATATCTTTGAAACTGAAACATTTATGTCTTTAAATTTAATGCTAAGAAACAACATTAATTTCTGGTCTCTATAAGTACGTGGTATAAAAAGTATAAATTTTTAAAACTGATTAGTTTTGAAGTGTTGGAAAATATCAAAATCTTAAAAATTCTTTTGTGATATATATTTTAACTCAATCGCTATGTATAAACACTTATTTGTAACTTATTTCTCTCATTAAACTTTATTTTTTTTTCCAGTGACTACAAAATTCTTAACCTTTACGCCATCTACTGTTCAGTATAGATCAATTCCAATGAGAAGTAAAATTTTAGTTTATACTTATTTATTTTGTGTGTTATTTATTTATTTTGTTTTGTTTGTTGTTGTATTACTTACTAAATCATGAGCGAAAATTATTTTAAATAGTTTTCAAACATATATTTATCTGCATAAATTTTTATAGTCAATTTTTTTTTTTTTTTTTGGTGTGTGTTTGCTAGTATTGTGGTTTATTATAACTGCATTGACTCATTTTTGGTGTTTACAAAATTATATATATAAAAAAAAACTTTATTAAAATGCTCTTTTATATCATGAGTTTTACTAAAAGGAAGAAATGATTTTAAAAAATGCATAGTACGACACTGAAATCATAAATAAGCATGAATGCTTTATTCTTTTAAATTTCTATTTTGTCCCTCAAAATTTTTATGAAAGCTTCAGTCTATTTAAATTTTTTCGACTAATTAAAATATGTAGTTTATTCTGAAAAATTGGCAAAATAACTTGCAGCATTTATTTATATTAAATGTATCTTCATTGGTTGAATGATTAAAGCATTTATGTGTTAAATTAAATTAAAAACAAAATTATAATAATTGAAATAAAGGAATTAACATATTTTAGAAAATAGGAAAATTCAGATACTTAAACTGGTTGAACACTCACCTCTAGGCGAACATTAAGACGCTTGGGGATCATGAAATGACCCCAAGTTTAATCATTCATTTGCTGCTGAAAAACCTTATAGTTTTTATCGGAAATATGTCATTTTTTGATGAGGACTTTCTATTACTGAAATATTTGCAGCTTTTTACCATTCTTTTTGTGATAAAATATAACTTCTTTGATAATTAATAATTAAATGATAACAGTTTATTTTATTTTTGTTTTAATTCAATCAGGAATGTGAAAAGTAATTTTTATTTATTTATTTCATTTTCTTAGAGACAGTAAATATGCACAGAAATTACTTCCAGAAAAGATTTTGCACAAAATGCTAGTTCCAGTTGTTCTCAATTTCTCAAGCAAAACTTCATTTTGAAGGAGGTTTTCATTTTTAATTTCATTATTCCATGCAACAATTGTTTAATAACTGAATTCCTAGTTCGAGATTCAAACTGATTATCCACACATTTGCTGGCATTGATCACCAACAAATATAGCAAGGTTCATTCTTTGATTTTTATACAGAGTTAGGTATCTTCATCAGGTTTTATGCATAGTTAGTGGATTTTTATTAGATAGAAAAACAATTGTTGTATTTATTGCCGGAAAACTTCAATGAAAACAGTAAACAAGTACAAATCACATGAAAAGGGTAAAAAAAAATAATGTACTAAACTCATCCACAGCAAGAAATAGATTGATTTGTGGAACAAACGGAAAGATGCAGAGGATCTTTCTATCTCCCAAGTAACTGAAAAAATGTCGAAAGAAACATATAATTGTTTAGAAAAGGCAGATAAGGGAGAAAATTTCAGCTACTAATAAAAAAGGGATGAACAGTTGTCTAGTTTTCTCAGAATAAAAATTTAGAAATTGTATGGGGTACGTCATAAAATGAACCTCACACACACACACTCTTAAGGGTAAAAGGTTCCTTTTTGTGTTCATTGCTCTATTATTACTATAATTATTGGAATTGCTTTGAGTTGAAACACACAGGGCATTCGAAAATAATTGAGAATTTGAAGAAAAAAAATTATTAAAGAAAAGCAGAAAAGATAAAAACATTAAGTTTCCTGCATTCTGCCTAGAGCGTGGGATAATTATTATCTTCAAATTCTAAAATTAATTTCCAAATCTATCAACAGATGGCTCTGCAAACGGTGTAAATCTATGGAATAATATTTTCAAACTAACTATCTTTTGCTACAACACTGTGCTATGCAGCTGTAAGCATTGTTTTATTGTCTTCTCTTTTCAGTCATCAGCTTGTAGCTAGTTTTGACATTTGGCTAGAATAAATTCCTTATTCCTCAAGCAGTGTTCTTAAAACTGCACGTTTTTATCTCTTTCCAATTTGTTTATTGATTTTTCAAATCATTGATTACTTCCGAGAGGCTTTGCAAATACGGAGATTTTAAATATGGAAATAATCGTTACTTTTGTTAGTGTTTTTTTCCCCCCTTTTAGTCGTCTTCGTCAAAATTTTGAGAAATTTTGTAACTAATTTTGACACTTGGCGAGAATAAATTGATTGTTTCTCAAGCAGAGTACAACAAGCTCATTTTTATCCCTTTCCAATTTAATTAAACTGTTTTTCAAATCATTGGTCATTTTTGGGACGCTTAGAAAATACAAAGACGTTTAAATAGGGAAACAATAATGGTTGCTTTACTAAATATGTATCAAGCTTAAAAGTCTACATTAAGTCTTTCAAGCTTATAAGACTTTAAAGCTGAAAAGTCTCAAACCTTTATCAGAAGTAGAGATTTTCATGTACTGATAATAACATTATGTTGTGATAGAAATATTGTACATTTCATTTATCTGATATAACAACATAACATAAATACTTGTCTACAAGTAGCTTATTCTTTTTTTTTAATTTTTAGGTATGTTTATTAATCAAAGGATCAACAAAACAACTACTCAAGAATTTATCATGACACCTTCTAGTAAGAAATTTTTCTTTAGAAATTCTTATATTTGAGCATAATTTTATAAGCAATATGATAAAACTATTTTTTTTCCCTCTCTTTCTTTTTAGCTTTAACAGCTACTGGCCGCCTGCCAGTTCCTTCAACAACCATGGAGTATAAAACAAAATCACGTAAGACAGTTTAGTATGTGTTTATAAACTTACAAGATTTAAATAAACAAGCTCTTAAGCTATTCTTGCTTCTTTCTGATTGTTCTTGTCACTAAAATACTATTCATTATATTGAAAACCACACTAGAAGTTTTTCCCCCTGACATATGAGAGGTAGATTTACATACTTTTGCATATTTACATACGTGTGCATATCACCTCTGCGCATTCTACCACAAATGAATAAGAATATGCCACCTGTATGCATCTTTTTTACCACTTGCCTTCTCAGTGTGTGGCATGCCGTAGAGTTCATTAATCTTTTTTCAAGATGTCTCATCAGACCTTTACCAATGAAATTTCCTTTTTAATTTAAAAATTAAATCACTCCAAGTTCATAACATTTAACACGATGCTCATTGACAGTATAGGTCAGGGATGGGCAAACTTTTTTGGCCGTGAGCCAAAAATCGAAAAAAAAAATTTTTGTGGGTCAAGTAAAAATTTCTCAAATAAAAAAAAAACGATATACAAGTTTTAATTTAAATATTTAATGAGATGAATGAAATTGCGATTTCATTTCTAAAAGTTCCTTATATTGAGGTTCGAAGTGAGATGTACTTATTTTAAGAAAGGGGGATAAATGTTTGTCAGTTGGTCTACCTCAGAAATGATTTTTTCTAAGGTTCATAGTTGAAAACACTTGTTCACATATATAAGGTGAAGCAAACAAAGCACTGATTTATTGGGCATGAGATATTAAATTTGGGAAACTAGCTTTTGGTAATGATTTGTAAAACTCACACTTCGGCATATTTAGAAACAACTGCTTCAGATGATTGTTAGATTGCAACTCAATTAATTCAAGCTGCAGATCCAACTTCACTGTTTCACAATTCACGTTGAAAAGCATGGTAAAAATATCTAATTCTGTTTGAATGGCACTGATATCTTGAAATCTGCGTTCAAACTCAAAATGGAGTTTTTTCAAGCCATCTTCATAACTCTTAAGCTTTTCCTTATTTACTGAGGGTATTGAATTTAACCTCGAGAAATGAGACAAGTCGTTCTTAGCTAGCTGCCTAGCAAACAGATTAAGCTTCAGCTTAAAAGCTTCGAGATGGGTCCAGATATCATCAATGAATTGATTTTTCCCTTGCATTTTAACATTCAAGTTGTTCATATGACAAAGAAGATCTATGAAAAATGCAAAGTCTGAAAGCCATTCTGTATCTTCCAATATTTCGCACTCTGCTAAACATTGTTTCCCACGGAAGAACAACACAATGTCTTCTTTCAGCTGCCAAACTTGCTCGAATACACATCCTGCACTAAGCCACCTTACTTTCGTGTAATACAGTACATCAGAGTATTCAGATTGCACAGACTGAAGAAAATCTCGGAATTGCCTGTGAGTAAGCCCACGAGATCGAATAGTATTAACAAGCTTTACTACTGCATCAAGCACGAGTTTCATATTCAATGCAGATTTACACAGAGCATCTTGATGTATAACACAATGTAGAAAAATAACGTTATTCCTGGGATATTTCTGATTAAAGAGTCCAAGGAATCCAGATTTTTTCCTGTCATATTTGGTGCACCATCAGTCGTAATATTACATATTTTTGTTATGGGCACTTTCAAAGGTAAACGCCCTTCCTGAAACTCACGAAAAATATCACATCCCGTTGTAGTTCCCTTTAAAGAACTCATGCAAGCCAGTTCCTCTGTAATTTCAAAGTTCTCATCAATACCTCTTATAAATAAAACTAATAGAGCGGTATCATTTATATCAGTGCTTTCATCCATAGCTATTGAGCAAAATTTAAATTGTGCAATTTTTGACTCCAACTGTGCTGCCAAATTTTTATCGATTGCTTCGATTCTAGAAGTCACTGTTTTTCGCGATAAGCTTACAGTCTCAAAATTATTTTTCATGTTTGCACATAAAACATCACAAACTTGGAGTATACATTGTTTAACAAACTTCCCATGACCGAGAGATTTATTATTTTTAGCTATATTGTATGCTACAATGTAACTTGCATGTGTAGCTGCTTCTTGAACACTGTTTATATTCTTGAACAAATTTTGACGGCCAGATAATTTTTTAAGAAGACATTCTGCATTTTGTCTTCTTTCACATTCAGACATTGCGTCGTAGTTTGCATTCTTGTGCTTGGCTGTAAAATGTCGGTTAATGTTGTATTCTTTAAAACCTGCTACAGCGTCATTGCAGATAAGACATACTGGTTTATCTTTAACAATTGTAAAAAAGTATTTCCAAGTCCATTCATCATTGAGCGCATGGCACTCTGAGTCAACTTTGCGTTTTTTAGTTGCCATTTATTGGTTAAAAATTTTTACAAATAACTAAACAAGCTCTAGCTATTTTATACATATAATAATTTCACCATCATTTACAATAACGTTATATGTGAGAAATCTTTCCATACGCAATAAATAATTCACGCCGGCAGAAAAATTAAAAGTCCGCTCGTTGGAGCTTAAAATGCGCAGTCTGCCACACGTGAAGCACAATTCTCCTACATTAGATTCCGTATTGTCTGCTCCCCGAGAAAGACAAACGCTTTTTTGCGCCATTCTACAGCTATTCTATGAAGAACTTCTGCTTTCAAAATTTTTCCAATTGAAAAGCTTTCTAAAGCTATTTCCATCAATTTATGTTTTGTAGAACAAAAATAGAAAAAGTAAAAAGGTCGCCAGTACTTTATTAAAAAAGAAAAAGAACTAGCTTTAAACAAAGTATACAAATATGTATATTGTTTATATTTGCGACGGTTCGGCAAGTTAAAATTCTATCCGCGGGCCAGATAAAACCTTCCGGCGAGCCACAGTTGGCCTGCGGGCCATAGTTTGCCCAACCCTGGTATAGGTTGTATCATTACCTAATTCAGGGCTGGTGAACCTTTTTACACCAACGTGCCATTTTTTCTAAAAAATTGTTTAATGAAGTCATAGACGTGCTGTCAAATAATTTTGACTTCGTGATTATTGGGAAAATAATAATACTAAAAACTATCAACTCAAAACTCTTTTTTTTTTACTTTAAAAAAAAACAACAACAAAAAAAACATTTTGCAATGTCTCAGTTATACGCGTAATTCAACTTAAAGTAACATCAGTGTGACTTCTATTGTTGCAGATTAGATGACAAATAACTTATATTAGGTTGTAAGATGTTAGTTTAACAGGACTGATAAAAAAAATTTTGCTAGTTATTTATTGTTAGTTTGTTTTTTATGGTTTATTAATTGTTTTTTAGCATTAATTGTTAATTTTTTATTAATAATTGTTTATTATTTTGTTTTTGTTAATTTTAATTTAATTGTTACATATGCTTCATAGTGTTATAACATTTGTGTAATAACAATTCATAGTGCAATAATAATTGTGATTGGTAGCGTGCCCAAAATATTGCATCGCGTGCCATTGGTTCACCATCCCTGACCTAATTGAATAACAAACAATGTGATGGTACTAATTTAAACTGAACTTAAAACAAATTGTGTGATGTAACATCATTGGTGCTTTACGTCACACAACTAAAACTCCATCAAAATAGCTGTTCTCTGTTTTACACTAGTATTAATTTAACTAATATTGTTAAATGCATCATAAATTTTCCTGAATCTCTTTAACTAATTCAGCAGGAGGCTTACAAATATAGCACTATGTTGTCCAGACATAGGTATTGTTTTCAAGAGGGCCCTAGATTTTAAGTTTACAAGTCACATGATAAAATTATTTTATTTTATGACCGTTGTTGTACAGCCGAGCCAATTTTTGGGTTAATGACTACTAATATTCAACGCCGTAGCCTTGTAATTTTGAGCCCAGTCCAGAAGACAAAGGAACTCCTGGATCAAATATTGGGGGATATTTGCCATTGTGAAGGACTTTTTTCATGGAACTAACCCGCATTTGCGTTACACGGAGAGGAAAACCTCCCAAAGCTTCCTAATAGTAAATTTTAATGTTTGACCTATTAGTGCTTTATCAACAACAAAAAATTAATAACCGTCATTGAACAGCTGAACTAACTTTGAGTTTACCGCTACTAATGTTCAACTCTTTAACCTTGTAATTTTGAACCCATTCGAGAAGACAAGAAAACTTCTGACTTAAGTATTGGCTGAAATTTGCCTTTGTTGAGGACTTAGATAGAACTAACCCATAAGAAGGAATACCTCCCACAGTCAGCCTTACGGCAAGGGATGCAGTAACACATGATTCATCTACCGCTAAGGATATTTTACGTCAGCACTGTGGTTGGTACGAGCTTTGTGTGAAATTCATATCAATTAACCAACACTGGGATTCGAACCTGTAGCACCTTATTGGGAAGCGACCTCTCTATCCCCGGAGCTCCCATGTCCTTATTAAAATATTTGAAAAAATTTGAAAGTAGAAAATATAATTTCTTAAAAGGACAAGCAGAGATTTTGTGGCTACACCCAGTGCCCAAATTATTAATAGCAATACTTTATATTCATTAATAACATGCCTTATATTTATATTTACATAAGAAAATTTAATAATATGTTGTTTTTTTTAATTAATATAGCTAGAAAATGGACTGACATAGTGTTTACTACAAAATTTGCTACTTTTGGTATCAGTCCTCCAAGTAATATGTTTGTTTTTATTTATTAATTTATTTTATATAATAATATGTTATGCAGGGTGCGTAGAGTTTTTAAAAAGTGCTTAAAGGTGTTTATTTTCGACTTTCGTTTTTTAAAAGCCTTTAAAGGTGCTTGTTTCATTGGGTGTTTTTAAAAAGTGCTTAATTTTCCCTTTTCCAAAATGAGAATATTTTTCTCTTACCATGTCGATTTTTCCTTCGAATTACTCAAAAAGCATGGTTTTCACATTATTCTATTCAACGTTTTCATAATTCATTCAGCCACAATCTATTTCGACATACCATCGGTCTGTAGCGAATGAGAGCGCCAATCATTTTATGAAACACTTGCGGGTTCAAATACTGAGTTGGATTCGATGGGAAGGAATCATGCATTCTCATAAGCAACTCTGCTGCATTTTGCAAGAGCGATAATCTTTTAATTATTTATAATTTTCAATAAAAAATTTTGTACGTAATTGTGTAAAGTAATAATAAATTTAAAAAATTGAATGATTCACTCAGTATTGAATGTATTTAAAATTGTGAAATTGTTTTTATGGTGGCTAATATAATCACGAAAAGAATTCTTTATCAGAAACTAGTTATTTTTATCATGAACATGTAACTTAGAAAACTATTTTGCATTTTGTTAACATATAAATATATATGAAGAACTAGCAACAAAATGTAGGAAAAAAATTATTAGTGCGCATATCCTAACTGTAATATATTTTAAAGTGCTTAAAAATATTTTTTGAGTGCTTAAAAAGTACTTAAAAGGTGCTTATTTAACCCAAATTAAAACCAAAGTTTAACTTTATTTGCAAACTATATTTAAAAACAATGCTTATAACTAGTGTTAATCAAAATGGGCTACTGGTGGCACATAGCAGAACTCTTAACCTATGACAACACTGGACTTGCTTTTACCAATAGCATGTGGATAGTCATAGGAGTAAGAAGTCAATAAATGCGAAAAATATTGTTAAAGGGGGAAAAGTCATAATACTTTTCCATACATCTAAGCAGAAGGGTAGAAACCCTAGCAGCAACCCCTCATTGGACCAATATTCACGAATCTTGGCTCAATAACAGGGATGCGAGTTTTCCTCTTTCTATTTTCGCTTTCGTCTCTCGAAATTCAGCCATTTTATCAAAAACTCCGATTCTTAAAAAGTTTCGGGTTTCTTTTTTTTATAAATATTCAGCTTTTTTCTGAAAATGCAGTCGTTGAAATAAAATAATTATATTTATTTCCGATTTTCAAAGATAATCAGAAAAATCAGTAGTCGTAGCTGCTAACCCTTTCGCATTTTTGCTTATTTTAGCTATTTTCTCTTTTTTTAAACACAAAAAATTAGATATTCCGAATTTTTACCCGCCCGCCAGATTGCTCTTATTTTGTAATTCAGACGTCGCTGTTTCCGGTTTGCTGGCGCAAAAGCAAACGAAATAATAAAAAAATACAGGTGGATTTGCGGTGAAAATATTTATTTGCTCATTCAATTAATCTTGTACATTTTTATTCATTTTGGCTAAACAAAAACAATACAAACAAGCCTTATAGAAATCCAAAGTCCAGAATCTGCTAATATCTCGATTCTTATTCTCGATTTTAATATCAAACATCAATTTTCATATTTATCTGATTTAAGAGTTGCGTATTGTAATCGCATAATATCAAACATAGATTTACGTATTTATACGTGAAATTAGACATTGGGATTCGTATTCACGCGATTTTAAAATTATGCAACGTAATTCATATTTACGTAATCTAACAATTACGCTCCATGATTTGTATTTTCACATTTTTAAAAGTCGATATGAAGTTGCATATTCACAGGGTTTAAAAACCACATATCAGGATTCATATTTTCTCAATTTAAAATCAAATATGGCAATACTTACCCAAACGATTTTAAAATCATGTATGTGATTCATATTCATACAATTTTTTTTAACAAACAAACAAACTTTATTGGGAACAAAAGCAAATTCATAAATATAAAAAATATATATTCGTCGCCAAGAGGAAAATCCTGTCCAGGCGACAACGAAAGGTGATACAATAAATTTAAAATAGAAATTAAGAGAAAAAGATAAATAAAAATACATGAAACTATATATATATATATACACATATATATATAAAAATAACAAAGGTAACAAAAGAAAATTATTTGAATTGGCACAAGACTGGTATAAAAGATCAAATGCTTCCTTTAAAGTGAAAAATAAAGATCTAAATTGTCGATGTTTATCAAAAATTGAAATAAAGCACGCTTAAAAAAAGAATGAATTTGGATGTTTTGCAACTGAAATGGTAATTTATTATATAATTTAAGTGCTAAGTAAAAAAAACTGTTTTCGCGAAATTTCTTTTGTTAAGTGGGGAATCTCATATATTTCAGCTGGTCTCCTTTCAGACACATTGGTTTTTAATTTGCATATTAATTTATTGTTGTGTAAATAAAGTAAAATACGAAAAAATACATTATGGCGAAATGGTAATAGATTAATACTTGTATATGTATTGGTAGTAGTTATACTTGAATTATTTATATTTAGAAATTTAATAATCTTGAAGCATTTATTCTGAACTGAGATTAAAGGAAGTAGATTAGTTTTATATTCACCACCATATATTATTACACCATAATTAATTAAAGAATAAAACCAGGAGTAATAGAGTACTTTCACAAAATTAAAATGAATTTTATTTTTAAGGTGAACAATTTTGAAATATATATATATATGTATATATTAATTCTTGGATTTCCTCTTTTTTACTTTCTGACTACTCTTATCCTTGCAATAAGGATTCAAAGAGCCATTATTTTCTCTATATTACCCCTAGATAAAATCGGCCGATTTACCCGATATTTTACCGCCACTCTACAACCAATATCGGCCCTATATGGAATTAACAGCACCAAATATTTTATATTCATTAATCAGCCAATATTGGCCCCATAAAAAGACCGCTATTGCACCTATATAGGACCAATATTAAAAAATCTAGACACCCCTATATTGTTTCCTCAGTGCATGTTCATATAGGACCCATATTCAACCCTTCTGGGACCAAAGTAAAATTGTTGCTAGGAGAGGTTTTAGAATTGAAATCGGTTTTCCCTGTCCCCCAGATGGCGATCGAGAATAATAAGTTACCAGATAGTTAGAGATAATATTCTTATGTTAATAGTTCTTATATTAATGTTAAATATCATGTGTGAGACAAGTTTTAATTCTAAAATCATTTTCTTTATGTTTGAAAATTTATAATTATGTAATAAAATTTAGCTATGAAACATATTTTTTTTATAATATTTAATCCTAATATTTTTTTGCAAGTGGCAGAAGCATTAAAGCATTTACATTTTTCTTATTTTTAATGTATTTTTTGATCAATTGCCTAACATGTCTGTGTGTTATAGCTGTAACTGAAAGTGGATATCTTCCTATACCTGAAACAACGACTGTTATTATTGCACCTCGAAGTAAGTTTCCTTTTGAAAAATTTTATTTTATTAAACTACAGAACTTGGTTTAAATTAATTTTAGACATTTAACTTCATGACAGCTTTTTTTGTATATGCATATTAGAAATGTAAATATATTTCATTATTTTCCTAATTTTTAATGAATTTAATGTTAGTTTTTTTTTTTCTTTTTTTTTTTTTTTTTTTTAGTTTGCTGTTTTTCTAATAGTTTGGTATAAAACATAAAGTAGTTAATGAGAGCATATCTTGTCATGTCTCTAATGCAAAATTCAGTCTTTATAGTGTTTGATTTATTTCAATGTGCACATATAATTGATATATATATGTCGTCTGGTAGTGAAAATAAAATCCATTTAACTGTATTCAATGCTTAATTTTTAAAATTTAACTTAAGAAAGTTTTTCTATATTTTGTGTATAATAAAGCCTAAACTTTTCTTTTTATTCGAGTATAGTTCAAAAATACAGCAATGCCACAAAAATACTTTTTTGTCAAAATAATCACCCTAATAATTAAAAATAAATGTACAGTGCGCCAACAAAAAAAAGGACCACCCTGAATAACTTTTGATCTAATGATCAGATCTTCACGTTCTTAATGGTTCGAGGGGATGACCTGAAGTATGCTAAAATAATAAATGCAGACGATGTTAATTTACAAAATTAGACACAAAACGTACTTTCTCTGAAACATACCTTTTATGCAACCGATTCAGATTTCTGACCCTCAAAATATAAGGGGTAGGTGTAATCTAGGAAATATAGTCCCAATAGTTTAGTTAGGAGAGCACTCCAAAATTTCAGCCCCTTAATATTAATTTTACTTTTTGTGTATTTCGCTATATCTTGCGAACTTTTTAAGCGAATTCAAACATTTTTACACGCAATTATAAAATTCGTTTATAAAAGTTATTATTTTTTTGCGCATTTTACATCTACATATTGCCACAGCATTTGCTGCTTGTAATGATTTCTGTGTTACATTTCTAATGGTATTTGTGTAATTCTAGCATATTTTAAAATTTATATAAAGTTTGTAAAAATTGAATGAATACACTATTTTAGTAAACAATAATATGAATGGAATGGAAATTATATTCTAAAATTTATCTTCCAATTTTAGTCACAACTGTTACCGAGTTCATCACTCAAGAGCCAACTGAAACAGTACAATTTAAGGCTTCTAGTAAGATATATTTACCTTTTGTGTAACTCTGATTGAATTTTTACTTGTTGCATTTACATTTCTTTTTTAATATATTGATTAATTGGTTTTATATGTTGCTCAGCATTAAGCAGATTAACTGAATGCATTCCAAAAAGAATCTAGATAACATAATTTTTCAGTTCTCAAATATGTTTGTGTAATTTAAATATATATATATATATATATATATAGTGCAATAAATAAATACAAAAGAAAAAAGAGAAAACAAAGAAAAAAAGAAAAGATAAAAACAAAGAAAATCAATATCTTATTTATATACAGTGAATTCGCGATAACTCGAATCTGATAGGACTGACGAAAAACTTCGACATATCGGAAGTTCGACTTACCGTTAGTTTCGGTTTTGGACTTTCAAAATATTGTCGGATTATTTAATTAATGCTTATTAATTACAAATCTTCTGAATGCTTACAATATTTAAGAAAAAACTATAAAGTATAATATATGTAATAACTTACTTTATTATTTGGACTACATTTTACATTCTTTTGAAGTAATCCGTCACTTTACGTTGAAGTAATCCCTTTTGAGTCTCTAGAAACAGTAAATCTTCAATTTTCTGCAGGTGCACAAACATGGAATTATCAATTCCTTCACGACTCTCTAGAAACTTTTGAAGAACTTCAAGAGATGCACGCGCTTCAAGTATGTTTGGGACAATTGTTTCTGAACATTCCTCCTCAGCAGCACTTTCATCATTTTCTTCTGTGATCGGTATAAATTCTTCGTCGGAAATATCATTACAAACAGCAATGTTGTCATCGAAGTTTATGAAATCGGAGTTCTCAATTACTTCCTCATCTTGAAGCTCTTCTATCACAGGTTCACTCTGTATTTCTTTAAAAAACCCACACTTTCGGAAACAGTTTCTTATTGTCGTTTCGCTTACATCATTATTCCAAGCACTGGAAAGTAGCCTCATGGCTTCAAGTACATCAACTTTGAAAGAATTGTTTTCTATATCATTTATCATTTTTCTGAAAAGCCTTTTACGATAAGACTGTTTGAAGCACTTTATGATACCCTGGTCCATCGGCTGCAACTTTGCTGTTGTGTTTGGCGCAAGAAACTGCAAGTTTACTGCTTTCAAATTAGGTAGATCACTATGCGCTGTGCATTTATCCATAAAGAGTATCACTTTTCTTTTTTTTAGCGAAGAATTTCCGATCCAATTTTCTTATATAGTCTTCAAATAAAACTGATGTCATCCAAGCCTTTTTGTTAGACTTGTAATCCAAAGGATACGTTTTTATATTCTTGAAACATCGGGGATTTCGGTATTTTCCGATAACAAGTAAGGGCAATTTTTCTGTCCCAGACGCATTTCCTCCAACTAGGATAGTCAAACGTTCCTTGCTCATTTTACCCCCTGAGCAGTTTTCATCTTTAAACATCATAGTCTTATTTGGAAGACATTTAAAAAATTAACCCATTTCATCAATATTGAAAACATCATTTTCACTGTATCCTTGAAGTAAATTTGGTAACGTTTCATTTAACCACTGTTCACATACTTCAAGAGGGACAGCTTTAGCTTCTCCATGAAGAGTGCGAAATACAATATTGTGTCTGCTCTTGAATTTTTCTAGCCACCCAGCACTAGCGTGAAAATTGTCTATTTTCAACAGTTTAGCAAAATCTATCGCTTTCTCACGTAGTAAAACACCACTTATGGGAATAGCATTTTCTCGATTTCTGTACTGCTGAAACCATTACAGAAGAGCTAATTCCACCTGGGGAAAGGCACACATCTTCATTCTTTTAAACAGAGGGTTCGTAGATTCATATCGTTTAAGGATATTTTCTCTTTCTTTTAATATCGTAGAAAGGGTATTCGGGGGAATTCCATACTTCAACGCTATATCTTTCTTCTTCATGTTTGAATTTCTATCTACATCATTAATAAGATTAATTTTATCTTCCAAGTTGAGAGTTTTTAATTTTCGCTTCGACATCTTTAGAGGTAAACACTTCTTCCACACAATCTCTAACAGCAAATCATAAGCATACAGCTTGTAGTTTTTAGCGGTTCGAGGCTATGTTTACGAACTATCACGCCTACGCCACCGAATTGGGACTTTCCCTCTTTAAAAGTTTCAGTTTAGATTCCTCGCCTGTTAGTGTTTTCGTCTTATGACGCATCTTCTGAATTCTAAATGTTGTAAATTATTAATAAATAGTTCTTGTTAAATATTTTTTCTTGCTTTAAAAGATCTAGTAATCTTTTTGAAAAAAATCGAGTTGAAGGGAGTAAAATTCGAGTAATCGAGAATAATTAACATGAAATTGAAGATAAAAGGGTCGGGACCTCATAAAAAAATCGAGTTATAGTAATATTCGAGTTATCGTACTTCGAGTTATAGCGAATTGACTGTATATACTGTAATTTCATGGAGATCATTTAAAATTTGAAAATTTAGTAGGAGGATGTATCTAATGAGGTGCCGTATATAGTATTTTTTTTTTTTTTTCTTTAGAAAATTTTGCTTTTTAGAAGCCACGCTGGAAATTTCATCATAATTTTTTTCCACCTACTACAAGTGCTTTTAATTTAATTTTTCATGCTTACTCCAAAGAATGGTCAACACACCTGGAATTTTCCCCTCCCCCAGAGCTGTTCGCATCTGTAGAGGCAGTGATTAGTTCAAATTTAGTAGTTCCTTCAGGTAGCATCATTGTATCTAATAATTCCAAATTAAAAGTAAATGAATTGTTCCCAACGGACAGTCAGGAGCATGGGAAGAAAAATGGATATTGATTAAAGGAGGTTGGCTTTATTTTTGGCGATTTATCGAAAGATAACATTGCCAAAAATAAAGCCAACCTATTTTAATCAATATTAAATTCGAAAATAATTTGGCAAAAGCGAATCACCAATAAAGACTGTTAGAATTTGTATAACCATTTAATTGAAACACTTTCTGGGGTAAGAAATAAAGAATGAAGAGTTATAAATAGAGTTTTGTTTTTGATTATGTCTCAACTGAATTAATGAGTCTTACATTAGTATTGAAGTAAAAAGTTAGCCGTTACATTAATTGTTGAGAAAAGAATAAAATATTTTATATTCATTTTTTATAAATTGTAATAAAAATTTTATAATTGGTTTAATTTAATTTAAATTTGGTTAAGAATGATTAAAAAAATAAGTTAAAGAAATTTTTAAAGCTGGGAAATTTATAATGCCTATTGTGGCATCACAGCATCATTTCTTGGAATTGCTTTTTGGAAACACTATCTGGCAAAAGATAAAGTCTTTCTTTCCTTCTGCCGTACAAACAGCAGTTGAGTGTAGAGGATAGACGTGGAGGGAAGAAGCATAAATCAGAAAGGAATGAATGAAGAAAATCAAAGTAGTGCCTGTGATGACTTCGGCTGTAAAACAAAAAGCTCTTTTTCCATGAAATATGTGTGTTACATTTATAATGGATATTTTTATTTTATAACCGTCGTCGAATAGCCGACCCAATTTTATGGGCTTACGGCTACTAATGTTCAACTCCGTCGCCTTGTAATTTTGAACCCAGTCCAGAAGACAAGGGATCTCAGATCGAGTATTGGGAGAAATTTGCCTTCGTGGAGAACTTTTTAATGGAGCTGACCTGCATTTGCGTTACATGGAGAGGAAGACCACGAGAACCTCCCACTGTTAGCATGATGGCAAGGGGACTCTAACCCATGATCCGTCTACCACTGAGGATATTTCACGTCAGCACTGTGATTGGTGCAAGTCAAATGCAGAATTCGTATCGACTGGGATTCAAACCCGGTTCGCCTCATTGAAAGGCGAACGCTCTATCCCCTGAGCCATTGCGGCTCTTATCATGGATCTCTCTACTCCCCTTTTTTCTTCAGCTGGTTGTTAGAAACACACGAGTGTTTTGACGGATAAAGCTTGCCGATGAGCTTGGGGTGACCTTGAATATTCTTACAATTAAAATGTTCAAGAATTTCAAACTTTCAACTGAAGATCAGTGAAAAGGGGGGAAAGCAATGTGTGAGAATTTTACACAAGCATTAAAGAAAAAACCATTGTAGGCGGAGTCAGTTTTAAAAAAAAGCTATTTTCTGAAACCTAATTTGATAAGCGAGAGTAGGGGGAGGAAAAGGTGAATATAAAAACATGTTACTTGGGAAAGCGCTTTTCCTTGTTTTTTCATTGCTCATATTTTTGTCTTAAGAGTTAGATCATCTTCCTTAGCTTATTTTTTGTTATGTTAATATTATTGTTTGTCAATATTTTTCTTTCGTTAATATTTTTTCCCCTTTATATTTTTGTTTCGTTTATGCTATTTTCGTTATTATTTTTTTTTTTTTTAAATTTTAATATAACTTTTTTTTAAGTTACACATTTAAAATCTCTCCCATTAAGAGGAAGAGTTATATGCCTGCGTTTAAGCTGTCAGCAATTAAAAGAGCTGAAGAAATCGGGGAGGCTGCTCTAGAATTCGATGTTTGATGAACACTTCATTCCAAGGCGGAAGTCGGAAAAAGAAAATATTGTCTCAACTGCCCTAGACTAAGCATGCTCAGCATAATGGCACTGCTGGGTGGCCTGTCCTGGAAGATAAAATGGCAACATGGATTAAAGAGCAGAGGGTCAAAGGGTTGTCCCTCTCTACTGTCCAGATTCGCATACAAGCAAAAATGATTGCAAGCCAGATGGGTATGCTAGATTTTAAAGGAAGACCGAATTGACGCTTCTGATTTATGAAACAGAAGAGCTAGTCTGTGTGGCAAAAGACTTCAGTAGGGCAAAAATTCCCTGCTGATTGGAAAGGGAAAAAAAGGCTTCTTTTTTTAACTTTTGTCAGTAAACATGGCCTGAATTACGGTCAGTTAATAAACATGGACGAGGTTCCGCTTTCTCTCGACAGTGGAAGGAGCAGGAACAAACTCCGTGGCCATAGTGACCATTGGCCATTAAAAAATAAAATGTCCTTTACCTGTCTATTAGGATGTTCTACAATGGGAGAGAAGCTTACCCCGTTGCTAATCTTCAAAAGACAAACTATACCGAAAAGTGATTTTCCTAAAGATGTAATAATTAGAGCAAATGAAAAGGGGTGGGTGTGCGATGATATAATGCTGCAATGGCTGGATTTTGTGTATCGGAAGCATAAAGGCACTTTTTTTCAGCCAAGAAGATTATTGATCTTCAATTCCCTGCTGTCCTAAAACGTGGACTACATTAAAGATTTGTGCGCGAAAAAATTATCTGCCGAACTTGCTGTCATCCCCGACGGCCTTACAAAAAACTTCAATCCCTTGACCTGACGGTCAACGTAGTTTTCTAGCAAAAAGTGAGGAGAACTGGATGGAGCACTGCATCCCCTCCTACGCTAAATCCGGACACATGCGGCGCACAAGTTATGAGGAGGCCAACGCATGAGTGTCCGAAGCTTGGAAAGCTGTTAAAAAAGCGACTTCAAAGAAACGGAAATCATCCCACGACAAAACAAAACCGAAAATAATACTAAAAGTGTGAGTGACGGGGATGAATCCAAAATAAACTATGAACAGATAAACGTATTCTGCTCTGATATAGAGAGATTTGATTTTGGAGGTTTTTAAGTACAGTGATATGTATACACAGCGATATGTGATATCTAAATAAATTATTCTTTAGTTTTTCTTTGAACAAAATTTTTTTGGATTTATCACTTATTTCTAAAACTAGATTTTAGATTGTTAAGTTAAAAGCAAGATTGTTTAATTTTTTTATAACAATTTTAATGATTTTTGTTATATTAGCTATATGATTAATATTTACTTCAAATTAAAATTAGAAAATGTTTAATTTTACTTTGTTATTAAAATCCATTTTTTTTAACTATGATTGTTTCCATTTTTTTGTATATTCAATATCCTTTTGTTGGTTTTTATTTAACTATTTAAAGTATCTATATATACGCATATTTAGAACACGTTTTAAGTCTGTGATCAATACCTGTGTTAATGTAGTTAAATTCAGTGTGGCGTGTCCAGTGGTGCAGCATATCCAGCGAAAATATTTTTTTAAACTGATTTTTCAGGATGTGGCGTACATACCAGGACGGCGTTTCTCAGCAAAACTACAGTACTATATATATATATTACTGAAATATAGTTATGAAAAGTTATATGCTTATATTAAACGATGTCACTATGCATATCTTGAAAATTTTTGGTTTGTCATGCTGTTCAATAAACCTGAACATTATTTCATTTTGTTCAGGTTTATTGCATTAAATTTGAAAATTTATTTCAATTGTTAGTTTCAATTAAGGTTTAACTAATAATTTTTAAAATATTTATTTTTCTATTTTCATTCTTTCTTATAGGACACCATTTTACTTTGTCTAGAAAAATAGAACCTTCCACAATTCATGTGACACCTTCAAGTAAGTTATAATGTGAGGGTAATATTAATTGTTAGTTATAATTTTTACTGTAAAAATCATTTAATATTTTAATTGCATTTGTCTACTTCTTTAAATATTTTTGATTAATTCTTCCATTTACTATTACAATATTTCCTTTAATTTATTATGAGAAGTTTATGGTGGTTATTGTATTTTTCAAAATAAAAATTTATTATTATTATTCAGTAGAACCCAACTAAATAAAAGAAAACAGCCATGTAGTCCTTCGGCGAATCTCAAGACCGTTGATTCACAGGCTTTCATGAATCAGTAATTTATATTTCATACAAATTTTTGTCAGAGTTCCGCTAATTTTGTTACTTGTGCAAATTCTCATTAACGAGCCATTTATTCAGCCGTTACCAGCACCCTCTTTTTTTTTTCTTCCTAAGTTCTAATTCACGGCCCATAACGACTTTTTATGCAGACTTGTTAGAGAAAAACTCAACTTCGAATAAACCTTGAGAACAAAAGACTAAAAATGAATTTCATAACGATTGGGAGAATTCTATGTACTCTGCTTGAGCATACAGAATTCTATATAATATGCTAGAATTAAGGAACTACTGAGGCAAACAGAAAACTATAAAATTGATAATCTAAAAAGTTATTCCGAAATAGAAAACATTTAAAAGATTGAAAGTAGAAGGATTGTTGACTTGGACTGTTCTGGTAATCTTTTAAATGTTTCTAGCAATCATTTAAAAGATTGTTCACTTGAAAAAATGTTTTTCCTTTTCCCCTTTTTTTTAACTCCTTAATATTGACATATATTTCAGAAAAATGAACCAAAAATGGAAAAATATTTTGACTGTGTAATTTTGTTCTTTATATTATTATAAAAGTTAGAAAATTTTTTTCTATTCCAAAAATAAAATTTTAAATGCAATAACTACTGTATTTATAATTTTTACATACACATAAAATGGTAATGGATTACCCACACATCTTATTCACTTAGAGCAAATTAAACAAAATTTTGAAGCTAAATATAATGTAACTAGTATAATATAATATAAAAACGCAACATTATGATTTTCATTACATAAATTTTACAAATCTTTTACTGTATGGTATATCCCAGAACCCCCACCGACATTTGCCTCTCTCGACTGAAGTCGTAATTCGTGAAAAACTAGGACCACTAATGCCATCTATTAGGAAAATAGTGAATTAAGTGTCCTAAAGTAGAAACGAACTCAGCTCGGGCTCCACAAAATAGTAACGTTTATTCTTCTCATGCCCGAAGTCAGTTTGGGCTTCACAAATAATGCACGTAGTAGTTGCCTGAACTGGATTCGGGCGACACTGGCAAGGGGTTAAAACTTATATTTCAATTCGTAGCAATTTTGTTACGAATTTAGATTTGTAACAGAAGCATTATTTAATCAATGTTATATATTTGCCCCCTTTCTTATTTGCCTGCAAGATCAAATAAGTTTTTAATTTGATCATTTTTCAATGCACTTGACACCATTGTGAATTCGTTTCTTGACCCTTTTTTTCTTTTGCAGTTAATGCAAATTATTTTTTCATTGGTTTTAAAATTTCTATATTATTATGACACAAAACTTGCATCCCACATTTGAGTAATCACATTTTTATATGCTCTATTTGCGTGAATACTATCGTAAATCCATGTGATGTTTCAATCATTTTTTAAGCCATTATTGCTACGAATTTTCTAAATGGTTTTTTAAAAATTCCTTTATTGTTTATTCATTATTATTAAACGTGCAAAATTCAATTTGCTCATTTAATAGTCACTTTTTAGAGGACAACACTGCTGTTATTTTTAATGACTTTTTCACAGTTATTGCTATTGATATCCATGTAGCATTTTAAATTCCTATTTTTCAATATGATCTTATTAAGAAGCGAGAAATTCTAACGGCACTATTAAATAATTACTTTTTGGTACTGTCAATTTGCGCTTAATCCAGGTGGTGTTGTGATTTCTTTTTTTTTTTGCAATTAATGCTGTTGATTTTTTTAAATCCTGATGTTTTTATTTTTCAAAAAATTTTTCAGCAGATACCCCTGCTAATAATCACATATTTTTATAAAATCTTGATATTTTTAATGTGTTAATTTTTATAACTCTTGAACGTCAAAACGTAAATTTAATTAACCCCTTTTAGAAACGTCCAATTCGTGCCATTATGTTATAAATACGCCTGGTTTTATCATTAATCTTTTTTTCAGTAATTGCCCTAGATTTTTAAAGTTTGTAATTTTTTTTTTTTTACAAGAGAACGACTTGCAAAGTGTGAAAAGGAGGAATGTGTTGCTTGTATACAAAGCATTTTATTCTGTACATAAAATATCTAACTTATTTTTTCCATTATATTTCCTAATTATCTAATTTATTATTCCAGCGGCTGTGGTTTCTGTAACTGTTACTCCAACGACATATGAAACCATTCATATACCTAAAAGTAGTAAGTTCTTATTCATTCATTTCTTATTTTGTGGAGTGTCAGGAAATTATGAAAATGCAGAAGGCTTGCAATGGATTAAAATTCCAAAAATGCCTGTGTGAAATATTTGCACTAAATTCATTTGATGAAATCAAATTTGATCACCAATATAATAAATAACATTTTACCACCAAGATAAAAATTTAACCCCCTTAGGACAATGATGACATATGTCCAGTGTCGCACATATTTCCAAATTTGATACTTTTAATACGATATTATTTTTTATTTCATTAATCACTTTTTGCCATATTCCTTTTGCGCCATTTCTACTGTAAAGGTACCTTTTTTTTTTCAATAATAGTTATTTAACGTTTTTTTTTTCAGTTCTTCGCATTGTATTTAAAAACACCGCGTTTTTTGACTCCTGAAGAGAAGCACATCTCAATAAATGTGTATTAACTTTGCATGATAGCAACAATATTTTTGTTGTATACGTTCACTGCTTCTTTAATATAATACTTTAAGCCATATCAGCTAAAGACAAACATGCAATTTTTTCAACATTTCTACTGTAAAGGTACCTTTTTTTTTCAATAATAATTATTTAACGTTTTTTTTCAGTTCTTCGCATTGTATTTAAAAACACAGTGTTTTTTGACTCCTGAAGAGAAGCACATCTCAATAAATGTGTATTAACTTTGCATGATAGCAACAATATTTTTGTTGTATACGTTCACTGCTTCTTTAATATAATACTTTAAGCCATATCAGCTAAAGACAAACATGCAATTTTTTCAACATTCAAATTAGAAAATATTTATTATGTAATTTTTTTTTAACAAAATTTCAATAGCAGTAAATTAAAGCAATAAACAACTACAACAATAAATGTTTTCGAACCATTTTTTTTTCCCTTTATGTTGTATATTTTTAAGGTTATTAGGATGTTGCCTGAATATTAATACTGTATTTAATTAAGTCACTATTTATCACTTTTTTTAAAAATTTTATTCACTTCTTTTTCTTCTATAACCCGCACTAAGCCCTGAACTCTGCAAGTCTGAAACCTTATCATAAAGTCGCAAAATTATTATTGAAAAAAAAAAAAGATTACTCATATTGGTAGTTATCATTTTTTTGTCGTAGTGAAAACATTATTCTCAAAATTAATGTCATTTTCAGATATTTTTAATGTTGAAAAAAAGATTAATTAAGATGGCCCAGATAGTCATTTATATTATTAAGAAGGATTTATGAATAGAGAAGAAATATTTTTAATCTTCAGGGTGTCTACTGCAAGTGAGATAAACGTAATTTAGCCTTGATATCTAAATTTGTTTCTCAATAGACCATACTTCCATACACTCTAGTGCAAGTACTAGTAACTGATACAAACAAAATTAAATTGAAGTTATAGCTTGACCTATTTGCTCCTTTGACTATGGGCATTTTAGTAGAAAAAACCCCCAATGGAAGCTGTACAGTAGTAGGAAGGAGTTGCAACAGAATGCTTGAAATAAAATAAATTCAGAAACCCTTATTCATATTTAGATCTATCTAATTATTATTTTTTAAAGGTCAGTACTTCTTGTACTTATCATTACCTTCTTGTTAATTTGTTTTTGACATTTTGTATTGACATTTGTAGGTGTATCTTGGGATCAAATCTTAAAAAGAACAACGATGAAAAGATTAATTTTGACTCCTCCAAGTAATTAAAGCTTTATTTGTTTACTACAATATTTATTCTGTTCCATATTTCAGTTTAAAAACCTTTTCTTCACAGGGTTTAAAAAGTATGGGTATATAAATTAAAGATCTTCCATCATAAATCTTTGGAGCGTACATTAATGGGTTTCAGACAAAACAATATAGATAACAGAGCTAAAAAAAAGTCTCAAATTTTTTTTTCATACCATGTTTGTTATGTTACATGCCTACAGAATGCATGCCTAAAGGAATCTTTTACATACCTAAACATATTTTTCGAATGCATATTAAACTGAGATAGAAAAATGAGATTAACAACAATATATCTGCATAAGCACTTTTATTTTATGTATAAATCATTATTGAAAAAAAATATTAGACTTAAATAAGCATTTTTTTAGTTGTTTTACATTGCACATTTTTTTATGCACAAATAAGAATTAATGCAGTAAATGTTCTGCATTATTAACAAAATATTAATACTTTGTGTATAATTATTAGCACAAGTTATATAGATATCCTTCAATATGCTTACTTCTTTTCACTCAATACAATGTTCAGTTGTGGCTAATAGATCAAAGTTCTCCTCCATCAATGCTTATTAGCAGTAAATCATAGCGTGATTCAGTAGACGCTTTACATCACCAGCATTTCTGATCAATTATTTACATACCAAGCTGGACCTGTAAATATTTACATGCCCTGGGTGTTTAGAGGACGCCCGATGGCTGAGTGCTAGCGCTTCACGCTGTCGTCCCATAGGTCTTTGGTTCAATCCTCGGGCATGGTTGACTCAGCCTTTCATCCCTTCAGTGGGTCCATAAAATGAGTACCAAGCATGCTTGGGAAATTAACACTGGGGATTCCGCATTGGGCTGACCACCCAACCGGAACATCTGCTCTTGTACCCCGGAGCCCAAAGGTCAAGAAAACTGAGATGGGCACAGTAGGCCTTGGCCCTCTGTGGGCTGTCGCAACACTGAGTTTAGTTTAGTTTGGGTGTTTAGAGCAATATAATTTTTGAGCTGGAAACTGAAAATAATTCTGTAGTCAAAAGGATATATGTAATTTTTACTCGATAAAATTAACTTTATTATACTTAATACAATAAATTATACGGATAAATTATCCTGCTCTTTTGGAAGATCTTCCTCTGTCTCATAAGATCTGGTGTTGTGACTTAAATTTGTTAATTCAAAGATGTATAAAGATATTTTGTTCCCATTTTTTATTTGTTACTTCCAATATTGGAAAATTTTTATATACACTTTGTACCTATCTTTTAGTAATTTATAGACATTTTCTTTAAATTGTTTTTGTTTAGCATAGCTATAAAATGTATATTTAAATTTTTTTAATTAAATAAAAAGTTTTGAACATTAGTTTTTATGCTTGAATCTTTCAGCTAAAGTTATTACGGGGAGAGGACCAGTTCCAACTACTAAAGTGATAAAATATACTCCTGGTATTTATGTTTTTTTTTCCTCGTTTATTTAATTACTAATGCTTATCAGTGTTATGTATTTATTAATGTTCTCAATGTTATGCCTTTTTTTTTAATGTTTATTATTTATTAGTGATCTAAATATTGAAATTGTTTTTAAAATGGTATAATGGGCATTTTTTTAAATTTTAGTATTTTTACTCAAAAATAAATTTTTTTATTAGGGTTATATTTTCTTTTACAGTGACTGCCATCTTCAAACACACTTATACCCCATCAACCACAAAATCATTTTGGTATACTGCTTCAAGTAAGTATTAAGTTTTTGAACAGAATTCTAAAATGAAATTGTCAGTTTTGTTTCAATTTTACCTTTATAAAATTGACTCTCTTGGAGAGGAGAGGCAAGAAAATTGTCCGTATAACTTAGGTTTCCACTTTTGTCCAAACGTGGTCAAACACGCCATTTTAATGAATATTTTTTTATTAACACTGTAATGTATATTTTTCATTAATTTTATTTTTTTCCTATTCTCAAGGGTTCTTAAAACACCCCAAAATCAATAGTAATTTAATTGGAGTAAACACTTTCTGTTGAGAAGTTTATATACTATTCAAATTTTTTAGCTTAAAAAAGTTATTGACATATAAATGTTTTTGGAAATGTATAATTATTCTTTTTGAGATTTATCACTATGTTTTTATGATGGATTAAAGTTGCAAGTCAGTAAATAAAAAAATAATAAAACAAATTTTATAAAAAACAAGCTTTCAACTAAATGTTTTGTTCATTGATTTGGTTAATGGTGCCTATATGCACCATTTTATTTCTTTAAATGTAATTTTTTATACACAGAATTTTTGTGTCTTAGTGAATGTAATGTAAGCATATTTCAATGAAAATAATACCTCATTTTATAAAAGTTATATGTTTGTCCTAAAATGGGTTAGTAAATAACTCTTTTTTTTTAAATTTAAGTCTGTAATTTGTTTTAATTAGTAACAATGCAATATCAAGCTCCTGATATAAGAGCTTGGCATGGACCTAATATCAGTTGAATTGACTGCCTAGAAAGAAATTTTTTGCCATCTTGAGAGTATACCTGGTCTTTCGTATCATCACTCCAGATCTAGAAGCAAGACATGTGATTTTTTTCCGTTTAATTCCGCTTCTCTCAAGACTGGTAATTCGTCCCTTATTCAAAACTAATTATCTGATGAAAGTTTCCTCACAATCTAAATTTTAAAATAAGAATTAAGTTCTGCAATCTAAAATTTAAATGCTGATATCTTTGTTAAATCGCGTTAACGAGACCTTTTCATGTGCGTGACTTTTCCGCAATTTAGATTTTATTAATTTTTTTGTCAGATTTATATCGTTTTCAAGGTTTCACACTTTGTACCACAATTACCTCTGAAAATGGCTTGGAAGAAAAATCCTTGGGAAGGCTATTTCCCACCCTGGGCTGTCATGGCATTGAAGAAGAAGAATGCACATTTGTTAAACCTTACTGCTTACCTGAACCATATTAAGAAAGACAGGTTTTTTGGCCACATAAAATGTACCTACCATTAGTATGAATTTATTAATAAGTTAAATGGTAGGAAAAAATCAGAAAATGTGTAGGCCACATTTCAGCAATCTAAAATGTATTATCTTTGTTTGTTTTTTCCTTCATTTTTTTTAAATTATAAAAAGATTGAAATGGAATTAGTTTGACTTTGTTAATTGACAGATTATTTATAAAATTGCAATTTTTTTGCAGTAAAATATTTTTGTTTTATTTTGATATATCACAGTTTTAGAAGTAACATTTATATTTTCAGCTTCTACCTATACTGAACATTTTTCAACTCCTTCAACTGTCACCATCATTTATACTCCAGTAACAGGTAATAATAAATTGCTACAGATTAATTTCATTAATATAATTAAAAACTTTGAATTTCTCCCCTATGCATCAAAATAAGAGAAATCTGAAAAAAAGGCCAAGTTGATCACAATCTTACTGAATCTAGTGAAGTTTAGCAAAAAATCATTAAATAATTATAGAAAAATTCCCACATAAACAAAAATTATCCAATATTGTCATTTTTAAATACTGAAATGAAATTTTATAAGTGTTATTAAACGAATCAAACTTTGAAAAATGTCTGTTTAATTACTTCTAAGAAATTTTAAACTAAATTTTGCTAGTCTCATTTGATTCCTTCATAGAATATTTCGCAATTCAAAGTAACCAAAACAAACATATCTTCCATTGCAATTTTTTACTGCACAGAGAAGTTTTTCTGTGGAATCTTCATTCAAAGAACTAAAAATTATAGAAAAAACTGATTTGTTCTTGAAGTAACTAAAATTTACAAGTTAAATTTGATTTTTAAAAAAATTGTGAAATCCAAGAAATATAATTTTATTAAATCATTCAAATTTGCCAGACACACCAAATCTTTTAAAACCTGAAACTCTTTAATCCAAATTCTTAGTATCTTTTTAATGCACCTTCTAGTACAATGTTCCTTCCATTATAATAATTGAGCTGAAATCTTGACTCATCTACCTAAGCTACAATTTTCCAGTCATCTAGGGTTCAGCCAGTATGGCCAAAAAACCAGAAGAGGCACTGAACGTGTTGTCGTGATGTTAGTAAAGACACTAGAGTCGATCTTATGCTGCATGTCCCATTGCATAAACAGTCAAAGTTTGCTCACTGTCCTAATGGAAAAGTCCATTTCATGCCCCTCATTGATGCTAGCAGTTTTTTCATACAATGTTACTTGGTTACTTGGTTATACTACTGCTATCTGTATATATTGCATGTTGCAATCCCATGACTTTTGTCACCTCAGTGTATATATATATCTTGGCTTGGACTCTCAGTTAGCATCCCGTTAGTGGTCATAACCCGTTAGTTGAGATCCTCTGATCTAAATCTATGAATCTGTTATGATTTTGAAACCAAATGACTTATATGTCCAAATACTTGGATTTAGTAACTTTTATTGATGTATTCTTTATAGAAATGAGTGATTTCTTTTATTTATTATTTGTTTTTTTTTTTTTAGTTTTTTTGAAATTAATTTAAAATTATCATTTCAGGTACTAAAATATTAGAAAAGAAAACAACTGCCCGAAGAACAGTCACATATCCGAGTACGTATAAATTTTTCTATGATTACATTTATGCAATTTTTGCTTTTTAACAGTAAAAAAAATATATTAGCCAAATCTTATTAATTAGTATGAGAGTGTCTGTATCTAACTTAGCAGTTTACAGTTAGAAAAATTAGGAACTGAAATATCTTTTTAACTAGAATTGCTTTTTTATTTAAAAAAAATTAGCCAAAATATTCTACTGCTTTTTTTAGTTCTGATTAAGTGTCCTCTTGTAATTTTCTGTAATTAGTTCTGGGGTGAGGGCCCACAATCTGTCATCTGCACAGCAACATTCATGGTGCAGGTGTCTTCCTACCATAATGTTTCTGGTAGATGGATTTATGAGTCAATTTGCCGCACTATCTTAATAAATCCAAATTCACCTTTGCCCCTGGTGTAATCGGACCGAGATTATTGTAAAAATGCAGTATAATTTAGCATTTTATATAAAAAATTTTACAATTTTAAAGAATTTATGAACTATATAGAAACACTTTTTCTTGTTTAACTTTAATTAATGACCGTTACCACGATTATCATTTTAATTAATCGGCAGATGTTACGATAATCTGCAGCAACCGCTGCCGTACTGGATGGCTTCTGCTACCCGTGTATTGGTGATTTTTTTTCCTGAGGTAATAGCATGATCTACAATCAGATAAGACAAAAAAAAGGCCTTCCATCCTTTAAAGGCCTGAAAAAGTCTGTCCCTGGTGTTACAACTCATGGTTGACCCAGAACTTATGTCTTCTAGACACGAAGTCTTAAAATTGAAACTGATCTCAAATAACTTGAGCATCATTGTCAAATACATTGAGACCTCTAATAATTCCATTTTTTGTGATGCCATCATAATTAATTGGGTAGACGACTTTTAGACAATGCTGTATTCTTTCAGATATTATCGACAAATAATGAAGATTGACAATCATCTCCGAAGCTCTTATATGCAGTTGAAAATATTAATAGCTTTTCCATTTGCAATTTTTTTAATTAGCATAACTATTATTTATATAATCTATGAAATTTATTGTAACTGTTATTTTTTTTCTTTCTAATGAGTTTCAAAAAATATTTTCTACCCTGACTTTTGGAGGGCAATTTATAATGAATATGTGTATAATAAATAATGTATGTATAATAAAATTTTGTGTAGTAAATATCACATTTAACCCACTCAAGTATTAGGACTCCGGTCAATCTTCACAGCCGAGTATACACCCTCAGTGAATAATATTGAAAGTTGTTATATAATAATAATATAATAATCAGCTTATGTGTATAAAAAAGACTTAAATTTTTTGCAAATAATGCAAAAACTATTGCTCATTAGATTAATAATAATTTATTTATAATTCATATTTTATGATGTATGCTAATTACATATTGTTTTTTAGTTCGTAACTTCACCATACCTCAGCCGTACCATCCAACTGAAAAAATAATTATCATTCCTCGTAGTAAGTTTTTTATAGCTTTTTATTAATAATATATCTTTATTTTTCAATTCCTACGCTTAGTTCACACTCTCCCTATATCTTCCTATGTTGTCCCTATATGGTTATAAAAATTGTGTGTAAATTCTTGGCTTTTATCAAAAATTTTATTCAATATAAATTTTAATCACTGATATAAATATTAATATCTATTCTTTCTAGCTGCCACTTATTCAGAGTTTATAAAACGAACCCCTAGAAGAATTAAAGGTAAGTAGTTGTTTCTTATCATACTTTATTATTCTCCCAGAAATTTTTTTAGATAAGTTTTCATTCAATTATATCTGAATCATGCAGAAACGTTCCTTCTAAAATGAGTTTTAAGAGGGAAAAAATACAACTTTCATAAATACTAAAAAAAAGTAAATAAATAAAATCTCAATCAATTATTCCAAATTATGTGTATATATATATATATATATATATATATATATATATAGTACTTATCTGCTAAAGGGACAGTAAAAAATTTCTTACCATAGTACCTATTTTGGATATCTATATCAGGGGTACCTATTACCACAACTCCAGTAGTATCTATCCACAAATAAGTTTCAATAAATGTCTTTAAAAAGTCTTGAAATCGAACTATATTTTATTGCTGAGAAAATTTTTAAATATTTGAGCCAGATTAAAGTTTTGCTAATGTTTGTAATTTTTCAATTTAAAGATTAAAAAAATATATATACATTTTATCACAAAAAACATAAATTTTTATAGCACAAAGTATGTACTAAACAAGTAAAAAAGTTTGTATATTTTTTAAAGAAAATATCGAATGCTGTAATATCAGAGTTTAGTTAATTATTTTGTTTATTATTTACTTTTAATTTAAAGATAGTTCTGCCATCCTAGCTCATTTTGTGAATTGCTTTTTTACTTAAAAAAGACGATTTTGTTCTGACAGACAATTAATGAAATTGTCTGACCTAAGATTGCTTATTTAGAATTTTTTTTTTTTTTTTTTTGAATAAAAGTTTTTCTGTTTTTTTTTTCTATATTTTTATATGGAGTTATAGAACCACATAACAAAATGCAAAGCACCTTGGTTTTAAGAATTTCATTAAAAAAGTCTTCTGCTATGTTTGAAAAGGCACCAACTAGTAAATACATGTAGAATAAATAAAAAAATTTCACTAGTAAGCTTTTCCTTATCAGCTTTCAAAATGTATAGTGATTATGTGACTTAAGTGTGAAGTGATCTTCTTTTAGTCCATGGGCTGAAATCATTAGTTTGTTCAAGTTTGTTCCGGATGTGTTAAGGGTATTTTTTTTTCTTTTAACAGCATTATTCAAAATGTTTTAGTATTTTAACTTTATAAAATTCTCCAAAAAATTATTGGTTATTATTTAATTTGAGATTTTATCTTGCACCCTTTTTCTGAAAAAAGCTTTTGTACTCTCATGAATTATTTTTTCTCAGCAAAGCCAACCAATCGCTATTAGCAAAATGTTGCATTGATGCTGATTTTCTGGATTTCATGATAACTTTTATTTTGATGTTTCCAAAATTGTTTCTCCGTTTACCCCAAGAAGCTGGCAAAAACCAAGGAATGTATGAAACACATGTTAAATGAGAAAAAAAAAAAATTTTATATTTATTAGAAAGAAGGAAAACAAAACTGTTTTTTTTTTTATTCTGCAATGTACAAAAACAGGTTTCAAGTTGGGCTACCTGATGGATAAACTAGGAATTCTTAATATATACAGTATAAAATGGCTCCAATTGTTTGGTTTCTAATCACCTGGAATTATTTTCTTTTGCTTAATAAAAATATATTAAACATTACTTATCAAAGGTGGTTTTGGGTCATTGCTATTTGGTACATTTTGTGCAAAAACTATTTAACACTTTAAAAAAATTTTTTTTTATTAAAAGCGTTATTTTCTGCAAGCTTAAATATTGTTCCTATCTATTCAAGATGATATATTAAAAAATTAACATTTAAATGAAATACTATACTGACTAATACACTAATATTGACACTTTTCTTGTACCTATACTACACTAGCAGAGAAAATAACACACTGACCTGGAAATTTTAAGATTTTTACTGGAAAACATGGAAAAATCAGGGAAATTTGAAACCTGATTTGAGTGGCCACCCTGTTGTACAATAAATTTACATTTTATTTGAAAAATAATAATAGGGCACCAACCAAAAAGTAAATGTAGAATCAATAGAATTTCTTCACGAGTAAGCTTTTCTTTATCAGCTTTCAAAATTTATAATGTTTATGTGACTTAAGTGTGAAGTTTGCTGTGAGAAAAACAGTTAATTCCTCTGTTTAGAAAAAAATTAAATTACTTTCCGAGCAAGCCAATAAATTTCTCAAAGGTTAAAAAAACGCAAACAATATACATTATTTCTTGGTAATAATACAATAAATTTACATTTTATTTAAAAAATAATTGCACTGTTTGAAAAAGAAAAACTTAAAATACATTTTGCTATAATTTCATTTTATGAACCACAAGAATGAATTGCTAACTTAAAAAGTGAACAACATTCAGAATAGCTGCCAACAGCTTTTAAAATTTTTACTTTATCCTCAATAGATAGTGCTTTATGTTTAATGCCTTTACAGGAGATTTTCAACAAAAATCAATTTTTTTTTCTATGATATTTTAGATAAAAATCAAAATGAATCTTAACACTAAGAACATTTCCAAGGAAATGCTGCTAAATGTTTAGATGTGTCACATCAGTCATTGTATGGGTGGAGGTCATTTAAGGTGGACTCAATGACCAAGCTATTCTTGTCAGTTTCATTGTTCATCTAAGGGTTCACATTCCCTTGCTCACACCTGTTCCTGATAAGTCGCCTTCTTTTTTGTAATAAAGCAGGGAGGAAAGTCAAGGGTCTTTGTTAATTTTGCATAGTTCCCTAACTTGTTTTTGTGACAGAAAGTTAAAACTGGATAAGACATTTTAAATATAAAATAGTAAAAAAAAGTTAAAATTTAGAAAAAGAGTGGAAACTTCTTAAACAGAAAAAAAACTTATTATAAAGGTAAATTTAACATTATGGTATTTCTTTTCAAAAGAAAACACTTCTTATGCAGAAAAACTTTTTAAACAGGTTCCACTGTATTAGAAAATTGCTGTATATTCTACAATTAAACTGTATCCATTAGGTAACATTACTTCTGAGGCAAGACATTTTTTTTTATTTGTGTGTTGAACTATTTGAGTGATTTGATATTTGACTTAGAGGTTGGGCAACTCCAAGAGCAGGGCACATCGACCAGAGGTCCATTGTGCCCAAATCCTTTATCATGATTAGCAAGAAAGCTCGATATCTGAAATGAAATTCAGCAAACACTTTACACGAACATCAATAGATTATTATTATTTTTTTTATATTTAAACTAAGATATTTATTATTGACTTTTTATTATTTTAAGACTAATGCAGTATAAATTATTTTAGTTACTGAGACCACAACTCGTACAGTACATTTCACTCCTTCTAGTAAGTATAAAGATTTCCCTGTTAGAGGGTATTTCTCTTTTAATTTAAAATAATCCTAGATATTTCACTGAATAAAACTATTTTTCTAAAAAAAAAAATTCTTAACACATGTACTAAAATTTTTGACTCTCATGAACTCGAAAAACATTTCTTTAAGTCTATTCATTTATCAATTGTAATTTATTTTACCTTAATTTTCTTTTTAAAGTTGTGCACTTTTTTTATACTTGCTTGTCTTTTTCTATACACTTTTTTGGCTTATTTTCTTAAATATACACAAATTAAATATAACTAGAAGGCACTAGATATTTTTAAAGTACTTACAGTGTTATATGAATGGAAAAAGTAGCACAGAAATGAAACATAAAATAAATTATTCTCATTATTTTTATAAATGGAACTCAGATTTTAATAAAAATTGGAATTGAAATATTTTTTACTCAAATAGTACTGTTTTTTGGTTCATGATAAAATATTATAATATTCTTTAAGATTACTTTCAGGAATTGTAGAATACTTTTAAAAGACAAAATTTATTTAATATTTGTTTTGCTTACATTCTATTTTATGTTTTTTCTAGCTTCTGTTGCAACTCATGCTAAAGCTGTGCCAACCAGTAAGAATTCCTTTTGTTTTGCATTATAAATATCAATTACCTAAAATAACTTTATCCTAATTAAAGCTTTAATATCTATGTAAAATTAAGTGTCATGTTGAAATATTAGCTGCATAAATAATCAGTTATACCTTTCTTATATTTATCCTTTTATTTTAATTTTAACTATTAAATATAAAGTTATTTGGTATGTTGTAGTTAACCACTTGAATTGATTATATATAGATATTTTTTTATTTAAGCCAACATATTTACTATGGGTTTCTTATTATATTAGACTTAGTGGTTTGGCAGCTCCAAGAACAGGGCACATCGACCAGAGGTCCATTGTACCGTAACCCCGAATCATGATTAGCAAGAAAGCCCTATATCTGAAATAAAATTCAGCAAACACCTTACAGGAACGTCTTGCAGTTCCCAGGCCTTAATACAATGTTGCCCTAAATGCACAAATCTTTAAGCAGAATAGACCTCACAATTATGAAGTATACGTCGTGATGTCTCTTCTTCAAGGAGACAACCCTTGCAAAGAGGATTAGTTTCAATACCCATTGCATATAGGTGTCTCCTGAGGATGCAGTGTCCAGTGAGAAGACCAGTGATCTTCCTCAAGGTGTTCCTGTTTAGTTTCAAAAGATCTTTTTGACATACACTGGGACAGTCACGATTCAGCTCCTTAGCTTGTCTCTGACCGTCTGTCTCGCGCCATTGCTCATTGCGCCAATTTTGCCATAGAGCTTGAATATAGATACCCTGAAAGATTTGGGAGAAATTCCCAAGGTTGGTTCAGAGCCAATCCCAGATTGAATAAATTTCCTAATTGAATATATTTCATAATTGAATAAATTTCCTAAAAAAATCCCTATTGAAATTGTAATGTTTGTGGAGATTATTGCTTTCTTGAATATTTAAAACTTATTTCTAATACATAAGAAACTATAACCTCATTTCTAGAAATCAGTTTTAAACGTTTTTTTTTTTTTTTCCTAAAATGTTTAGTTTTTTTTTTATTATTCAGAACTTTTTTGAATTAAATTTTTATTTAACTATCTTTGATGAATTAAATGCCTATTCAAAATTATGAGTAAACGTGATACATAACATTTCAAATTCATTTAATGACAATCATAACTGGAAAATATTGCAGTTTTTCTATTTTGATGACTCTAAAATTGCCAATGTGAAAAATATTTAGTTCATCATGATAACAATTATCATAAAATTTATATTATAAGATCTACTGTATTTTTTCCTATCCATGTAGGCATCTATGCATTAATAATATTCAACATTAAATTTCTTAATTTTTTAGGAAGTTCGGAATTTGAAACTGACGGTTTTCAAATATTTTTTATTGTACTGATACCCTGGTGCGTAGCGTTTTTAAAACGTGCTTAGAGGTGCTTCTTTTCGTTTTTTTTTTTTAAAAGCCCTAAAAGGTGCTTTTTTCATGGGGTGTTTTTAAAAAGTGCTTGATTTTCCCTTTTCGAAAATGATATTTTTTTCTTATTTTCCGGTGCGTAGTATGCGAAGGCGTGCTTTTTACATTGTTCTATTCATCACTTTCACTATTCATTCAACCACAATCTATTTCGGCCTTCCTTAGGTCCATAGCATATGAAAGCGGAAATCATTTCACAGGTTTGAGGAAATACTTGCGAGTCGGCATGTGCGTCTACTGAGCTGAGTTCGGTGAGATTCTAGCGCTCTCATGTGTAACTCTGCTGCATTTTGCAAGATATTCTCAATTATACTTCATTTCCACCATCATTTTTCGAACCGAATATTCTCTCTATCTTTTTATTGTGGCTAATATATAATCAAGAAAAGAGTTCTTAGTCAGAAACTAGTTATTTTATCGTGATCATGTAAAGGCTTTAAAAAATTTTTTACATTTTGTTGATGTATATAGTGCTTAAAAATATTTTTTGAGTTCTTAAAAAGTACTTAAAAGGTGCTTATTTTTTGTTGAAAGATTTGGCTATGCACCCTGAATGCCATTTCTTGATAATATTTTTTTTTTTTTAAAAAAGAGAAACGAAGATTGTTGAGTGCTTTAAAATAACCATTATTTAATGCTCTTGATCTTTCTTTTAGTATTGTTCTTAAAAAATAATATATTAGTTAATTGATTGTTTCCATTTTATATGTAAAACTTTAACAGTTATAAACATTACTAATTTTGGTTTTTCGCAGAACTTGTTCGCTTTAGTGCTTATATTAAACATCCTTAAGTGATAATTTCAAAATTTATTTATGTTTCAATCCTATTAAAATGAAGACATAAAAAAATAATTTAAAATTTTATTTCTCTCAACTTAATCATCATGATTGTTGCTATAATTGCTGTTGCTATATAATTTTATATTCTCTGCAATTATTGTGTGTTACAAATATTGAAATCAATTGTACACATCTTGCATCAAGCTAAGCTCTGCCTTCTTCTCAATCAATATTTTATAACAAAAATTTGAAATATATTGAGGAAGTTATAAAATTATTTTTGCTCTATTACAGAAAAAATTACGCTATATATGATGGATTAGTTAAAATGCTTATTTAAATTGAAAAAAATGTGTGATACTAGATACTCCAAATTTTCAAAATACAGTAGTCTCCATAATTTGAGCCTCGATTGTTCGAGTTTCCCATAAATTCGAGCTAGTAAAAAAAGTATGTCTTGCTCCCAAATAATGACCAACGCACACACAAAATGTGTAACGATTATTACTATTGCTTTTACGACGATTAATATGGCTTAATACTTTCCTATATTGTGCGTTAAACACGGAAACATGCGAGTCTATCTCAAATTATCAAGACTCTACTATAATTTAATGTTTCTGATTGAGACAAGTAACTGCATAATGCTTCTGGGATAAAATAAACAGTGTAAAATTTTCCTTTCTATTTTTAATAATTTTCTTTAAAATACAAATAATTCTTAAACTTCTTATCATGCCGTTAAATAATAAACTATTTGCCATTAAAAATTAACTACATGCCATTTAAAAATATCCAACTTTATTCTTTGTTTTACATTGGCATTGGAGAAAATAAAATTACTATTTCATAAATTTTATTTTATTTCTTTTTAATATTTATAAATGTACCCTAAATACACTTTATTTTTATTTATAAGACATTGTTCTTTTTTCTCTCATCTTTTTAAGACTAATATATTTCTAATTC
This sequence comes from Parasteatoda lunata, assembly GCA_949128135.1. Taxonomy (NCBI): domain Eukaryota; kingdom Metazoa; phylum Arthropoda; class Arachnida; order Araneae; family Theridiidae; genus Parasteatoda; species Parasteatoda lunata. The sequence continues at coordinate 72,350,838 of OX421978.1, read as the reverse complement.
TTTCAGCTACTACTGTTCAGACAATACATTACACTCCATCTAGTAAGTTGAATGTTCTCTGATACCTTTCTTGCAGCTAATTTTTTTCTTTAAAAGACTAAATAATTAATGTTTAAATCTTTGTATATTAATTAATAAATTTTTAAAGCAAATACTAAAATTTTTATTTGATGCCCAGAAGTTCAGAAACGATCTGCTCTAAAATTTATTCCTTAAATTTTGTTTGATTATGCTTAGTAATATTTTACTTACATTCAGTTTCATATTTTCTTTAGCTTCCATTGTGACTCATACTGTTCCTGTGCCACAAATTACTCGAAAACGTAAGAATTTCTTGCTTTTTAGCTAAAGTAAATCTTATCTAAAATAAATGTTAGCCACTTAAATCATGAAAATTGTACTGTTAACTCTCTCTACTACGCTATTTGATGCAAAAATAACTCCTAATATATTTCCAATTCTTTCAGCTACTACTGTTCAGACAATACATTACACTCCATCTAGTAAGTTGAATGCTCTCTGATACCTTTCTTGCAGCTAATTTTTTTCTTTAAAAGACTAAATAATTAATGTTTAAATCTTTGTATATTAATTAATAAATTTTTAAAGCAAATACTAACATTTTTATTTGATGCCCAGAAGTTCAGAAACGATCTGCTCTAAAATTTATTCCTTAAATTTTGTTTGATTATGCTTAGTAATATTTTACTTACATTCAGTTTCATATTTTCTTTAGCTTCCATTGTGACTCATACTGTTCCTGTGCCATCAACTACTCATAAACGTAAGAATTTCTTGCTTTTAGGTAAAATAAATGTTAGCTGCCTAAATCTTGCAAATTGTACAGTTGACTCTCTCTACTACGATATCCGATGCAAAAATAACTCCCTCTTTTACAATAATGTTTCGTGGTCCCGACGAACTTGCATATAAATTAATGTTCTTCTCCTCTCTATATTGCAATATTCTCTGAAGCACCAAACCCCTGTAAAAGATTTTTTTCTCCATTTATTATTGGTTTTCAAACAATGTCAAAAATCTATATCATCTTTTGCCATTTTTATCTGTTTTTTCTAACAAGAGAAGATTCACAGCTGATTATGTGCTTATCTTATTTCTTTTCACCACAGTGAATGGCTTTTGTATTCAGATTTCAATAATACAAACTTGACATACATAGACGGCCCCCAGAGCTTCCCTTCTTAGAATTGCCTCCCTTATCTCTTAAGAAACCACAGATGTAACATTCCTATCTGATTTTATATTTAACAGCAATTAACACTCTGCAAATTAAATTTTTATAAAATATATAAATACATTTATGTTTAATACATATATAACTTTAAAATATCTAAAAGTATGTAGACCTTCAATATAACAATATATCTCTCTATATTTATTTGGTCCCCAAAATATTGTTGTAGCTAGGTTTTACTGTATTTAAAATTACTCTTACAGAAGTTACTGTACTTATACATGTTTAAGTTAACTCTTTGAGTATACCTAAATTGCACAAATTTGAAGTGGAATGATTAAATTGCATGAATTGGAAATAGGACATTTAGACACAAAGTTTTTATTCTGACTCTTATCTAATAATAAATCTGACTCTTATTGTAAATACAGTAGAGAACCGATTATCCGGAACGATCGGGACCATCGCGATTCCGGATAACTGATTTTTCCGGTTTTCTGGTTCGCTACAAAACGGCTTTTTTTTTTTTATTGTTTATCAAACCTAACTTAGGAAAAAAATAATGAAATTAAAAATATATACAGAAATATATATTTTCTTCCCTTTTTTTTCCTTCTAGAAATGGAGGGGAAATTTATGGAATTTCGTTCTGGTTTTTGGGTTTCCAGATAAGAGGTTCTGTACTGTAGTTAACTTTATCTATAAGATAAATACAAATTTATGAGAAGTAATACTATTATAACTTAATTTATCGATAATAAAATTTTTTACAGCATACTGTTTACTTATCAATATAAAGTACCATTGTACAAGGGATTCAATTTTGTTTCTAGCTCCCTTAAGTTCCATAAAATATCATTTTGGATAGCACAATAATAATGAAATAGAAAAGCAACAATAATGAAAAAAGCACATTTCTTAAAAATTCAACATTTTATATGCATCAAGAATAATTTGGAAATATTTAGAAATCTTTTTAAAGCTGAGATGAATTCTTTCAACTGACTGAAAATCAAAAATTCAGCTGAATCAGAAGACTGAATAAAATTATTTAATAATAAAAGAGCAAGAATTAACTTTCTTTTGAAAGAGTTCCCATCTGCAAATTATTTTTCATATTTGATTACTACTTTAAATTATTAAAAACTATTTTTTATATTGTTTTTGGATAACAAATTTTTGTACTTGGTTAGAATTTTCTTCTTTTTTTTTTATAAATGAGCCATTATTTTGAAAATTGGAATAAGCCTTTTTCAGGCTAAAAAGTTGTTCATTTTGGCGTTTTGTCAAATAATATTAAGTTATTATTGATATTAATATTGTTATTTTTGTTATCAACCAAATTGATAAATCTTTGTCAATATTTTTAAATTAAATCAAAGACCAACCCTTAAATATTTTCACAAATGAAAAAATGGACTTTTTCCACTTTAAAAACATTGACATAAATGGGAATAAGATCAACTTACACAACGAATATTCACAAAATCAACTACCTAATTTTAGGTTAAAAATAAGGGTTTGACATCTACATTTTAAAATACAATAAATTATTCATGGTAGAGATTATGTTAATCTTGAGATAGAATTGAAAAATTACTTTTATTTTAGTTACTTGCAATACTTGTTCATTTTATAGATCAACATTGAATCTTATTAACCTTTTGCAGAATGACAGATTTTAGTAAAGCAACACATCAGCAACTGCAACTTTAAGCAGTGTATTTTTATTGAAGAGGCCAACTTTAGCTCTGTGTTGTAGTAAGAATAGTGGTTGCTCAAAATTTAGAAGCAAATAGTATTTCTAGTGGTCTGTAACATTTTATGGATAAAGTCTTGGGAGATTGGCTACGCTACACTGCGCCAGAAAGAGATAAAGCGATTGATACGAAAAATATCTTTTTGCACTTTATATCTTATAATACTCAGATATAATTATCTAAAGTTATACTTTACTCAACTGCCTCAATATGATTGCTTCAATTTTACTTGAAATCGGTGAACTTGAAAATATCCTACCTCCCCAGACTTGCTTGCTTAAAAATATTGTAACAAACTGAATTTATTTTGCTTAGTAAAAAATATTTACTGTAGGAAATAAAATCAAAATACATATTTCAAACTATCATAAGAACTGCTTACTGCTTCATAGATATAGAGATTGTGTTATTCTTCGCTCTATGGAAAATAATATCAAAATTTCATGAATTCTTTCACTTTATGTTCATCATCATCGGCATTACAGCCCGAGACAGACCGTAACCTTCCCTAGAACCTTTCTCTTGGAGAAAGGTTCTAGAAATTCTCCATGCCATTCTTGTTTTAAAATCTACATTAATGAATAATTAAACTTTATATTGGGTAATTAAATAATAAGCTATTAGTATTATGTTATATTAAGCTAGTTTTTTTATTATTATCTGTACATTCTTTATAACTATACCTTTTTTTTTTTCTTTACATTTATTTTCGTTTTATGTTACATATAGAGCTCATTCAACTTTCTTTCTTTTTTTTTTTAATTTAGACATAATCAAGTATTGATTTTCATTTTCAGACTAATAGTTTTTTTAATTATTTTAGCTAAAGATTTTGAAGCTTCAAGTAGAACAATACATTACACTCCTTCTAGTAAGTGTAAAACTTTCTTATAATATATTATTCTTGCGGTTTGTGTGTGTTGTCTTTTTTTATTTGTTTATTTATTATTTATTTAGTCTTCAATTTAGAAATCCTCCAAATTTTATTCACTGAAGCTTTTTTTTTTTTTTTTTTTAAATTAGTTTCAAAGCAAGTAATATAATTTTTAATTGATGTTCAAAAACTCAAAATTAAACTCTAAAGTTTTTTTAATTTTTTTTATTTAAATTTGATTTAATTTTTCATTTGAAGCAATCTTTTTTTCTTTTTTTTTTTTTTTTTTTTTTTTGGAATAGAATGACTTTTCTTATATTTGTTTCGCTTTTATTATTTTTAAAACATAAACAGATTCACCCTAATTTTGATAGTTTAAAGTTAAATTGAATTGAAAGAGTTCAATTTTTATCTCAATTAATTGTGAGATAATTTTGATGCTTGCTAATGATTTTTTTTACTTGCTAACGTACTGCCAACTCTTTTTTTTAAAAATAAAGAAAAAGAAGCATGTTTCAAAATATATTTTCATAGACTTTTTTGTTCCTTGGGTATTTTAAATAAACGTATATTCTTAATAGTTGTTTTATGTATATTCAATTTTATGTTTTTTAGCTTCTGTTGTGATTCATTCCAAGCCTGTACCATCAACTATTACCTGTTGTAGTAAGTATTCTTTCTGTTTTTTCTTTCTTTTTTTTTGTTAAGATAAATGTTTGTTATTTCTAATAACTTTGATCTGGTTTAAAGTTGTTAACTAAGCATAATTTTTATAGTTCAAAAATAAAATTCCTATATTTAAAATTAGTTCTATATTAGTCTTTCACATCGATGAAAATGAAACTTTTTAAAAAAAAGTTATAGTAAGCGCCGCAATGGCGCTACACCGCGCATATCAGCATCCTTATGCAAGAGACCTTTAAATTACCATTTAGAATATCTGTATAATAAAAAATAAAATTTTTTTATACATTTCATAAAGTAAGGCTTTAATTTCTAAATTATAATGAAAAATTTATTTGTCAGCAAAAAAAACAACAAAACGATATAAAATAAAATTGTTCTTATCTGTTGGCACCACACCAAAAAATAAACTTAAGCACAACAAATAATTCTGAAAATAATGTTAAGTGCAACAAAATATTTTTTAATACATCAAATAACGTAATTTCTAAATTATTTGGGGGGTGGGGAGAGAATATCCTAAACTGCGTTAACAAAGAGTTGACGTGAAAAAAGTTTTCTCCTTTAGCAAAAAAAAAATTAAAAAACGATATAAAATAAAGTTGTTCTTACCAGTTGGCACCGCGCCAAAAAAGCATTATAGCAAATAATTAACAGCAAAAAAATATTTATATGCTCAGCAGCTGAATTAATGCTGGACTAATTACAGAAATCCGTAAAACAATGTAATAAGAAAAATAAAATGAATAATTTATTAAAAAAAAGATTTTAAAATAAAAAGATTTTAAAATTTATTACAGTTAACAAACTAAGGAAAAACTAGTAACAACGAAACTAATAATAACGAAATAACTAATAATAACAAGAATAAGAAATAACTAAGAGCGCCCCAAAAAAATTCTGATGAAAAATTCCTCTACTTGTCATTTCTACTGGAGCTGATTAGGAGGAATCAATCAGTTATTTTTAAAGGGGTTGGGAGAAAGAAAAGGGCATACAGTATTGGACCCCTAATCCGGAACTTAATCTGATCTAAATTGTTTTATTTTTTTTTAAGAAATATATATTGATGAGACAAAAAAATCAGGTCTTTTAAAAATAAAAAAGCTTGAAAAAAATATATAATAAATCTGTGTCAAAGGAAACATCTGTTTCTAAAGCAGTTTCAAATAAAGTGAAAAGTAAAAACACCTTCATTTCCAATGAACAAAATAAAGAAATGCAAGTTGGAAGAAACTGATCAATCAATCTTGACAGCTGAGCTTGTGCATTACTGGTTTGTCCCCACATTTCCCTCTTCTGTTTGACCATAAATTGGCCACACCCAGTTGACATTGAAACTACCACGTGGAGTACAAAATGAATTCTATCCCTTTTGCGGTTTTTTATTTGATTCATTTATTTTTTATTTTGCGGCTTTTTTATTAGTTATTAACTGTTAATTTTTTTTTGTTAGTTAGCTTGTTTTTTTTTGTTGTTAGTTGTTTCTTTTATTTATTATTTTTTTTATCGTTATTAGTTTTTAGCTTGTTTTTTGCTGTTATCGTTAGTTCCTTAGCATAAATTGTTACTTTTTTTTGTAGTTCTTTGTTAGCTTTTTTTTTCTTGTGAGGTGAGCGTCTTTTGTTAAAACAAAATGTTATCTAAAAGAAAAAAAACAAGAACTATGATCTCGCTCCGAAGAAGAAACGATTATTTCTTCTTCATCGGAGGATTCGGATTACTTCTTGAATTATTTCTCCTTCGGATTATTTCTTCTTGATTATATTATATAGATGATTATTTTAATTAATAAAATTTCTTAAGATGGACCAGTTTTAAATTCACCCCATCATAATCTACGATCGAAACTTGACTAATTTTATTGGTTTTTCTAAAATTGAATTATAGTAATATTTGAGCGCCATATTGGAATTTCCGAAAGAGATCCGAAGTTCGGCATTTCGTCGGTCCCGTGAGTGCGGGATTTGGGGTCCTATTACTTCCTTTTCTGTCCGCTCCAATTACAATTGCCAAGGCGCTAAGTAGATTTCTAGCTTTCGATTTTTCTTTAAACTGGGGGTGGATACAAGATGCTTACCTTTTAAATTTTCTTTTTACGGGATGTTTTTTTAAAATTATTATTTCGTTTATTTATTTTCTTGCAGGCTGCTGCCGAAAGTTTGCTAAGAATTGGCAATTGTTCTGCAGCAGATCGCGATACGTACAAATATTTCGTCAACTTCGTTATTAATTTTATTTAATAGTCTTTCTCTCAGAAAATTATTTCATCTTAAATAAATTTACTTGAGAAATTTTTTTGCTGCTAAAAATTATTTCCTCGGACGCGCCGCTGCATCGGAAGCGCCGCATGTAGGAAAAAAACAACTTTTTTACGATAGCGCCGCGGCGCTACCGCCGAAAAATACGGTACTTTGATGAAATGAAATACTTTCTGTGAAAACATATCAATTGAAAAACTTGCTGTAAGCTATTTATTTACTCTTGTAACTATTTTTAAATCCTTTTGCACCCACCTAATTTTCACTAAATTTGTTCAAATTAAATCACTGTTTTTTTTTTTTAGTTTTAATTTTTATAAAACTGTTATATTGAGTATTATACATGCCAGCATATATTTCTTTAAATATAGCAATTTTTTGAAAATATACTATTTTTTTAGTTAAACTATTTAACTGTTGTGGTATCCAAATTTTCTAAAATTGCCTTCAAAGTAGAATATGAGCATTTCAGAAATTTTTTTTTAAATAATGAGTACTATTAAAAAATTGCTTCACTATGGGGACAAATTTCCCACAAACATTTTTGGTTATATTCATGTATATTAAGCACATCTGTTTTAAGGTACTAGGATAAGCTCTTGTTATTCTGTTAGTTTTTAAAATAGAAATGTTAACACGTTTTCTCTCACAAAATGTTCAATTTAACATTATTCTCGAGGTAAAATTGAAAAATTAATTTCCCTATATTCTAACAACTAAAAATAGTTTGTAAATGTTTACATAACGCTCCCACAGCAAAAGGGAGGTATTTTATTTATGTCGTACTAAAACTGCACAATGGGCTATTGGCTACAGACTGAGAAACATCCCCGAGAATGCCATCACAATTTTGAACCTCTGCAGTAGGGATGGCTCCTCGAATTTGGTGGCCGACAACTTGTGGGCAAAGTCTTATTATTAGTCTTATTATTAGTTACAATTTTTTACCCTACTTGGGTAAAAAATTGTAACTAATTGAATATATTTCGCTTAGTAAAAAATATTTCCTGTAAAAAAAAAAATCAAAATTTATTTTTCTAACTATCGTAAGAACTACTTACTACTTCATAGATATAGAGATTGTGTTATTTTTCATTTTATGTTCATCATCATCGGCATTACAGCCCTAGACGGACCTTAGCCTTCCCTAGAACCTTTCTCTTGGAGAAAGGTTCTAGAAATTCTCTATGCCGCTCTCCTTGTTGCTAGTTAAATAATGATTGTTTCAAAATCTACATTAATGAGTAACGAAACTTTGTATTAGGTAATTAAATAATAAGCTATTATATTAAGTTATTTTTTTTATTATTATCTGTACATTCTTTATAACAACACCATTTTTCCTTTACATTTATTTTCGTTTTATGTTACATATGGCGCTCATTCAACTTTCTTTTTATTTTAATTAAGACACAATCAATTATTGATTTTCATTGTCAGGCTAATAGATTTTTAATTATTTTAGCTGAAGATTCTGAAACCTTAAGTAGTACAATACATTACACTCCTTCTAGTAAGTGTAAAACTTTCTTATTGATATTATTCTTGTGGGTCGAGTGTGTTGTCTTTTTTATTTGTTTATTTTATTTGTTAACTTATCATTTATTTATTTAGTTAGTTTTCAATTTAGAAATCCTCAAAAGTTTATTCACTGAAGCTTTTTTTTAAAAAATTTGTTTCAAAACAAGTAATATAATTTTTAATTGATGTTCAAAAACTTAAAATTAAACTCTTCAAGTTTTTTTAAATTTTTTTTTATTCAAATTTGGTCTAATTTTTCATTTGAAAAAAAATTTTTTTTTTTTTTAAAGAATGACTTTTCTTATGTTTGTTTTGCTTTTAATATTTTTAAAACATAAACAGATTCACCCTAATTTTGAAAGTTTAAATCTGAATTGAATTAAAAGAGTTTAATTTTTATCTTAATTAAGTGTGAGATAATTTTGGTGCTTGCTAATGTTTTTTTATACATGCTGACTTACCACCAACTCTTTTTTTTCTTTTAAAAGAACATGTTTCAAAATATATTTTCATAGACTTTTTTGTTTTTTGGCTATTTTAAATAGACCTATATACTTGATAGTTGTTTTACATACTTTCAATATTATTATTTTTTTTTAAGCTTCTGTTGTGATTCATTCCAAGCCTGTACCATCAACTTCTCCCTGTTGTCGTAAGTATTCTTTCTGTTTTTTTGTTAAGATGAATGTTTGTTATTTCGAATAACGTTGATCTAGTTTAAAGTTGTTAACTCAGCATAATTTTAATCATTCAAAAATAAAATTCCTATATTTAAAATGATACTTTGATGAATACTTTGATAAAATGTAATACTTTCTGCGAAAACATATCAATTAAAAAACTTGCTGTAAGCTCCTCCACTTGGTAGCCGACAACTTGTGGGCAAAGTGGAGCGCTTTACGGTAAAACAGTTTAACTAGGGCTGATACCGCGCACCCTCGGTCCCTACGTAGGCTGTTCGAAATGGTCACTCACCCGCTTAATGACCGCAGCCAGTGATGCTTGACTTAGGTGTTCTGCTGCACAGCAAACGGTAAACAAAGAGGAAGAAAATAAGAAGCGCTAAGTGATGCATTATTGGGTAGAGGGATGCAAAAAGCTCATAGCGATAGGATACAGGATGTGCTAGATGTACTTTTGATAGTCTCCTCTCTCTGTCAGATGGCTGCAGTTCAAAATGAAAAATTACGCTGATCGCTTGTTGCTGTACTGAAAATAACATGTTTTATTATTCGTTTATTTTTAAATATTTAATAATTTTTGCAACAATTATAAATGAGAGTTATTACATAAGAGTTATTTTAAGAACCTGATTATGTGTGTTCAATATCAAAATTTCTACAAATTGTATAAAATTTACAAAAAATATGGAAAAACATTGGGTTGTTCGTTTTTAGAAACAAATTTTTTTATTATAAAAAAAAGGCAGTTCATTAATAGAGACAGAAATCTGAAGTCCTAAATATTTCATTTTTCTAGAAGTCAGAAAATTCTAGCTGTTGTTCTATCCTCAGGCATTACAGCTAAAGGCCAAATTGTACAGGCATTCTGATACTGTGACCATTGTGTACTTCCGCATTGAATGTAAATTAATTTATTGATGAAGGATAGTATGTTGTACTCATTAGAAAAATAAATATTTTGCTGCAGGAAAGCAACAAGCTTGAAGTTAGGGAAAACCCAAGAGAAAGTTTTTACGTGTTAATGTGTTCAGCTAATTTCAATTTCTTTCCAATCAATCAATTAAATTCTTATGTTTTTTCAACGGTTTAATTGAATTAATTTTAGATTCATTGAGAAAATGCACAGTATAAATACTATTATTTTTTAAAGACCGTCGTACCGTCGGTCCATAGCGTATGAAAGCGTCAATCGTTTAACATGTTTGATGAAATACTTGCGGTTCCGCATGTGCATATACTGAGCTAAATTCAATGGGAATTATTCTTGCACTATCATGTGCAACTCGGCTGCATTTTGCAAGGTATTATCAATTTCAGGCTTCATTTTCCTCCCTCTGATATCAGACCAAAAACTCTCTATCTTTTTATGATGGCTTATGTAATCAAGAAAGAGTTCTTAGTCAGAAACTAGTTATTTTTTCATGATCATGTAAAGTCTTTGAAAATTATTTTAGCATTTTGTTAATATATATCATCATCATCATATCTGGCTAGACAACCCAGGGTGGGCCAGTGCCTTCCTTTGAATTCGAATCCACTTCAATATATATAGTGCTTACAAATATTTTTGGAGTGCTTAAAAAGTACTCTTTGAAGGTGCTTATTTTTTGTTGAGAGATTTGGCTACGCACCCTGTTTTTCCACAGTTTATATAAATTAATTTGTCGATTCATTGAGAAAATGCTCGTTATAGATACTATTATTTTCTTATAGATTTCAATTATATAGAATCATATATAAATTTTTCGTCCTGATCAAAATTTTTAAGTTTTAATTCTTTATTTAAAAAATAATGTTTTTGTTAGTTATCTTCAGTTAATTATTTAAGTGTTAATGTATGTGTTCAGTTAATTTCAATTTCTTTCCAATCTATCAATTGAATTCTAATGTTTTTTCCACATTTTAATTAAAGTAATTTGTAGATTCATTGAGAAATGCTCGTTATAAATACTATTATTTTTTACAGATTTCAATCATGTAAATTTGAATCATATACAAATTATTCATTCTGATTAAAATTTTTAAGTTTTAATTCTTTATTTAAGAAATGATGTTTTTGTTTGTTATCTTCAGCTGATGACATTCCAGGACTTCCAGCACCACGTATATTGGATAAACCTGGTACTGATGTTTTTTTATTACTTATTTTACATTTTTTTCTAAGTTTTAAGATTAATCTTACGACATATCCCAAGTTAGTTTTCAAGAAGATTTAAATGATAAATATTAAGCATATTAATAACATTTTGGAACAATTTATTTTTTTGCATTTATAGAAATACTTCATCTTGCCAAACTCGAAGCTGGTAATTTCAAATCTAAAATTAATTTTGCTCCTATATCTGCAGACTTTTTTAAACAACATTTTTAGTCTATTTTTTGTCGATATTTTTAAATACGTCATATATAGCAAGGCATCATCAGGATTAAACTTGCATAAAAACCCATGTCTGGAAATGTTATATGGTGAAAAATTTGAATTTATAAAGATAGTGCTACGTATTGACTCAGTAGGTTTTGCTACCAATTGTTAGAAATTTGAGCCTCACTTATGTGCATTGCTTTATTTTATTTTTTTTGTTTCTTATAATTATTTTCACTATACCCAATGTAGTTTTTTAAAAATAAATTGATCATAAATAGTTTGTGTTAGCTCATATTTTTAGACTTGTTGTTTTAATTTTTTCATAGAACCTGACCATGAAGCAGATTGTTCTGAAAGTAAGTTTTTATATTTTATCTAATCTCTGTTTGAATAGGATTCACTAAACTCTGTCGTGACAGCCCATAGAGAGCCAAGGCCTTCTTGGGCTCTGGGGTGCAGGAGCTGATGTTCCTGTTTTGTGGTCATCCAAATGCTATGTTTATTCCCCAAGCTTCCCTTAGAGCCCTCATTGGACCAATATTCGTGAATCTTGGATCAATAAGGGTTCAAAAGGCCATTATACATTTTTCAGCCAATATAGGCTATATATTGGCCTCATAAAGGCCGATATTGGCCCTGTATAGGCCCGATATTCTAGAAATCTAGACATCCCAATATTTGTAGCTCGGTGGCTGTTCATATAAGACCCATTCTTCTTCTCATTGCCACGACAGCCCAAGATGGGCCTTGGCCTTCTCAACAAGCCTATGCCAAGACATTCTCCCCTTAGCCAAGGTTCTCCAGTTTATTATCTTTAAAACTTGTAGGTCCTTTTCAAGACAGTCTAAAAATCTTAGGTTTGGCCATCCTCTTTTTCTTGTACCTGTTGGCCTGGCAACTTTTTTGGTTGTCCTGCTATCCTCCATTCTTATAATGTGGCCTGCCCATTTGATCCTTTGAATTTTGATAAATTTAATGACATCAGGTTCTTTATATGCTTTATAAAGTTCTGTGTTTGATCTGCTAAACCAGGTACCGTTTTTACTTATTCCGCCAAAAATGCTTTGCAGTATTTTTCTCTCAAATCTAGCTATCATATTTTCATCTCCATGGGTCATTGTCCAGGTCTCACATGCGCATTTAAGCACTGATCGTATAAGACATTTATAGAGTAACACTTTTGTTTTTCTTTTTATTAGGCTTGACTTAAGATATTTTCTTAGACCATAAAAACACTTATTGGCCATCGTGATTCTCGTGTGTATTTCCTGTGTAGTGTCGTTTTTGTTGTTAATCTTAGACCCCAAATAGGTGAAGCTATCAACGGCTTTGAATTTGTATGCTCCAATTTCAAACTGTGTTTCTTCACAGCCAGCTTTTGTGCAGGGCATATATTTAGTTTTATTTTCATTGATTCTTAATGGCTTCCTTCTCCAGACATAAAAAGGATTGTGTTAGTGCTGTTTGCGTTCTAGCGATAATATCTAAATCATCAGCAAAAGCCAGTATTTGAACTGGTTTGTTGACGATATTTCCTTGGATGTTGATGTTTGAGTCCCTTACTATTTTTTCTAATGCTAGATCAAAGAGGAGACATGTCAAGGCATCTCCCTGTTGTACACCATTTTTAATTTCTATTGGATGGGAAAGACTATTCTGTATCTTGACCATGATTTTGGTTTAACATAGTGTCAAGCTAATCAGCTTCAGTAGTTTCTCCGGTATATTAAATTCTCTTAAGTCCCCATAGGACCCATATTGAGCCAAATTTGAGACGAGATAAAATTGTTGCTAGGATTGCTTGGTATTCATTTTATCAACCCACTGAAGGGATAAAAAGCTGAGACAACTTTGCTCGGTCTGAGGATAGAACCCAGGACCTGCGGCACGAGAGCCACCGGGTGTCGTAGGATTCAATCTATTCTTGAAAAAATCATTTAACTCCTAATTCCCAAATATGATTATTGCTACAAGCTATGTTTGTCCTTATACAACCATAGTCCCAGCTTGCTCATAATATATATATATTTATAATATGTGTGTATGCAGTCTAGTTCGAATACAACGAGCACAGTATATACTGGACACTCAGTTTTGTTGAATGATTTTAGTGATCCAGTATGAGCTGTTGTTTAATGTATTTCACATGCTTATTGTAAACAGCTGAGAAACCGGCATCTCGTTTATGGTGATTCATTTTAACCAGTTCTATTATGTAACATGCTCTGCTTTGTGTATGTTTGAGAAAAGGAAAATCTCTTTGCCCACTTCAGAACCAGTTTTTGTTTACGTTCAGAGCAATGATAAAACATCATTATTTACGATTTGGCTTTAAGCTCAGCAAGCCGTTAACTTAGGTAACTCACAGAATTAAGTTTTGTCTATTTATCCGCAGGTCAATGGTTCCAAAAACAGGTACCTGACTGTATAAATTTGTTGCACATAAATTCCATATCGCACAAATCGAAAAGATTAACCTCTTAAAACTTCCAAATAATGAAAAAATCAGCTTCTAAAAAATTCCAAAAAGGACAAAAATTTAAAAGAAAGATGTCTGAAGAAATAACAATAATTAAAAAGATATGCATGTAAAAACATTCGAAAAATGAAGAAAAGCAAAAAAGATTAGCGTCAAAAAAATCAAAAAGTTGAAAAAAATTCTTTTATATTGACAATCACTTTGTATAGTAAGGAGAAAATAAATGTTATTTAATGTTTAAATTACAATTCTCGTCATAAGAAATTTGATTTAAGGAAAGTTTATTGCAAAGACTATTTGTTAATAGTTCATAAAGCAAATTATATACTGTTGCAATTACTATTTCCCACAATACTACTGCAATATGCAGAAAAATGTTTTTCAAATATCGTAGACATTGTGAATCATCATTAATAGTGGACTTATTGCTGGGTCCACTAGTAGTCACTATTTCAGGGACCAACTGTATATATGTATATAAATTAGCTTTATACCAATTTGTGTTATTCGTTATAAGTATTTCTTTTAAATACCATAATTTGTTTATTGCTCTTGTTTTATTATGCCTTGTAATAATAGTTATTTTTTTCTTGTGCTTGAAGTGAACTCAGATTCAGCTGAATGTAAGTTTTTATGTTCTATTCTAAAATTATCTTCTAAACCTTTAACTCCCAACAATGATGATTGCAACAATCTATTTTCGTTTCTTATATAGCTCTTTGTTGCATTTTTTTCATAAATTAACTTTATATAGATTAAAGAAACTGAGTTCCCAAAATTCTAAAATTACCTTTTGAACCTTTAACTCCCAACAATGATGATTGCAACAATCTATTTTCGTTTCTTATAGCGTTTCTTTGGTTTCTTTTTCAAGTATTTTTCATAAATTAACTTCATATAGATTGAAGAAAATTAATTCCCAAAATTCAGAAATTATATTTTAAACCTTTAACTCGACCTTTAACAATGACGATTATATCAATCTATTTTTGTTTCGTATATAGCCCTTTGTTCTATTTTTTTTTTTTTTTTTTTTTTTTTTTTTATAAATCAACTTTATATAGATTGAAGAAATTGACCTCAACTAAACTGAATTAATTTCGTAACAGCTATTTTAAGTAAGAAAGTCACGATAATGAATAGCCATCAGAGAAAGAGGAATAGTAAAGAAATTTTTTTAATAATATTTTGGTATGAAAACTTGATTTATTTAGGAAATTTTATGCATGAGAGCAATTTTGAATTAATGGTTTATAATAATTATGATTGAAATTGTTAATTAGTTTCGTTTTTTTAAAATAAAACAGACTTTATTTAACTTGAGATAATTAAAGACATTGACTTCAATTACACCGAAGAATGAAAGATGCTAAAATTACTATAATCAAGTACCATCAAAATGTAATTCAAAAAGACAAACATAATTTTCTAACTTATATTTTTTTATGAATTTTTTTTTTTTATTTATAGAATTTATACATGAAAAAATTACTTAATTAAAGAGAATAATTTCATATCAGATATTTTTTAAGTAGAAAAGTCACAATAATGAGTAACTATCAAACAAACATGTGGAATATAGAAAAATTCCACTACGATTTTTTGATATTTCAGTGTACTATCAAATGGTCAACATATTAACCTTAGCATTGCCACTATAAATCTTTTTCTTTTTTCCTTAGCTTAAGATATTTTTGTTCCTCTGAATCACAAATTTCATAAATTTAAAAAAAAATTCATTGCATTTCCAACTTTGTAGGAAAAATACTGAGCAGTTAATTAAATTTTATATGCAAAACAATCTTGGCTAAGGCTTAATATCTTTACTCTCCTGAGATTAAAAAATAAATAAATAATACTTTTGCAACATTTTAATATAGAAAATTTCCTAACTAGTTGTTTTTAACCAACACACAACTAAGTGTCCAGCCTTTCAGCTATTTAATGTGTATTTATTATCAATAGATTTTTTTTATACAATATTCTGAATTTAAATATATGTATAAGTATTGATTCCTCATTCCATTACTCGCTAAAAAAGTTTTTAAATTAGCCTGTTAAAATTCTTTACCAATTATTCAATTCTCTTAATTTATTACAATTATGTGACTGGCATTATTTTGTAAAATGGAAAATATATCTTGTCATAAATAAGTGAGCCAGGTTTCAATCCCAATGATGGCTATTAAATTCAAATTCTGCTACCAGCTCACTTCAACCACAGGGCATCTACTTCACCGCATGTGCATCTACTAAGCTGGGTTCTGTGAGATTTGTGCTCTCTCATGTGCAACTCTGCTTCAATTTGCAATATATTCTCAATTTCAAGCTTCATTTTCCACCCTCTGATATTGAACCGAAAAATCTCTCGATCATTTTATAATGGCTAATATAATCAAGAAAAAAGTTTTTGGTCAAAAACTAGTTATTTTATCATGATCATGTTAAGTCTTTGAAAATTATTTTGCATTTTGTTAATGTATATAATACTTAAAAATATTTTTGAGTGCTTAAAAAGTACTTTAAAAGGTGCTTATTTTTTGTTGAGTGATTTGGCTATGCACCCTGAATTAGTAAGTTTTAGTTTTTATGCTTGGAACTCATGTTATTTCAGCTTGCAAGAATAAAAGAAAAGCTAAAAGATGTGTTCAGGAAATAGATAGTAAAGAAATGAATAAATGCCATCTTGGATTCCATAAAGTTTTAATGAAAATCATTATTTTGGAAGAATCAGCATCTCACCTGGAAATGTAAGCTCCTTTTACATAATAAAATTTTTATAAAAGCAATTCTTTTTATTTCAGCACCTTTTTGGTTTGTGTTTAGAAAAATATATCTCAGATTCATATGAAATATTTATTATATTGAAATAATGACTAGAACAGGGATGAGATTTTTCCGCTTTGTAGAGAATTTCCGCTTTTGTCTCTCGAATTTCAGCCTTTTTATCAAGAACTCCGATTCTCTAAAAGTTTAAGTTTTTAATAAATATTCCGCTTTTTCTGAAAATTCAGCCGTTGAAATAAAATAATTATATTTATTTAAGATTTTTAAAGACAAACAGAAAATCCAAACTACTTAGCTGCCACCCTTCTGCATTTTTTCTTATTTTAGCTATTTTCTCCCTTTTTATGCACAGAAAATAAGATTTTCCGCATTTTTACCTGCCCGCCAAATAGCTTATATTTTTGTAATTCAGACCTCCCTGCTTCTCTTCTGATTCTTATTAACGCGATTTTAATGTCAAACATCGATTTTCGTATTAATCTGATTTAAAAGTTTCGCATTGCGATTCTTATTCACGTGATTTAAATATTGTACATTGCAATTCTTATTTACGAAGTTTAAACATCCAATATTGCTATTTGTATTTACTGGTTTTTAAAATCCTATGCAGCGATTTGTATTCACACGAATTTCAAATCGAATGTTGTGATTCGTTTATGCGGTTGTATCATCGACTTTCGTATTTATATATGATTTAAAAATTAAACATTGGAATTCATTTTCACTCGATTTCAAAATTATGAATCGTGATTCGTATTTCCGTGATCTGAAAATTGTGCATCATGATTTGTATTTTTGAAATTAAATATCGAGTTTCATTTCTGTGACTGGACAAAAATTATTCATATTTTCTAAAGCATTTATGTATTTAATACTCATACATTTATTCTTTTAGGCCAAGTTCAGGCCAAATGCAATGTTTAAAACATCTGTTTGACCGCTGCTCTGGAAGCAGTATCATTATTATTCAATCAATTCTCTATAATATTTTTGATGTCTGTATTGACCTTCCCATTCCTGATGGTTACACGCCTGCTTGTGAAGTTCCTCGAAGCTCTGGTAACTAGATTCACTTTATTATAGATTTTTGTGAATATATATATATATATATATATATATATATATATATATATATATATATTTGCGTCAAATTAATTTAGAATAAATTCTATCTATATTTGTTTTGTGATGTTTCAAATTTTATTCTTAATACTCTTAATCTTTTTTATAATATAATTTAGTATTTTTATGTAATTTGTCATTAGAATATTTGATATGCATACCTGCCAAGTCTCCTGTTTCTTAACGATAACTCCTGTATTTTACCACTATCTCCTTACCCGTATGTTTCTCACTATTTTTTGAAATTTTTAAAAATGACGATAAAATATCCGCTGATGGCAAAAATACATCTCTTATTTCTCAACAGATAGTGCTATAGCCAGCACTGCCGTATGTTGAGTGTTAATAGTTTAAATATTTATTAATAATGGTTTAAAAATATATTTTTTAGATTAAGATTTATATACATAATTTTTACTCTGCTAAATGTAAGTGCTTATATTATTTCCAATTTTGAATTTCTCTTTTTGACTTACATAATTATATATGATGTATCAAAACTTTACTAGTAGTCTAAAAAATTTCGCTCCTAAAATCTCCATTATTTTATTTCTCCTATGTTAGCAGGTATAGAAATGGCTAGAAGTCATCTTATCCCAGGGTGCGTAGCGTTTTTAAAAAGTGCTTAAAGATGGTTATTTTTTATTTTTGTTTTTTTAAAGCCTTTATAGGTGCTTTTTTCTTTGTGCGTTTTTAAAAAGTAATTAATTTTACCCTTTCAAAATGAGATTTTTCCTTTACTATGTTGATTTTCGCTTCGAATTATACAAAAAGACATAGTTCACATTGTTCTATTCAACGTTTTCAAAAACAATGCCAAAGGGTTTTTTGTTTTTTTTGGCACGACGGTTAAAACAAGATAAAATCATCAATTGTTAATAAAAAATTTCCAACCCTGCCTAATTATGATATTTTTTTAAAGTGCTTACAAATATTTTTTGAGTGCTTGAAAAGGTGCTTATTTTTTGTTAAATAATTTGCCTACGCACCCTGTATCATATACATGTTGTTTTAACATAATTTAAATTCAGAAGGTAACATATTTATTAGACCTTTTGGAACATATTTATAAACCTTAGTAATGTAGAAGTTTCCCATGCCTTTAAACAGTAAAACATCACATTTACTTACATTATTAAATCCTCAACATAACTTTCTTTCTTGGAAGACATTAATTAATTATTTTTTTTTTGTTTTTTTGTTAAACTAATGAAATAGAGTATGCACTTTTAAATAGTAAAGTAATAAAATTTATAATAACTTCAGCATCAACAGTTATCTTTGATTTAAATACAGCAAAGTTAAAAACAAGTTTGAAAAAATGACTAGGCAGTTATTAGATTCTAAAAAATATTTTTTTATTTTAAAAATTTTTTTAATAGGTTTAGGTATGTATTTCAATTTTCACACATCACTTCTCCAAAAAAATGTATTGTCTTCCATGCCCCTGAAAACATATTTTTTATAATAAAAAAAAATTTACTTAGCATTACACAATTCGAATTCAAGCAATTAATATTAATAGGCAAGAGTTATTTTATCTGTTGCTGCTTCACCTTTTTTTTTCATTCTAAATTCTGTTCTAAATTCTTACTTCTAGATGTTTTTTATTTCTTTGTTATCTGTAACAGTTTTTTACTTTACCCAGATAAATTTTTTTTTTAAAAAAAAGGTGTTAAGATTTTATATTTCATCTGTAATAAATCATTTATAAGAATGCCATTGTTTGTGAATAGCTGCTATTTAAAGAACTGTACACAAACTATAGTATTTTTTCGAATGATTTGTGAAATAATTTTTTTTTCAGAGATTGAGAATGTTAGAACTGATCTTGAAAGTAAGTTTTATGTTTTGTGTTATCTCTGTTTTTATTAGAAATCCCAAAATATGAAGAAAAAAAAAACTTTTTAAATTTTTAATTCCAAAAAAGAGTGAATCCAAAGGGAAAAAATGAAAAATATTTTTTTCATTACATTATCCACAGTCCCTAATAATATATTATATAGATTTATATACATAAAGTTTGATAAATCCTCAATTTTTATATAATCTGAAGAATTTTTCCATGCCTTGAGCAAAAAATTTCATCTGTAAGCACATTTAAAAGAATTACAACTTTGATTTGTAAAAACTAATGCATAAACAATTTTCATAATGTTATTTCCTACATAACACCAGAAATTTGCATCATATTAATTTGTCTTATTCTTAATTAATTTTTTTGTACTTTGCTTTGAAAAGATTATTTTTCCAGCTTGTCAAATTAAATTTGTAATTTTTTTTTTTTTTTTTTTTTTTTTTTTTTTGCTACATACTGCTTACTCCTTTACTTGCTTAAAAAATATCTTAAATAGATCGTTAAAGCATCCTTACTCAATTATTTAGCTTCAGTCCTAATAATTTCTTATTGTTATATGACATTATTGATGATAAAAACAAACTATATGAATATTATGGAAATCTTCAGACATTTATTTGATATTATACAAATAAAAAAAAACTATAATTAGAAAAATAAATTGCTGACATTTTTTTTTTTTTTTTTTTTTTACATTAAAGCACAAAATTCATATTGTTATTTACTTACAGATAACAAAAATAAAAAGAGAACTAAAAGATGTGTTATGAAGATTGATAAAAAAGAAATGAATAAATGCTATCCTGGATTCCATAAAGCTTTAATGGATATTATTGTAAATGAAAAAACTGAGAGTCGTCTAGAAATGTAAGCCTTTTTAAATATAAATTTTTGCTTAATGCTATTCGTTTATTCTTATTCATGTTTGGAATACTTAGGCTGAGAACAGAACTATCAAATCAGAGAGATCTATGAAAAGCAATTGAATTTAACTCATATGGCAATTTCAGTGAATTTTAACTAAAATGTTCAATAAGTAAGAAAAAATTAATAATTTGATTGTCTGATGTTTTTACTTGTCTGATGTAATGGCATATACAAGTATTTTGCAATTTATACAATGTTAAACAATAAGGTTTAATTCAAAAATAAATTTTAAAAAATATATGCAACTAGTGACAAAAGCTGGAAAATTCGACAAAATCAGGGAAATAAAAGGGTTTTTTTTTTTATTTAAATATTTTGGTCAACTCCAATAATAGATCTAAAATTTATATAAACTGTTTATTTTTAGTCTCGATGAAACTCAAATATTGATAATTGTTTTAAAAATTTGTTTGAAAATTTTTGTAACTTTAGGCAATGAATTATGAATTGAAAAAAAATTAAAAGTCCAAATGATGGGTTTATCGTTTCATTGTTTGTTGTGGAGTTTTCAAAACTTTTGGCTTTCCTACAATAAGCACTGGTTTCCTTTTGTTATTGTGTAAGTATTACCTGGCACAGAAATCCCAGTACAATTTTGCCTAAGAAATTTCAATATGATTTCCCACCCATGCTTAGTGGCTTCATATATTTTTCCTTCGATAAATTTTTTTCAGTAACTACAAATAACTATATAAACAATTAATATGGAAAACAAATATAAGAGCAGCAAAAATCATTCCTTAAATGCTTTCTAGCACGCCAATAGAGATCTGTGTAAGGGTCAATAAAAAATAATGCACATTGACATAAGTGCTATTTATAAAAGGAACAGAGAAAATTACTAGAGTGAAGGTATCTGGGAATAATGTCAAATCACATGCTTTAACTGTGCAACAATGTAATGTTATTGACTGATAAGTATTGCTAGAAAATCCTCAACCTTTTACCATAGTGAAGTTGAATTTATTAAGACTGATTTTCCATTAATATAACTGGTTAAGGCCGCCCTAAAGAAGAAGCTAAAATATAGTTTCACAACTTAACCATTTTCTACCTGCAAATCAGTTTAGTGATGGCATCATCTCATATGCGGAAATTTGATTGCTCGAAAATTTGATCCCTTATTCTTTGTATTCAAAAACATTCATAACATTTTCTGTGACCGCAAAAAAAGAAGAAAAAAACATTTTATGCTGCATTTATGTCTTTAATATTCATGCATTTATTTCTTTTAGGCCAAGTTCAGGCCAAATGCAATGTTTAAAACATTTGTTCGACCACTGCACTGGAAGCAGTATAGTTATTATTCAATCAATTCTCTATGATATTTTTGATGTCTGTTTCGACCTTCCAATTTCTGACAGTTACAAGTCTGCCTGTGAAGTTCTCCAAAGCTCTGGTAACTACATTCACTTTATTTTGGATATTTTTACGCGTTTTTCTTTTCTTTTTTTTGGGGGGGGGGATTTAAATTTTTTCTTTACTTCTCTTTTTATATTTATGTTTGTTGATGTCTCTCTGTTATACTTAATAAACTTTTTTTTTAGTAATATAGTAAAATATTTTAATGTACTAATTTCCCATAATTATATATTAAAAACTGTTTTAAAATTTTAGCTTTTTGCACAATTTTTAGTAAAATACTAACAAAATTCTATTCTCTAAATGGTCTTTTTTTATAAAAAAATATTTATATACAATCGTGTCTATTTTGTAACTAATTTTACAAATACATGATGTGATGTCTCTGATGTTATACTTAATGAATTTATTTATTTTTTTGTATTATAGTTAAGTATTTTAATATAATATACAATAATTATATGTTAAAAATTGTTTGAAAAGTAATTTTCAGTAGAATGCAAACAATATTTATTTCTCTATATGCGCATTTCTAATTAGGTATTTTAAAACTACATGCAACTAAGATTTTTCAAATATCATTTAAAATTATAAGAGTAGGTGTTTGAAAAAGCTCAATAGTTATTCATATAAAAACAAAATTCTAGAATTAAATCAACCTTTTTTCATCATTGCAGAATATTTTACTGTATTTTGAATTTAGAAGGATTCACTTTTCAAACATATTTATGGACCTGAGTTACGTGAAACTGATCAGAACATCACATTTACATGGATAATTATATCAATATTTCTACTTTCTTTGTTGGAAAAATTTAGGTTTTTACTAAATGTGTTAAACTTTAACTATATTTATAGATTAAGTTTAAGATATAATTTTTTTTAACAATCTCTATACATTATAGTGGAACCTCAGTTTTATATATTCTGTCAGACTAGTGTTAAAACGTTCAACGCAAACCGTAAAACTATAGTAAATAAATATGAGTATATTTTTTAATGATTGACACTTACAAGATGCTTAATATTTACTTATTTTTTTGTTTTTAGACACAATTTCAACAATACCCCTCTCAATACTTACTATTGTCTGCAAATTTACTTTTTGGTTTACATTTACAAATAAACATTGTTTCAAAATTGTTTAACTTTGAAACTCTTCATCAGTTGTGGATATATGCTCTTATATTTTTTTTACTTATCATTATCGTTTTCATCACTATCATAATCAGCTGGCATTAAATCACATATTGAAGAACTTGAAAGCAATAGGATGTGAGTTACAGTCGATATACGCGTCATCAAATTTTGAAATCAAATACCTATATTGAAATATATATCTGTATCGAAATCGAAAATCCTCAGCCCCACAATTTTATTCCGAAGGGCCAATGTTTCCAATGAATTCAGAGAAGCCTGCTTTATTAAAGCCATTCGTAATGCATTTTAGTGGGCACCGTTCAATCCTGTTGAAATTAAATTCTTGGCTTCTAGAACATTTCTTTTTGGTTTAGGAGCATTTTACTGGTTACTGAAACCAAGAAAAAGGAATCATTACATAGCCTGTTGTTTAGTGTAATATTCTTTTAATTGGATTATACCAACTTTCAAAAGTTTGTTGGAAAACATTTCACTTAAAAATTTACAATTTAAGCTTCCCCACATACTTGCTTTATCTTTTTTTCCTGTGGTTTTCCCATCTTGCCAACCTTTTAAATTTTACTCTCTCTCTCATCCTCTCTTTAAAGTCCTCTCTCACAAAAAAATGACAATAAGGTAGAATAAAAAGAATGTCAGAACAGCTAATAAACAAATCTTTCTTTAATAAAATAAAAATGAATGAATTCGAAAAAAGTTTGTGCAAGCTTTGTTAAGACAAAATGATTTTGATCTGTTAGAAAAACGTAAAGATATAAAGCGAGGTTTTCGTAAAAAGAATCACGTAAAATCTGGTTTAATTTAACATTATCAGTGTAGGCAATTTTCCTAGACCAGCAAGAAAGTACATCGTAAGTCGGATAGCGTACGAAACAGACAATGTAAAACCGGGATTCCACTAGATATATATATATTAATTTCCTTGCAACTCTTCTCCAAAAATATGGGTCGTTTCTGATACCACTGGAAAAAAAACAGATAATTTTTCTTTTAAAAAATTAATATTAGTTTTACTTAGTTAGATTTTAATTATTGACCACTTGTATGCTAGAATTAATTTTATTTGTGTGTGATTCGCCTTTTCGTTTATTCTAAAATGGGTTCTCATTTCTGCATGCTGTTTTTCATTTATTTTTTATTTAAAATTATTTTTACTTTACCAAACAACAAACAATTTTTTTGACAAAAATGTAGTATTTTATAAAGGTATGATAAATATTTCATTTAGATACCATAGTTTGTGTATATTTACTATTTAAAGAGCTGTACACAAACTATGGTACTAGTTGAATATTTTGTAAAAGTATTTAAATTTTTTTACAGAGGTTGAAGATGATATAAATGATTCTGAAAGTAAGTTTAAATTTTGAGTTATCTCTGTTTGTATAAAAATTCCCAAAATGCTAAAAAAACGTTTTTAAACTTTCAATTCTCTTAAGCAAAATTTTTTTATTTGTAATAAAGGTATAATAAATATTTCATTTAGATGCCATAGTTTGTGTATATTTACTATTTAACCCACTGACGGTTCTGCACGTAGAAAGTCGTATTTTAACCTGCAGTCTTCACTGCATAGCAAAACCGGTTTTCCAATGTTAATAGATTGGGGAACTGTGTGTAGGGGAGAAACTTTCTCCCAATTTCGCCCATTTCCTTAACCGCCAGTGGGTTAAAGAGCTGTACACAAACTATGGTAGTAGTTGAATGTTTTGTAAAAGTCTTTTAATTTTTTTTCTCCAGATGTTGAAGATGATATAAGTGATTTTGAAAGTAAGTTTAAGTTTTGAGTTATCTCTGTTTGTATAAAAATTCCCAAAATGCTAAAAAAAAAAATTTTAAACTTTCAATTCTCTTAAACAAAATTGTAAGATTTTATATTTCATTTGTAATAAAGGTATAGTAAATTTTTCATTTAGATGCTATAGTTTGCTTACATTTACTATTTAAAGAGCTGTACGAAAACTATGGTAGTAGTTGAATGTTTTGTAAAAGTATTTAAATTTTTTTTCCAGATGTTGAAGATGATGTAAGTGATTCTGAAAGTAAGTTTAAGTTTTGAGTTATCTCTGTTTGTATAAAAATTCCCAAAATGCTAAAAAAAAAAACTTTTTAAACTTTCAATCATCTTAAACAAAATTGTAAGATTTTATATTTCATTTGTAATAAAGGTATAGTAAATTTTTCATTTAGATGCTATAGTTTGCTTATATTTACTATTTAAAGAGCTGTACGAAAACTATGGTAGTAGTTGAATGTTTTGTAAAAGTATTTAAATTTTTTCCAGAGGTTGATGATGACACAAGTAATCCTGAAAGTAAGTTTAAGTTTTCTATGTTTGTAGTATAAGATTTTTCCAAAATGCTAAAAAAATACTTTTTAAGCTTTCCATTCTCAAGAATGATAATTGTAAAATAATTTTTTTTTCATAATTTTACCCATAATCCTAGTATTTGTTATCTTTAGAAATTAGATTATATAGATTCGTATAACCATACATTTGTATAGCCGTATAGATTTGTATAACTATAATAAAGTTTGATAAATCTTTCTCTTTTTTTAGTAATTTGAAGACTGTTCATGCTTAGAACAAAAAATTTCATATATAAGTTTATTTAAAAACATTAAAACTATGAATTGGAAAACTTAATGCTTAAACATTTTCTTAATGTTATATATATATATATATAATACAAAAAATTTGCAGCATGTATTTCTCTTAGTCTTGATAATTATTTTATTTTACTTACAGCTTGAAAAGATTATTTTTCTAGCTCTTTGAATTAAATCTGTAGTATTTATGCTGTTACTTGCTTAAGGGGATTTTTTAAGGAGTTTTACGATTCTAATTATTTATCTTATTTTACATATTTTTTTTTACCTATTCCTTACCTGCTGACATCCTAAACATTGCTGTACTCATAAGTTTTAGGAAAATTATTCAAACTTAATTCCATTTTAATTTTTTTATTTTATTGAAGGTATTTTTTGTTACAAGGATTTTTAAGGATTTTTAAAAAATAGGTTTTTTTTTTCATAAAATGATGGTGTTTTGAAAAAAAAATCAACAAATATCCTAAATAAGTTACATTTTCGTGTATTACTCCAAACCAGTCTACCCATTTAAGAAAACCATTAAGAATTATTAAGAAACATTTTCGTGGATTACTCCAAACCAGTCTACCCATTAAGAAATCATTAAAAACCAGTCTACCCATTAAGATTAAGTCTACCCATTTAAGAAAGAATTAAGAAATTACCCATTTAAAAATTACAATGTACCTTTTGTAATTTATTATACTGTAACTTAAACATTTTAACAAGAATCTATATTTTGGTTCAATAATCTTCAAAGGTTACATTATTGATAAATAACAATTATTTTCTTTTTTTCATTTCTTTTGAAAATTTTATTATGTTTTTCTCCCTTAAAAATATCTTAAAAACAAGAATGAAGCATCCTTATCTTAGTTTCAACCTTAATCATTTCTTATTCTTATGTGACATTATTATATTAAACAGTGAACATTTAAGTAAGTGTTTATGTTATGTTAAGAACTTGAAAGCTTTTTTGAGTGTTCCGTTTGAAATGATAGGGACAAATTATATGATCTTAAAAAAATATGTTTTTAGAAAAATAAATTGCTAAAAATTTATTTTTAGGTTGAAGCTCGAAATTCATATTGTTATTTACTTACAGATAATAAAAAGAAAACTAAAAGATGTGTTATGAAGATTGATAGAAAAGAAATGAATAAATGTTATTCTGGATTCCATAAGGCTTTGTTGGATGTTATAGTAAAGGAAAAAACGGAGAGTCATCTGGAAATGTAAGCCTTTTTAAATACAAATTCTTGCTTTATGCTTTTCGTTTATTCTTATATAAATCGCGGTTCACGTTAAGAATAATCAGGCTGGTAGAAAAGAAATGAATAAATGCTATCCTGGATTCCATAAGATTTTAATGGATGTTATAATAAAACAAAAAACTGAAAGTTGCCTGGAAATGTAAGTCTTTTTAAATATAAATTTTAGCTTAAGGCTTTTCATTCATTCCTTAAACATACATATATACATAACATACTAACATTACTGTCCATGTAGAATAATGGGGAGGAGCAGAACAAAGAAATCAGGGGATCTGAGAAAAACAATGGACTTCTATCAATCTGGCAAGGTCAGGGAATTTTAGCCAAGTTACACAAAAAGTCAGGGAAATTTATGTTTAAGAAACCTTTAAAAAAAAATTTTCAATTTATCTTATATCTTTTTTTATAAAAGGAAAAAGTAATTTATTTTCTTCTCAAATAGCACATGCATGTAATTTGTATAGTATTTAAAAAAATAAAATTTAAATGAAAAATTAATTATAAAATGTATGCAACCAGTTATAAAATAACTGGGAAATTTTGATAAAATCTGAAAAATGTAAGGCATTTTTTTTTCTGAGTGTTTCGGCCAATCTGAAAAGATCTGAGATTTACAGAAACTGTTTATTTTCAGTATTTATAAAACTCAAATATTGTTTATTGTTGTAAAAATTACTATTAAGTTTTGGTTACTCTGTGTTATGAATTGGAAGAAAAAAAGTGTAACATGTTAATGTTGATAAACAAACTGGTGAGTTAACCATCTAAGTACTTGTCTTGGGGAT
The DNA here is from genome assembly GCA_949128135.1 of Parasteatoda lunata. Classification (NCBI taxonomy): domain Eukaryota; kingdom Metazoa; phylum Arthropoda; class Arachnida; order Araneae; family Theridiidae; genus Parasteatoda; species Parasteatoda lunata. The sequence goes on along the minus strand of OX421978.1, from coordinate 72,323,151 downwards.
TTTCAAAACTTTAAGCTGCTTGTTTTTCTGCATTAAACATTGGTTTCTTTTTGTTATTCAAAGGTATAGTACAATGTAGCAGGGAATTTTAAGTTCAATATTGCCTAAGAAATTTCAGTTAAATTTTCCTGGCGAATGTTTGGTGGGTCAATATGTTTTTCTTTTCAATAAACTCTTCCTAACGAGTTCAAATCTGTAAAAGTACAAATAAATAACCAGGAAAAACAACAAATATTATTGCCGAAAGACTCTCTAGCTTGCCAGTAGAGCCCTGTTTCATGGTCACTAAGAAATTTAGTGCATCAATTTTGGTGCTACTTATAAAGAGAGCAGCGAAGGTCCAAAAATTTCCAAGGTCTGTGCCTGGCAATAATCTTAAAACACAGGAGTAAACTGAGCAACAGTGTTATTAGAGTACGTAGCGGTTTTAAAAAGTGCTTAAAGATGCATATTTTCGTTTTTTAAATGCCCTTAAAGTTGCTTTTTTTCATTAGGTGTTTTTAAAAAGTGCTTAATTTTCCAAAATGAGATTTTTTTTCTTTACCATATCGATTTTCGCCACGTATTGTGCAAAAGCGTGATTTTCTAATTGTTCTATTAAACGTTTTCACAATTCACCCAACCACAATCTATTTCATTATACTCTCGGTCCATACCGTATGAAAGCGCCAGTCATTTTACATGTTTGATAAAATACTTGCGAGTCCGCTTGTGCATCTACTGTGCTGAGTTCGAGGAGATTATTGCGCTATCATGTGCAACTCTGCTGCATTTTAAAAGATATTCTTAATTTCAGGCTTTATTTTCCCATCTTCTGATATGGAATCGAAAATTCCTTGATCATTTTATGATCACTAATGTAATCAAGAAAAGAGTTCTTTGTCAGAAACTAGTTATTTTATCATGTTCATGTAAAGTCTTTGAAAATTATTTTGCGTTTTGTTAATGTATATAGTACTTAAAAATGAGTGCTTGAAAGGTGCTTATTTTTTGTTGGAAGATTTGGCTATGCACCCTGGTAATGTCATGCACTGATGAGCATTGCATAGCTGCAAACTCTACTGGATTTTGCCACTTTCACCTGGTCTACTGGTTTAATAAAAATTCTCCTATCTTTTTATACATGTTAGAAAAATACCTAAAATTGAGTATTTTTCCGAAAAAGAAATCCCTATTAAAATCGAATTTATTGCTTGCTCAAATATTTAACTAAGCATTATTTTTTCATAACCAGTTTGTAACTTTTTTTTTTTGTTCTGAAATTTTCAGTTTATTTTTATTCAGAACGCAATTTTTAAAATATTTTTAAAAACATTTAATCAATTATTAAGTTGTTCATTACTTTTAAAACATTATGAGTTAACATAATAAGAAACATTTAAAATTCATTTAATGCCGTTGAAATATTGCAGACCCTTTATTGTTATTAGAATGATTAAGTTTTTGTATTTTGATGACAATAAAATTCCCTATACAGTTATCATAAAAATTATACTTCATTAAGTCTACTGGACATTTTCCTGTCCATGTTGGCAGCTATGGCATACTAGAAAATTCTCAACTTCCAGCATTAGTGAAGTTGAGTTTATTAAATCAGATTTTCCATTAATGCAACAAGTTGAAGCTATCATAAGTAAGAAGCTACAATATAGAAGCTCAACTTAACCATTGTCTGCCTGCAAATTAGTATAGCAATGACATCATCTGATATTTGACTGTTCTACAATTTGATCTAACTATTCTTTGTATTCCAAGATATTTTGACACTTAAAACATATTCTGTGATTAAAAAAAAAAGATATATTTTTAGTTTATATTTATGTCTTTAATATTCAAACATTTTTTTTTAGGCCAGGTTCGGGCCAAATACAATGTTTAAAACATTTGTTTGACCACTGCACTGGAAGCAGTATAGTTATTATTCAATCGATTCTCTATGAAATTTTTGATGTCTGTTTTGATCTTCCTGTTCCTGATAGTTACAAACCTGCTTGTGAAGTTCCCCAAAGCTCTGGTAACTACAATTACTTCATTTTTGATATTTTTTGTAAATATCTTTTTTAAAGAATTGTTTTCAAAATAACTTCTCTTTTTATATATTTTTATAATATAATTATGCAATTAATTATTTTAATTTAATTTACCAAAATGATATATTAAAAACTGTTTAAAAAAAAAAAAAACAAATTTAGATCCAAATATGTGTATTACTCATTACGATTTTGACAACTACGTACATGTGAAATACAAACTGTATATTATGTATTTTGCAACTAATATTTTACAAAAAAATCATTAAAGCAATGTAAAATCACTAAGCAGGTGTTTAAAAAAGCTCATTAATTAATTATTTATTTAAAAACTAAATTTTATAATTATTTTTTTGCATTATTGCTGAGTATTTGAAATGGCTCGAAATCATCTTATCTTTTTGTTACTCTTTTAGTATATTTTGAGTTTAGAAGATCGACACTTTTTGAACATATTTATAGATCTTAGTAACAGGGACTGATTATTTTCTCATGACACTAAAAACCCAAACATTACATTTACTTGGATAAATAAATCAATATTATTACTTTCTTTGTTGGTATCTTTTTACTGATTTTGTGTTAGACTTTAGCACGATTTATAAATTAGATTTAAAATATAATTCTTTTAACAAGTATATATATATAGCAATGACATTTGCAATTTTATATCCATATTTTTTTATACATAGTAAGTGAAAATATAGTTCTTTTGTGGAAATATTAGAATAATTTTAAAATTCATATATGACTCCATCAACATTCATCTTTGATTTAAATACAGCAAAATTAGAAACAAGTTTAAAGAGATCATTAACTTTATCCAGGGGGCTGGGACAGCAGTTGTCACATCTGATCTTGGGGTCCGCTGGTGGGCATGTGACACTTTTAGGTAAGAATAGGGGAAGGAATCTCCTCCACATTTAAGACAGAGGATCAAGTTACAGGGGGATGTGTTTTATTGTTTTATCAGTACGGGAGGTCCCACCTTTTTAAGCCAAGGGGAGAAAAGTTTCTTTGCATTTCCCACCTACCTTCAAACATCCATTCCAAGTTTGGTTTTTTTTTTTGTTTGTCTGCCGTTTTCTTACTTCTTTAGTCAGTTTCAATGTTGCTATTTTTTTGTACAAATTTTTTTGTTCTAGTTGTAAGTTGTTTTTTGTGTTTTTTTTTTTTTTTTTTTTTTTTTTTTTTATAAATTAATTTCTTTATTACAAATATAATTTAACGAATATTTTCAATTGTATATAAAAATATGGAATATTTAGAATCAAAAAGCGCTCTTTTAAGTAAATTGAATCAATTTAAAATAAAATATCAAAGCAATATATTTTACATAAACTCAAATAAATAGTTTTCTTTTTAGGTTCTGTTTTAAATTCATGTTATATATAAATTTATTGGAATTTTAAAATTTTGATTATATTTCCTGCATTTTAAAAAAAAAAATTTCTTACATGATTTTAAATAAATATCTGCATTTCCGAAGAAAAATCTATACATTTACTACGCAAGAGTATTCATTCATACTTAAGAATACATAAATATTTCAAATATCATATTTATAAATATGTAATTTGTAATACTAATATATTTTCTATGTTTAAGAAATTGAAATCATAAATGCTATTTTTAACTTTTTTTAAAAAACCATTTTCCTTTGGTAGCAATTTTCATGTTTCTTTCCCTCATTCTACACACAGTTCAACTTTTAGTTATAGGTTCTAGAAATTCTTTTAATATCTCAGTTTTGTAACTTTTTATAAGATTAAAGCTAAATTTTTGAACAATAAACTTCTATAAATCTATTACATGAGTAAGTTGAAGTCAATTGAGAATGACTATATTTTTAAAAAAATTTAAAAGAAGAAAAAAAATTATATATGCTACGCATTTTCAATAAAGTGCTTACTTTTCATGAAATTTACTGCAAAATAAAAGAAATGAGCCCGATTGTTTTATGTTAATCATTTGCCACTAAAACACTTTAACTGAAATATTTTTGAGTTTTCGCTTTTTTGGAACTATTTTAAAAAGACATAAGGGAAGTTGACGAAAAATATTGTTAGAAATTTAGAACGCATATTAGATTCTAACTAAGAGTTCATGGGATAAGTGTGCTAAGAAATGTGTTTTAATTTTAGAGTTCCGTTAACGCATAAAATATTTTTTAAATTCTGTATGATTATTTTTAAATAATTAGCATAGTTATTATAGTTTATAATTTTTTAAGAAATCCTAAAAATTTATAAAATAAAAATAATTTATTTGATAACATAATTTTTAATCGAAATGATCTTGCTTTCTTATAAAGAGAGTATCTTTCAAATTAGCTGGGAGTTAGGGAAAAATTATCCTCATTCACCTTGCTTTTTTATTTCATTATTATCAATAATAATAGCAATAATAAATAAATGATTCTGATGAATAAAGAGAAAAATTATTTATCATTTATTGAAGTGACCGGTATTTTTCATAAGTTGATAGATGAAAATAAAATAATTCAGTCAAAGAGTTAATATCAAATTAAATTTCCTATATTTTCCTCCATTGGCTATGGCTATGACTTAAATCCCTTCACTAATAACTCAGACTCAAGAGACCAGTCTAGAAAAGTATGACATTACAATTATTTATTTTTTTTCCCAAGATTTATAATCTTTCGATAAAATTATAAATTTTCAGCAATGTTACAAATATTTATTAAGTAAAATATTGATATTTATAATGTCTAATATAGATATTTATAATTAACTAAATTAAGACCACGAAAAAGAACTATTTTTCTTTTTTTTATTTATTTTAAACAGCAAATGCAAATATATATATATTTATATATTGTGTGTGTGTGTGTAATTTTTTTCAGCTAGCGTAATGAATAGTTTTTCGGAACTATGGTTAAGGATTATGTGTTGTTTATAGAATTCAAAACAATAAAATGAGGAAATTGTGATACACCACACTAAATCTGAATGTTTGTAAAACATCATAGTCAACATGTGACATTCGGAATGTAGTTTTTTACACTGAATCGTATAAAACCACCTAAGAAGTTTTCCCACGCTTTTTTTGTTGTCAAAAAAAAAATGGGGATTCTCCACCAGTGGTATTTCTATTATCCCGAACTGCGGTGGTGTAAGAGATGGCAAATGGTGTTTAGAATAACAGAGGGAGAATAAAACTCTGGGGATGTTTAACACCCATCACTTGACTTGTTTTAGGGATTAGCGGTTCCCTTACTTGAATTCATCCCCCAGTCTCAGAAAGAGCCCACCAGAAGACTTTAGATTTCTTATTTTTGCGCCCACGTGAAAAGGTTAAGCATTTATGAAATTTTTTTTAAAAAAAGCTTTTTTTTATTTGTAATATTTTATAAACAAGTTTATTGTGTGTGTTTTAATTTCCCCGCAACCCTCCTCCAAAAAAATTGGTTGTTTTTGATGCCCTTATAAAGAACAAATTATTTTTCCTTTAAAAAATTATAATTTTATTCCTACACAATAGAATATAATTATTAAACACTGCTATGCAAGAATTAATTTTTTTTCTGAATTATTTTTTTTTCATCCTTCTATTTTACTGTTCTAAATTCTATTCTAAAATCTGTTCTCACTTCTGCATGTTGTTTTTTTTATTTCTTTGTTATCTAAAATTATTTTTTCTTAACCTAAATTAATTTTTTGAAAAATATTGTAAGATTTTATATTTTATTTGTAATAAAGTTATTATAATATATATTTCATTTAGCCGCTGTAGCTGTGTTTAACTACAATTTAAAGAACTGTATATGATGATATTCATTGAATGTCTTGTAAAAGTATTTAATATTTTTCCAGAGGTTGATGATGACTCAAGCGATCCTGAAAGTAAGTTTAGGTTTTCTCTGTTTGTATAAGAATTTTTAATATTCCCAAAAAATTTTTTAGACTTTTAATTTCAAAGAATAATGATTAGGAAATAAAAATATTTTTTCATTATTAAACCGTCCTAGTGTTTGTCCACATAGTCCTATTGTTCTTTAGAAATTAGGTTATATAGATTTGTCTCTCTTTTTTTCAATAAATTGAACACTTTTCATGCCTAGAACAAAAAATTTCATATGATTTATTAAGTAAAATTTTATATTTTATTTGTAATAAAGCTATTATAATAAATAATTCACTTACATGCCATAGTTTGTGTGTATCTACTATTTATAGAGCTGTACATAAACTATGGTATTAGTTAAATGTTTTGTAAAAGTATTTAAATTTTTTCCAGAGGCTGAAGATGATATAAGCAATCCTGAAAGTAAGTTTAAGTTTTATGTTATCTCTGTTTGTATAAAATGATATACTCAATACTAAAAAAAACCCACTGAATACTGAAAAACCCACTGAAATACTGATACCCAAAATACTGAAAAAAGCTTTTTTAAACTTTAAATTCTCAAGAATCATAATTACAAAATATAAATATTTTTTTCATAGCTAAACCCATAGTCCTAGTATTTGTTTTCTTTGCAAAGTATATTATATAGATTTGTATATATACTAAAGTTTGATAAATCCCTCTTTGTCGATAGTTTGAAGACTTTTCCCATGCCTTTACTTTTTCTTACACAATTTCCGTATAATAATTAAAATGTTTTGAGAGGAATGAGCAAATCCATTAATCACCTGAAAGCACAAGTTCATTTGTTCACAGTATGCCCTGTGTCGTATGCTCTGTTTGATTTATTATGCTGTAACTTTTGCACTTTTACGAAAATCTATATTAGGAATTGGAGATCAAAGATAAATCAGAAGTGGACATGGAGAAATCTTCAGATGAAGGCATTGGCCCACATTGCTGTCTGGCCAACTATGATGGTGATATTTTAGTTTAATAATCTTCAAAGGATAAATTATCAAAAAATAAAATTTTTCTAAAAGTTTTGTTTTGTGATTCTCCCTTAATATCAAATATAGGAGGTTAAAGCATCTATATCCAATTGTTTAGTTTCAATCCTAATAATTTCTTACTCTTATGTGACATTATTATTGTAACCATTAAATGTTTTGGTTAGTGTTTATGTTATGTTCAGAATTTGAAAGCCTTTTCAACATTATAATGATAAGTTCAAATTATATTATTGTAATCTTCATAAATTAAAATTGATATAAACACCCTAAATAATATCTTCAGAGAAATTAATTGCAAAAAAATTATTTTTAAATTGAAGCCTGAAATTAATATTATTTATTTCAGGTAACAAAAATAAAAAAAGAACTAAAAGATGTGTTATGAAAATAGACAGAAAAGAAATGAATAAATGCTATCCTGGGTTCCATAAGGCTTTAATGGATATTATAGTAAACGAAAAAACTGAGAGTCATCTGGATATGTAAGCCTTTTTAAACGCAAATTTTTGCTTAATGCTTTTCGTTGATTCTTATATTAACTGTGTTTCATGTTAAGAATAATAAGGATGATATACTGAAATTTGATTGCTCTACAATTCTACCTATTCTTTGTATCTCAAGACAGACACTTATAACATATTCTTTGAACAACAAAAAAAATTTTTAGACTGTTTTGTAATGCATTTATGTTTTTAGTATTCATGCATTTATTTCCTCTAGGCCAAGTTCAGGCCAAATGCAATGCTTAGAACATTTATTTGACCACTGCATTGGAAGCAGTATGGTTGTTATCCAATCGATTCTCTATGATATTTTTTATGTCTGTTTTGACCTTCCCATTCCTGATAGTTATGCACCTGCTTGTGAAGTTCCCCAAAGCTCTGGTAACTACATTCACTTTATTATTGATATTTTTTGTAAATATTTTTATTTAGATAGAAATTTTTTGAAAATAATTTTTCTTTTTATATTTTTTTTTTTTTTGTTGTGTCTCAAATGCTATTCTTAACGCTCTTGTTTAGTTAATGTAGTTATATATTTTAATATAATTTAACTTATTGATGTGTTAAAGGTAATTTTTTAGTAGAATGCAAGGAAAATTTAATTCTCTAAATGCGCTTTTTTAATTAAGCAAATTTACATTCAAAATGTGTGTTTCTTGTTAAGTTTTTCACAACTACCTAACTGTGAAAGTTGAACACGCATATTTTGTAATTAAGATTTACAAATATCATTTAAAATCATAAGAGCAAGTGTTTAAAATAGCTCATTAATTGATTATTCATATAAAAACAAAATTCTGGAATAAAATTTTCTACAACATTGCAGATTATTTTAAATTTCTCAAGGTCGTATTATATGTATGTTGTGGATTTAATATATTTATGGATTTAAATATCATTAAACATATCTGTTTCTAATGCAAGTAATAGACCAAAACATCATATTTACTTAGGTAATTAAATCAACATTATTATATTCTTTGTTAAATGATTGTGTTAATTAGACTTAAGCTCTATTTATGTATTAGATTTAATGTAAAATTCTTTTAACAATATAGAAAGCTAGCAATGACATTTGCAATTTATATATATATATATGTTTAAACAAGTGTAAAATCTCGGTTTTTGTGTGGAAATATTGTAATAATTTCAAAATTCATGTATGACTACAACATCAACATTTGTCTCAATTTAAATACAGCAAAAAAATAATAATAATTACATTTATAGAATTTTTTTAAGAAAAATTTTTTTTAAAAATATGATGAACTAGTTCAGGAGTATTTTAATTTTCTTACAACTTTTCTCCATAAAAAGTTTTTTCTATGATAAACCTGAAAAGAACAGATCTTTTTTTTTTTTTTTTAAATTATAATTTTGGCATTTCACAATTAGAATTTAAACTGTTGATACTAGTATGTAAGAGTTAATTTATATGTTGCTGGTTGGCCCTTTCTTTTGCTCTAAAATCTTTATTTGTTATCTGTAATTGTTTTTACTTTTCCTAAATTAATTTTTTTTCAAAAAATATTTTAGGATTTTATATTTTATTTATAGTAAAGTTATTATAATATATATTTCATGTAGCTGCCATAACTGCGTTTAACTATTATTTAGTTGTGCTATTATTTAAAGAACTGTACACAAACTGTGATATTTTTTGAATGATTTGTAAAAGTATTTAATTTTTTTCTAGAGATTGATGATGACACAAGCGATCCTGAAAGTAAGTTTGTTTTGTGTGAGATATTTATAAAAATTCTCAAAATATACTAAAAAAACTTTTAGAATTTTCAATTTGTTATTAGTTTTGTATAGCTATTATTTAAAGAGTTGTATGCAAACTATAGTATTTTTCAAATGATTTGTAAAAGTATTTAATTTTTTTCTAGAGATTGATGATGACACAAGCGATCCTGGAAGTAAGTTTATGTTCGGTGTGAGATATTTATAGAAATTCCCAAAATACTAAAAAAAAATTTAGAACTTTTAATTCCCAAAAATGATAAATGTGCAGAAAATTTTTTTTTATTATATAACCCATAGTCCTAGAGTTTAAAAAAGCCTTTTTTTAGTTTTAGTTTTATTTTTGATAATTTGAAAACGTTTCCCATACCTTGATAAAAAAAATTTCCTTAAGTACATTTAAAAAATTTGTAACAGGCATTTGCAAAAACTAGTGCATAAGCAATTTTCTTAATGCTATATTTTCTACATATCATTAAAATTTGAATAATTTGTCTTAGTCTCAATTTTTTTTTTTTTTTTATATATTTTGGTTTGGAAAAATTATTTTTCCAGCTTTATGAGTTAAGTCTGTAATATTTGCGTATTTTGCTTACTCCTTTACTTTCTTAAAAAATATCTTAATTAGAAAGTTAAAGCTTCCTTACCCAATTAATTAAGTTTCAATCCTAGTAATTTCTTATTATGTTATGTGAATATATAGTAAACTATAAATATTTCGATAAGTGTTTATTTTATGTCAAGAATTTTAAGGTTCTATTCATAATATTAAAAACAAATTATATGATTAAAGTATTTGTTTATCAATTTAATATTAAAAAAATATTCTTAGAAAAATTATTTGCAAAAACATTTATATAATAAGTGGAAAATTAATGTTTTCTTTTTATTTCAGGTAACAAGATTAAAAAAAGAACTAAAAGATGTGTTAAGAGAATAGATAGTAAAAAAATGAATAAATGTTATCCTGGATTCCATAAGGCTTTAATGAATATTATTGTAATCGAAAAAGCTGAAAGTCATCTGGAAATGTGAGTGCATTTAAATATAAATTTTTGGTTAAAACTGATCGTTAATTTCTGTATTCATCATGGCTCATGTTTATTATAATATATCTCAGATAGACCTGCCCTTATATAAGAATCAACAGATATTAAACAGGAAATAAATGTTGAGCCATGGTAGCAGCAAGATCAAGGTACGCTCGAGAAACCTAGAACAGAATATCTGACTGATATATTTTTTTCAGAACTGTGCTGTTAGTTGGCTCCCTAAAGCAGAGTTACTGAAAGGCAATGCAGTTATCCTATTACGGGAAGAAATTTGAAACTTAATATGCCATCTTTGGCAAAGTTGAGTTGTTAAAGATGAATTCTTCAATAAAGTGGCAAGTTGGGGTCATCAAAAGAAAGAAGATGAGTACTCATCATAAGGATTGCCTGCCTGTTAATAAGATATTACTATCATCTGATATACTAAAGAAGATAATACCTTATTTATGTTTGGTAACACACCCATATAATGTACATAAACGTGTTCGCGGAAAACTTTTCACCATCGGGGAAAATTTTTTAATAAAATATTTGTTTTTATACTTTTTCCTACACATGCAAATGCAATTTAAAAATACTTTCATATGATTTAAAGTCGCACATCTTGATTCCTATTTATGCAATTTAATATCGCACATCTTGTTTCATATTTTCACGATTTTATATCAAATATCGCGTTTCGTATTTATTCGATTTAAAGCAATTATTGCGATTAGTGTTCAAATGACTTAATTACATCAAAATTCGTATTCACTTGATTTTAAAATGGAACATCGAGATTCGTATTCATGCGTTTTTAAGATCAAAAATTGATATTTGTATTCATGCAATGTTAAAATCAAATATCAAGATTTGAATTTTAAGTCAAACATTGGTATTCGTATTCACGTGTAGTTAAACGTTGAGATTTGTATTCACGCGATTTTAAAATTAGATGTCAAGGTATGTATTCGCATGATTTAAAAATCACACATTTAGATTTATTTTCAGACTTTTTAATTAAATAGATAAATAAAATCTCGCATTGATATTTTTATTAAAACGTTGATAACATTCTGTGGATTAATGTTTTCTACATACACTTTTTTCTTGCTTAAATTTCAGGTATTTTTTTCAATCATTTAAAAAATGTTTTTCACATAACATTTTTGGATTTCCATTTTCAGCCTTTTTGGTTTTTTATCAAACTCAAGGGCGGATTACCCATTAGGCCAGACTAGGCCATGGCCTGGGGCCCCCAATGGTTAGGGGTCTCCTTAAAAATAAATTTTAAAAAATTAAGAAAAACAATGATTTTTTTTAAAACATTAATTTCAAATATATATTAATAAAAGGCAATAATTTTTTTAGTTCTAATTTAACAAAATAAAGTAAAATTTAATTTATTATTATTTATTTTTATTTTAAATATGCTTTCTTAAATGAAAAGATGTATAAATACTTTTATATTTGAATAAATAAAAAGTATACGAGAAAAAAATTTAATCTAAGGGCCCCAAAAATTTGAATGGCCTAGGGCCCCGCGTACACTTAATCCGCCCCTGATCAAACTCATCCCCGTGGTATGAATTAATATAGAGTTCTATAAAAATTAAAAAATTTATGAAAAAAATCTATAATTTTCAAACGAATTTTGCCAAAATGTGGCGTTGACGAAAGGATTGAAACTACTTACAAGAGTTAATCACTGCGTGCAGAAAGTTTTTTAATTGAGATTTTGGGTTCACAGAAAGTTTTTCATTTTATCTATCTCTATTTGGGAATACAACATCTATTTCTTTAATGTTCATGTATATATTTCTTCTAGACCAAGTTCAGGTCAAACACAGTGTATACAACATTTGTTTGACCATTGCACTGGAAGCAGTATTGTTAATATACAATCTGTGCTCCATGTTGTTAGTGGTATCTGTTTTGACCTTCTCATTCCTGATAGTTACACGCCTGCTTGTGAAGTTCCCCAAAGCTCTGGTAACTACAATTATTTTATTATCTATATTTTTTGTGAATATGTTTTATAAAGAATTTTTTTCAAAATAACTTCTCTTTATATTTTTTGTAATATACATAATTATATAATTAAATGTTTTAATGCAATTTACCAAAATGATATATTAACTTTTTAAAAAGTAATTTTCAGTAGAATGCAAACAAAATTAATTTCCCTGACTGCTCTTTTTTAAAAACAAATGTAGATCCAAAAATATGGAATGTAAACTGTATATTTTGTATATATTGTTTAAAATCCTAAAAGAAGGTATTTATTAGGATATTTATTAAATGTTTTGTAAAAGTATTTAATATTTTTCCAGAGGTTGATGATGATACAAGTGATCCTGAAAGTAAGTGTTTAAGTTTTCTATATTTGCATGAGAATTTCCAAAATGTTTTTTTAAAAAAAAACTTTTTAAGCTTTTAACTCTCAAGAATGATGATTGCAAAATAAAAATATTTTTTCCTAATATAACCCATTGTCCTAGTATTTGTTTTCTTTGCAAAGTAGATTGTATAGATTTGTATACTTAATTCATTCATAATACATTCACTCTATTATGGATATTTTTTATGAATATTTTTTTATTTGCCATTAACAGTTTTCTTAGTTGTATTCCCTTTCTTATTTTTATGTTTTAAGATGTCACTTATACCTTTTTAAAATTTCTTATTATTATTTACTTGTGCATTTAGTTGTAATTATTTATATGATATGTTAAAAAGTATTTTGAAAATATATATTTCTTAGTAGAAGGCAATAAAAATTCAATCCTTTAAAGGCTCATTTTTTATTAAAAAAAAATACATAAAAAAAAAATCTTTAGCATTTTAAATCTACCGTTTGATTGCTCATATATTTTGCATGTTGTGTTTTAAAGATTTCATGAATATCAATAAAAATCAGAATAGCAGGTATTCAAAAAATTTAATTTTGAGAGAAGTTGTATAAAAACAAAATTTTAAAATTAATTTTTTTTTTTTTTTTTTCTGAAAACTAAATTACAATAACAGCATATTCTATTTGTCTCTGATTAGCCATATGCGCTTTTGTTGACAATTCTTTGCTTTTTATTTTATTTTTTACAAAATTTTTTTCATGCTTTTCATAAATTAACTTTTTACTAATAAAGATTGCTAATATTTAATTCTGTATCTGTATTAAACCTTAAACCATATTTCTTTAAGTACCATAGTTTGCATATACTAGCTCATATTTCAGGATGTGTTTGTTTGTTTCTTCTTTTTTTTTTTCTAAAGCTTGACCATGACTCGAATTATCCTGAGAGCAAGTTTTTTGTTTTGTGTTTCTTGTGGGAAGTCTATGGTTTCCAAATTATAAAAAAAAAAAAATAACTTTAAAATACCCTGGTAGCGGATTACAATAAGTTGATTTAACCCTTATATAGCCCAGAGTAGTAATATTGTTTTGCAGAGGTAACTTAAATTTTTATGCGTAAGGAGTTCTAATAAATTTCAAAGTTTGTATATCACTGATATTTTTTATATATTATACATTATGAACTCCCATATTTGAAAAAGGTCTTTTTTGGGACACTTTTTAATAATCAAGATAAACAAATCTCTTTTCCTTTTTCCAAAGAAAAAAAAAATATTTATTACATCCTTTTGCTACATTTCAAATAACAAAACATTTATGCTATTTTATTGAGCACACTTAAGAAATTGTTTAAAAAAAACAAGAACAGTTAAAAAAAAAACTCAGTGAGAAGAATTAACAATGGATAAAAGCTGAATATTAATAATATTTAAAAAAAAAAAAAAAAAAAAACACTTGCAGCCATGCTTTGTTTTGGTTTAAATTATAAATGTTTTCCATGAAAAGAATAATATCAATTTAATTAAATAAAATAATATTGATTTTTACTTCAACTTTGAAGTTGGTTTTTTAATATTATTTTATCTGAATATCTACGCAGCTAAATCTTCACATCAATTGGAAAATAAAAGAGAAGAAAAAAACATGTTGATAAATTAGAAAGTTCAAATCATCCTCTGCTTCCTTCTTTTCTTTAATATTTATTAGTGACATTTATTTTATCATCTAAAATATTCTTTTATTAATTAAATGTCATTTAACTAATAACAGTTGCATAAATATTGACATTGTTTATAATCTTTTATTTTTCCAATAACGTATGTTTAGAGCTTCGTTTACCTTAAAGACATATTATAAGAAAGAAATATTTTCCAAACTTGCCAAAGTACAGACTGAAATAAAATGGAAAACTTGCTACAAATACAAAATCTCAATTAGAAAAGCTTTTTGCAGGCAATTATAATTAATTCTTAAGTATAACAATACTTGAATTCAGTTTGAATCCCTTCATTGCCACCCATTTTGACGAAATATGTTTGAAAAGCACCCTTTTTTTGTATAATGTTTAATTTTTATAAAACTCTGCATCGATTATTATACATGAAAGTCAAAGGCAATGACGTAATTGCAGAAAAAGTACGGCTGTGCAAAGCAGAGGAAAGATTCTCACATCAATCTCTGCAAGATTGACCTACGGGTTAGGATTTGGGAATTCTAATCATTTTTTTTATTTTTATAATGAGTAATACTAAAAAAATTCCACGGTGTTTAAAAGTATTAACTTCAGCGTAAAATAGAGGAATTTCTACCGTTTTATGTTCATAATGAGTGATATTAAAAAGTTTCCGCTATAGTAACAAATTTTTCGTGAGCGACGTTTGTGTGTATTATTCATACCTTCCCAAGTGCAGACAGTTCCAGACATTAGGACTTTCCATTGTAATAATATATTATTTATTTATATTAATGCCTAAATTCTCATGAGTGAAATTTTTTTCTGTTTTTATATTTTCCCAAATTCCCCCAAAAAGTCTTTCAAGCAATAAATTCCCATCAACGTTGATTGCAACCAACTATTTTTGATCTTACATAGCTAGATATCAATCTGAAAATAACCACTGAACGTGTGGTGAGTCAACAAAAAAAGTGATGGCCTAAATTTAATAAACAACCAGTCTGTTTTTTTTTTTTTTTTTTTTTTTTTTTTCTTAAATGATGAAAGTACATCAATGTAGAAAGATTCTGGTAAACAAATTTTCATCAAAATATCCAATATCTCCTTTTAAAATATTTATCCCTTAGAATCCATCAACTTATGATGATTCATGTGGGAGTCAAGTTCTTTAACAATTCTTGTATTTCAAAGTTGTAATGAATACATTAAATGTATTTTGCTTCCCCAAATATTTCTAAATAAACTTTATTATCAACAATGTATGTAAACAGTATGTTTAACTAAATTATGTCCTCCTTTTTATTATTGAATTAACTTTTTATAACCGTTGATTATTTCGAATAAAAAATAAAAAAAATTATATTTTAATCCAAGCAAGAAAAATTTGAAAATTTGGCTATTAAATGAAAAGGACCTGTCAATATTGGTCATTAAGTTTGATGAAAAAGTAGCTACTAAATTATTAGAATCTACTAACTACTAACTGAAAATTTAAATTTTCAATTCTAGCTTGATAACTCCTGCTATCAAGCTAAATATATTAGGTATAATGCTATAGATATATTAGGTATCATGTGTTTAATTAAAATCAAATCTGCTAAATCCAAACACTTAGTTACATGTCAGCAATTTTAACTAAGGAAGTCATAATAGCTCATTGCTCTTAGAGAAAGTGAAATTTAGAGATATTAATAATCTATTTTTTAATTATGTTCTTTATACATGAATGAGCAAGTTTAATAGAGTTATATTTCACAAACTTAGGAAGATATACTTGCAAAATTCCATTCTAGAAATTCCCTAAATTCATGACAAAAATTCTCCTACTAGTTGTTTTGGCTCAGCCCACAATATTGAACTGTGCCCAGCATATTGGCTATTTATTATGTTTTTTTAATTAGTTTTATCCTGTTTTTTTTAATTATGATTCATTCTGTAATATTTGTGAGATTTGCTCTTGCTTCATTCCATTATTTACATAAAAAGTATTTAGTTGAAGATTAAAGTACATTTTCTAAGTAATTAAATTTCAGTTCTAATAAGTTCTTATTATGTGACATTATCATAATGATTTTTTTTTTTTTAAAGTTTAGTAATAGAGAGAAAATATTTAAAAATCACTTTCAAAATCTATTTTTGTAATATTGAAGACAAATTATGATTTAGTAGTATCATTAAATAAATTTGATATTAAAAAAAATTAAAATTATCCTTAATAATGTAGGGAAATTTGTTTTTTAATTTAAAAGTTTAATTTTATTTGAATTTATTTCAGTGGACAAGGATATTAATGACCCTAAAAAATGTGTTTTGGAAATGAATGGTCGAGAAATGGACAGGTGTTTTCCTGGATTTCATCATGCTTTAGTTGAAGTTATAGTATCTGAAAAATTTTGGTCTGATCTGGAAATGTAAGTTTTCTTAAATGTAATCTTTTGGAATTTGTATTTTTTATTTTTCCTTCTCTGTAGTTTATGTCTAGGGTAATGTATATCAGATTGGGAAAAAAAAATATTTTTTTTTAATCTTAATAAAGTAATTTTAGTTATTGAAGATGGTTAAAATGATCATTGCTGTCTTTGAATTTTTTTAAAAATTACATAAAATACTTTTATTTTAGGTTTAAATTTTTTGTAACTCTTGCTGTGTCTATCAGACTGATTTGTTTGTTTTTTTAGCCCTGAGCCTAAAATAACTATTTAAGGTTATATCTATTATTGCTTCCATGGAATAGGAGTAAACAGGGCAATCAAATTTCTATTTTTTGGGGGGGAAATTTCCTCTAGTGGTTGCCAGAGAAGTTCATGTTTTAATGTATTATTCTTTGTCTCATAAATTTGAAAATTTGATTTTAAGTTATTTTACACACCACTAGATGTAAATGATTCAAAAGTTTAGTTTAAAAACCTAAGTTAATTGTTATAATTATAAAAACTTGAATGAATTTAAATAGTTTATGCTATATAAATTTAGTTAAAGGAACTTTTTATCTATTTAGTTACCAAAAATGTAGGAAATATCTGCTGTGCAGTACTATGGGTCTGGAAAAATTTTTCTTCCCCATCGGATCTATGTCTAAAATATAGTGGCCTCACATATTGTGATTCATGTCTCAGGAATGTTTCCCAGACTGTCACCAATAGCCCATTGTGCAGCTCTAGTGTGATGTAAATAAAGTACCTACCTGTTATTAGAAGGAAAAAAAACATTTTTTTAATTTGCAATTCTCTAAAAGCATTTTAATTATAATGATGAAAATAATAATTAAATAATAGGTAATTATTAAGATAAAAATTTAATTACAAGTTTCGAAAATCATTTAAGAACCACTGATCTAGAATATCTGAGTTAATAATGATAGTATCAAATGAAAAACATCTTATAATCGTTGAGACCACTCTAGTGGCATATTTGACTCTTAAAATGCTGGCCTAGGTTGAATAAATTCTGTTCTTGACCTTGATTCAGCCAACCGTCAGTTCACTCAGCCAGTCATCTCACCAAGATTAATGAAAATAAATACACATCAGTGATTACCTCAGGAACCAAGATATTCAAATTTCTTTACTTTACTTTGTTTTTGCTACCCACCTATGATTAACACGTAAACGAAATCACTGACTCAGTTAACTTCAGACGATAACAGGCCATTTAAGTGATGGGCTACCACTTTTTTCTAAAAAAAAAAATTATAATAAATTAGCAATCAAGCCTCAAAAACTATAAAACAGTGATGGATGGACACCACTTTATAAACCATCTTTTCTCCATCAGACTTTTTAGTAGCTATCCTTTGAAGACATCTTTAATTACTCTTAGAAATTCTGTAATTCATAAAAAAGCACATTCTGTGATGTTACTGTGTATATGATTTCATGTATTTAATTTATTTCTTTTAGGCCAAACTCATACAAAATGAAGTGTGCACGACGTTTCTTTCACCACTGTAGTGGGCACAGTATAGTTAGTATTCAAGCTATTCTCTATGCTGTTTATGATTTCTG
Organism: Parasteatoda lunata; assembly: GCA_949128135.1. Lineage (NCBI taxonomy): Eukaryota > Metazoa > Arthropoda > Arachnida > Araneae > Theridiidae > Parasteatoda > Parasteatoda lunata. The sequence continues at coordinate 72,304,926 of OX421978.1, read as the reverse complement.
TTTTGACCTTCCTGTACCTGATCACCATACGCCTGCTTGTGAAGTTCATAAAAGCACCGGTAACCAGATCCCTTTTATTTTGGATATACATGTGAATATTTTTTATTTGTGATATAAAATCTCTTTTTTAAAAAAAAAATACTTTATATTTTGTGAGGACTTTTTCAATAAATTTTTTAAAATATTTATTATAAATACTTATACGCCTGAATTAGGTAAGTCTCTAGAGCAATCTAATATGCCAACTAAACAGGTCAGCCAAAAAAAAGATGTTGATCGAAACGACATAAGTTTACTGACTATACAATCCTTAGAGTGCATGTCCTAATCCATTAATACTACAAAAAAAAATTTCATATCATTCTCATAAAAAATTTTATATATATATATATATATATATATATATATATATATATATATATATATATATATATATATATATATATTTGTATAATTGAAACTTTTTGCTCCTAATTAACTTTATAAATGCATTTACTTTTTTATAATTTTAGTTTAACAAAACACTAAAATTGTAGCAAGTAAGTAAGAAGTACAGTTAACCTGGTTCTCACCTTTTCTTGTAGAACAAACGCCTGATGATTGTATGATCCCCTCTATTCCAAGTGAGTTGTCTTATTAATTATCTTAACAATCTATTAGCCTAATAGTTTAAATTTATATCATCACTATAGTCCTATTTTTAATCACCTTTAACGTGCAATAATTAAATAAATGAAATAAAATACAATATATGTATAATAAAATGTTTTTCTTTCAATGTTGTTCTACTTCTATGGTTTATAGAAATGAATAATAACTATTTCTCTTTAAAATAATTATAAGTAGTTTTTAAAAAAAACGCAAATGAAACATTTGAAAACAGACAGACCATGACTACTACATTAGTTAACTAAGTATTGTTTAACAATAATAATAAGCAGATACGAGTGAAATTTCCTAAAATCTAAATTATTTATAGAAATATGTAGTAAGATATGCAACTTTTTTAAAGCTCAATTCACATTCAAGAAAACCTTGCCTAAATATTAAACTATAAAAAACTTTTCTTGAAAATGCCAATTAATATTTATTTTATTGATTTTAAGTATTCTTAATACCTTTTCTCTTTCAAATTAAATCCTTAATTTTATAGAAAAGCAAAAGATTTCATAATTGCTACGTGTCATTATTTTTTATAATGACATTTTCTGTAGTATATAGTTTGTCTACGGTAAGAACTCTCCCCGCCACAAAGTCTGAGATCGTCAGCTGCTATGGAAACAAGAATAGAGCATTTCTAGGAGGGTTACTTCTCTTCACTCTAAGGTTAACACGATAAAATAGGAAAAAAAATATACCCTTTCTTTCGCCTAACAAACCGAGTCAAAACCTGTCCTTCACCCCTACTTGAAATAGTTTTACCTTGTTACCATAGTAGCCTCCTGGGGTCCTGACGAATGACATGGGGAGTTCTTACTTGAGACAAACTGTACTTTGTTTATGGATTTATAGATTCTGGTTTTCCTTTTAGGTGTTACATACATTACCTGTTATTTAATACCTCGTAAGTAAGACTTTCTTTTATTAGTTTCAATTGCAATTTTAAAACTTTCTTCATTATTATATAGAATTATTTTATTAAATGAATATTTTAAGAAATAAAAACTAACATCTTAGATTTTTGAAAGTAGGCCTTGATGTTTGATATTTATAAAATCTCTAAATAATTTTTTCCTGTGATTTCTTTTTACTTTGGAGAAATGTTACTTTTAGTCAAATGTTAACAAAACTATGGAAAATTTAAAACATGAACTCTTAGTTTTTTCATAAAAAATCAATCCACGAGTTCTATGCTGATGAATTTGATTTTAAAGGTTTGATTTTCTAATTCAACTGATTCACTCTCCCATTGTGCCTGTTTTTGAAATTTTTTGAACGTTTATTCTTTCAATTTTTGCCTTTTTTGAAAGTTTATTGTTTTTATTTGAAAAAAGTTACATTTAAGAGTTTTAATTTTTAATACAACTGATTCACTCTCCCATTATGCCTGTTTTTGGAACAACTCGCATCAATCATTTCAGTGAAATAACTCACTTTAAACGCTTCTTCACAATACTTATATACTTTTAAATTTTTAAGCATTTATTTAAATATCCACAAAAAAAAAATTTGAGAGTCAGCTATAAACGAACTACCATTTCTTAACCGTTCATTTTAAGTGGATGAAATGACATTAGTCAAAACGCAGTTCAGGGGAGACAACTAAAAACGTCCAATAAAACTGAGAGTTCACTTTATCCTGGGTACACTATAGTGGGGTTAGACTTTAATTTGTAATTAAAGGGTTCGAAATTTCTGCACAACTACTTGTTTTTCTGTTGTACAACTAACAGTAATTATGTTCTGATACTTAAACTCATTTATAATTCTGCCCCATTTGTTTATAGGAAAAACTGAAGAATGCAGTGAAGATAGAATATTAGCATGGAAGTTAAAAATTAAAAATTGTGTTTTATCTGGCTTACTTAAATATAATTTGACAGTTCAAGACATCATAGATAAAGTCTCATTGAAAAAGTATGATTTGATATTATTTCATTGACGTTTTTTTATTTTTAAATGAAATAAAACAATGTATTTTTCATATTATGCTATTTTGAATTTTAAAAAAAAAATTTTTACCATAAAAATGCGCTTTTTTCTTCGATGAATATGTTACTCTCTCTGTAAAATAGCTGTTTGTTGTAGCACATTTTATGCTAATGCTTTTATAAAATCAGGTTAAATCAATCTGAAATCTGGTTAGACCTGATAGGTTGTTAAAAATGTTTGCAATGTGGAATTTTTCTCTTCTTTAGCCTTAAAAGATTTTTATTATTATTTATTTTATTTATTTTTTTTTTTAATATTTTAAACTTTCCATAATAAAAGAGCAAACTATTTAAGTAGCATTATAATTCAACGATTTTTTTCAAACAAATGTGAAAGTACTTTTCAAATAGATCAGTTAATGTAAAAACGATAAGATGTTAAAATTTTTCCTTGGTAAATCTACTAAACAAAATTGGTTTAATCACGAATCATTTATGTCACTTGAAAACTTATTTATTCCTAAGAGAAGAAGCATTTAATATGCTATTGAAATCCTTCTTTATTATATCTAAAGTGAGTTTAATGGGCAGTATTTTTATTTAAAAAAATGCACTTAATTTATTATAAACATACTGCATGAACAAAAATTTTAAAAAAATCCCATTTCGTAAGTTGTTAATTTTTTTTTAAAAAAAATTCAGGTTTCAGACCATGCATAATTTTTTCCGTGATAGAAACTAGTCTCTCTAATAAAAATAACAGTGATTTTTCTTCATTATTGAATTTTTTTAAGCCTTCTGTCAGTCGTAACCTTTTACAAAAGAAATAACGCAAAATTCTACAAAACTAATTCACCATTTTTTTATTTAATATTCTTTTTCATCCATCGTTCAAAAAACCAAAACAATAGAAAATGATCATATCTATAATATCAAGCTTTTAGCTCGCAACATCAGAAAATGCGTGTTATTACATCACGTGACCCTGACACCTTCCCCCCAGAGTCATATTAGATCCAAAGATCGAATATGGCAAATAATTTAAGGGTCACACTTTACACATAAACAAACTATGTTTCACATTCACCCAAATATTCACTGAATCTTAGGTTTAACTTAACACTAGGTATTTACTTTAATCACCTAATAATAATAATAGGAAAAAATGTTCAGAGTCTTATTTTAGTTTATATTTACAGTCTGGACAATGCATCTGCATTACTAAGTTTCGATCCTTTGATGTGACTTGCCTCAATATCATGGCGTTGAATGGCTAACGCCCATCTCTGCAACCTCGGGCTTTGGGGTGTCGCACTCGTCAGAAATACTAGGGGATTATGATCAGTTAATAAAATAATCTTAGCACCACAGAGTAAGGTTTCAAATCTCTGCAAAGCCCAAATAATAGCATAAGCTTCCCTTTCAATTGTAGACCATTTCTGTTGAGTTGAATTCAGCTTCTGGCTACCGAAAGCTATGGGACGAATATTTCCTTCTTCATCTAACTGACCTAAACAACATCCGACCGCATTTTGAGATGCATCCGTATGCAAGTAGTATGGTTTCTCTATGTCTGGGACTTGTAACTCTGCGATCTTACATAGCGACGTCTTCAATTCCTTGAATGCCTTCTTAGCTTCTTCGCTCCAAGGAATCTCATTAGGAACTTTCTTTTTAGTAAGCTCTGTTAGTGGAAGAGCAATCTTTGCGAAGTTTGGAATATACTGCCTGTAAAAGTTGCATAATCCCAAAGCACTTCTCAGTTGTTTTTTGGTTTTGGGTGCCTCTAATTTCTGTATTACTCTTATTCGTTCTTTGTCAGGAGCATGTTTACCTGAACCAATAATATGTCCTAAGTATTTAACCTTTTGTCTAGCAAATTCGCACTTTCTCAAGTTCACGGAGAAATTAAAATATTCCAATCTCTTAAAAACTTCTTCAAGATGAATCAAATGTTCCTCCCACGTATCAGAAAATACTGCTAAATCATCGATATAAGCACAAGTGAAATCAGACATGGACTGAACCACTTTAGACATAGCTCTTTGGTAGGTTGCAGCAGCATTTCTTAATCCAAAGGGTAATACATTCCATTGGTACTGGCCTCGGTGAGTTCGGAATGCTGTGAGGTGTTTGCTGCCGTTCTCCATCGGTATAGCCCAATATCCCTTCAACATATCTAGCACAGTAATGAATTTCTTCTTTCCTACTAAGAAATTCAACTCCATCATATTTTGCATTGGATAAGCATCCGGAACGGTAAGAGCATTCAAACTTCTGAAATCAATGCATAACCTGATTGTTCCGTCTTTCTTATGAACACATACTACCGGGTGTGCTATCTCACTTACCACCGGTTCAATCAGTCCTAACGCTAGCAATTCATTGATCTGTGCATCCACTTTCCCCTTTAAGTTTTCTGGTATCTTATACGTTTTTGGTTTCATCGTATCCTCCTCAGCTTTCAGCTTTATCGCATGTTTCCCAACTTTAGCTATCCTTATCTTCCCCGAAAACAACGTTTTGCGTCTATGTAAAAGATCTTTCAATTGATTTTGTTGCATTTTGGGTAAGTAATCCAAATTTAATCCTTTCAATGCTTCATAGCTTTCCACATCTGTAGGAAGAGTTGGTGTTTCGTATATTTCACCAAATTCATCATCAATATCATAGACAACTCCAACTGTTTGAATTCTCGCTTTGTATTCTCTCATTTTGTTAACATGCAATAATCTTAAATTTCCTTCAGGCATTTGCAAATAATACGAATTCGGTTTCACTCTTCTAATTACCTTTACTGGACCTATCCATCTGGCATATAATGAATTGGATGAATCATGCATTAGCACAAGTACTTGATCTCCTGGCGCAAATTCCCGGTATTTTTTCCTTCTATTGTAATATTTGGCATAGTTACTTTGTTGCACATCACTTGTTAACCTTGCCTTTTCGGTTGCTATTTCTAATTTTCCTTTTAACTCTTTTAAATATTCCTCCGCTGATCCTTTCATATTCAAAGGTAAAAACATATCTCCGGCCCAAATTGACTTCAATATAGATAACGGGCCTTTCGGTTCTCTCCCGTACATTAGCAGAAAAGGTGGTACTCCTGTAGTTGCATTTGGAACTTCTCGATAAGCCCATAGTACAAATGGTATATGTCGATGCCAATTTCTTCCTACTTCTCTAATAATGTGATGTAGCATATTTTTGAAGGTTTGGTTCCATCTTTCAATCAATCCGTTCCCTTCCGGATGGTATGGCGTTGAAAATCGCGGACAAGCTCCTAAAACCTTCAAAAACTCTTGCGTTAAACTTGCCGTAAAATTTGTCGCATTATCCACCACGATTACTTCTGGAATTCCTGTCCTACAGAATATTTCGAGCAGTGCTTCGCATGTATTCCTTGCCGTTAACGATTTGAGCGGGACTGCTTCAGGCCATCTTGAATGTTGGTCCATCAAACAAAGGATATATTTATGTCCTTGTGCTGATACTGGATCTAGAGGACCAATTAGATCTACGTTCACCACTTGGAATGGAAGTTCAGGACGTGACACAGGTGTTATCGGAATTTTGTCTACTGAACGAACAACTCTTCTACCTTGGCACCCATGACATGAGCTACAATAAGCTTTAATTTCCTTGACCATCCCTGGCCAATAAAAGGAAAATTTAATTCTTTGAATTGTTTTACGAGCTCCTAGATGTGCTCCGAATACTGACTCGTGGGCAATTTCTAGTATTTTACCTTTTCTAATTTCGGGAATTACTAATTGTTGTATTCTATTCCCGTCCAACAGCTCTTCATGGCATAGTATATTATTTTGTATCACATACCCTCCTTTATTTTGCTTCCCCAATTTCCATGCTTCTTGGAGAGTATCGCAACTTTGTTGTTGTATCTTGAATCGTTCGGTTTCATTTCCATTCTTTTTATCACCGCATTCACCTACTGTTGGCTCCTGCTGCTCTTCTCCGTCACTTGCACTCATATATAACTGCTCCTTTCGGGAATCTGATCTTAGCTTCATAGCAGCAGTAAAACTGGGATTGTATACTCTTTTTTGTTCTAATAATGCCTCATAAGTTTCAGCATCCAACAAAATGTCAGCATTTAACCCATTGACGGCTGCTATCATCGTTTTAATTATAGGCGTAATATATCCTTCCGTTACCAAAGCGATTTCCACTTCTTTTAATTCAGCTTTTAGACTTTCGCCAAACGCAGGTTGTAGTATTATATGTCCTTTGTAATCCACTTCCTTACCCACTATATCGTTTTTAAATACACTTATTTGTGCACCAGAATCTACTACAGCTTCGTATTCATTTCCATTATATGAAATTCTAACTTTCTTAAGGGCAGCTATTTTTGGTTGAACGCCTTTACATTTTTTGTTTCCTATCATGACTTCACCGTTAAATCTTGCAGTGACTACTTTGCTTTCGATATTTCCATTTCTGAGTACCTTAACTTCGGATACTTGCCCTTCCGATACTTGAACCTCGGCCACTTTGCCTTCAATGTTTCTTCTCCTCTCTTTATTATCTCGACAAAATCGTGCCAAGTGTCCTACTCGTCCACAATTAAAACATGTGACTGGATTTTGGGAAGAACTCCGCTTATCAATTCTGCCATGATTGTTATGCTCATGTTTATATCCTTCACCAAATGTATGATATCTTCTACTAACCATGTTTGGTTTTTCCCGGTATAAGTTCCTATATGGTTGAGAAGCAATGAATTTAGTAGTTTGGTTATATTTCCTTGCATTCTTGTACTCATCTAGCTTCTCAGCAAGTGTGTCAACTGAGCAAATTCTACTCCACTCATCAATAAAATGATTTTGTATGTCTCCAGGTACTCGTTCTTTTATCTGTTCGACAATGACAAGTTGTTTCAGGCTGTCGAAATCATTAATTTTTAGTCCCGAAACCCATTCGTTAAAATAGTTCGCCAATTCAAATCCAAAATCTCGCCAAGTGCTCTCAGCCGCTTTACAATGTCTCTTAAACTTTATTTTAAATGCTTCTGGGCTCAATTTAAACCTTTTCAATAACATACATTTTACATGTTTATAATCATTTGCTTTTTCTTCAGGCTCCCTTGCAATTAAATTCGCCATTTCTAGAGGCAATAATCCAACAAGATGCGTTACCCAATCTTCTTCTTTTATATGGACTCTTCGTGCTTGTCTTTCAAACAATATTAGATAAAAACTTATATCACCTTCTTTTGGATCAAAAGTACGCATTAATTTTTGCAATCCACCAGGTACATGTTCTCTTGTTTCTTCATTTCGAGAGCTGCTCGTCTCTCCTATAGTACCAGTATGTACCAATGAAGCTTCTATCTTCAACCTCTCCAATTCATATTCCCTTTCTTGCCGCTTTAATTCATCTTCCCTTTCCTGTTCTCGCCGCTTTAATTCACCTTCCCTTTCCTGTTCTCGCCTCTTTAATTCATCTTCCCTTTCCTGTTCTCGCCGCTTTAATTCGTCTTCCCTTTCCTGTTGCTTAATTTCATATTCTTGTCGCCTAATTTCATCTTCTTTTTGTTGGCGCTTTATTTCTTCTCTTCCACTAACTATTCTTTTTAATAATTCCTTCACAAACTCCTCTTCGTACTCCGTACTTGCCAATATAATCTTCTTTAATTCGGTAACTCTCATGTCTTCCGTTGCCGTTTCTCCTAACTCTTCCGCCAAACACTTCAAATCTACCTTTAAAGCTCTTCCTAAAAATGCCATTTTTCACCTACTACTTTCTAAACTGCACCTTCTTACAAAACAAAAAAATGCCACTTCCTAAACCAATTTCAAGACAATCTAAATAACTCACTATCTTCCATCAAACAACTTGAAATTCATAGAACAAACAACTACCAATCTTTTATTTCGAAATCCATTGGGGTTTCCCCGCACATTTGTCAGTCGTAACCTTTTACAAAAGAAATAACGCAAAATTCTACAAAACTAATTCACCATTTTTTTATTTAATATTCTTTTTCATCCATCGTTCAAAAAACCAAAACAATAGAAAATGATCATATCTATAATATCAAGCTTTTAGCTCGCAACATCAGAAAATGCGTGTTATTACATCACGTGACCCTGACACCTTCAATGCACCTTTTTCAATATTTCTTTATATTGTAATTAAAAAAAAGTTTTACATAGAATATGGTAAAATTTAATCCCTAAATAAAAAAACAAAATATCGCATTTAATTAATAATTACCAGTTAACAATTGTTTTCGAATTACCAAAAGCTTCAATATATTTAGTTGCGTTAAATACTTTTTAGTAGTCTTTAAAATCTTTTCTTAGATAGAAATTACAAACAATCCAAAGTTCTTGACTTCTCAATGTTTTATCTTTTCTTTAATGTAATAATTGAGTGAAACACTACAAATTTATTAAATAAATTTGTAAAATATTAAAAAGTATAGTAAGTTATCAATTAAGAGTAGAATCTTTGTTTTCAATTGCAGATTGAAAATCATTGTGGTTGCATGCATAAAAAAAATTGGAGATCTACCTTGTCGAAAAGACACTTATTCCTTGATCAAATGGATTGTAGAAAAAGAAGTTATTATTGTTGGGCAGTATATAGAGCAGTACCCAAATTACAATCCTGGTAAGATTTATCATCAGAAAAATTTTTTTTTTTACCGTGTATCCTGGTGTTAAACGTAACCCCCTATTTTTGATTATGAGGTAATATTGGGTGTACAAATAAGTTCCCGCCGTTCGTCACAAGATGGCACTACCAGAAGTTTATGTAGAAATTGACTGGTGTTAAACATGTTATACATTTGTTCATCTGGTGACAACATAACATTGGTGATTCTGTATTTGCATTACGTAATTGTTTTTGTGCAAAAATATCAAGTTTTGTGCCAAATAAGAGTCCTTTGCGGGAACTTTTGATTTACTTCTTAAATTCAGCTGAGGGGCCTCGATTACTTGGAGAAGCATATGGTGAGACTGCTTGTGAGAGAAGTTGCCGTGAGTGGTTTCAGAAGTTTAAAAATGGTGAGTTTGGCGTGGAAGACCAAGAACACAGTGGAAGGCCAAAATCGTATAAAGACACGGACTTGGAAGAAGATTCGTCCCAAACGCAAAAAGATCTTGCTCTTACATTACAATTGACTCAGCAAGCAATTTCACATTGTTTAAAATCGTTAAAAATGATCTAAAAACAAGGAAGTTGGGTTCCATACGAGCTGAAGCCAATAAACATTGAACGTCGATTTTGCATAAAAATTGATTTTACTATTTGGAAACACTTCTATGGGATGTCCTACTCCATCCGCCATATTAGCAAAACCTTGCCTCTTCAGATTATCAGCTATTCTGGTCGATTTCATATGGTCTGAGCAGAAATTTACATCATTTGAAGAAACCAAGGAATGAATCGATTTGTGGATATTCTCAAAAGATCAGTTCTTCCAACATGGTATCCGAATGCTCCCAGAAAGATGGGAACAAGTAGTGTCTAGTAATGGAGAATACTTAAAGATAATGCACCGTTTTTTCACAATAAACTGCTTACTTTTTTTTTATAGAAAACGGAGGAATGTTATTTGTACACCCAATAAATTTCTGTTATTTTTGGTATATCGATAAGTCAATTATTGTTCCTAAATACTTAATATGTCACAATATACTAGACCAGTGTCAAAATGTGGTATTGTTATAAAATATTTTAAAAAATGTAGAATTTTGAATGGGGATGAAGACTATTTTTTATGCTGACTCAGCAAATGCGGATGAAACGACACTGCCAATGTTAATAAATACAACACAATTTGTAGTTTTTTGGTATGTATTAAAAGTTTTCACTGTGTTATATTTTATGAAATACTCTTAAATAAATTATCTTAACTTTTCTTATTCTCATTTTTTAGTGAGCGTAATTTAAAGTATTATTTCTAAAACAAACCTTTATATGTAAAAAAAAAATATTATGCAAAAAATTGCAAAATTACTTGTATATAACATATTAAAAAGAGTTTTTGAAAGGAGTAATTTGTAAAAATAAATTGATACAGAGATATTCGTACCTATCTCATTGTTTATATAGTGCATTGATATTTCACAATCAGGGAATGTCCTACTTCATTACCGGCGTACAAGTCTACCCCTTATTTTTCATAAAATTTTGGGGGTTTGAAAAGTAGACTTATACACCAGGGATGTACGGTACTTTTTATTTGTAGAAAACTTTTCAGAAATAAATATGTTTATTTCTTTTAAACCAAGTATTATAAATTTCTCACTTTTGTTGTTTTGTTGGATTCTTAATTTTCTTGCATTTTTCTCATAAATAAATTTTTTTATCTAATGATTGGGGAATAAAAAGTAAAAAGTTTTTTGTTTTTTTTACTGGAGAGTTTTTTTATTTTGGGTGCTCACGGAATGGGGAAAGGTAAGGAACATTATCAATTTTGAATCTTCAGGGAATTTAACCAAAAAAAGTCGAGAATTGCATTACGTTGAGTTACCTATCTGAAAATGCAATAGTTTTTTCTAAAATAATTGGTCTTTTTATAATTACTTTTAAAAAAAATTTTATTTTTTATTTTAATCGCAATTTTAAGTGTTTTGTGTTACATTTTATGTCTAAAAATAAGGCATAACTCAAAAAGTTGATGGCAATATTTTTGGTGCCATTTACAAAAATGGGATATCAGTCTGTTAAAGTCATGAAATTTTTCCCTAAGCGTTTCTGCCCACCTTGTTATTGCTCCCATTGGAGAAATTACTTTAATCTAATCTAATGTGTTCTTTTATACATGATATAGCTGGAATATTATTTGAATTTAATGTGACTTTTTTTTTTGTATGATGTAACCATGTGAAATCTTGGGGTACATTTTTTTATTGAAAGATTTCTTTAATAATGCAAACTATAAAATCTCAAAACACAAGTTTGGAATTTAATTTCTGAAAATGCTTATATTGCAGAATTGAAAGAAAGAAAACTCACATAAGGGCCCAAAACTAGTGTTGGCCTATTTGCCCCACATCTCTAAAATTTTCCTCGGGCTATCGTAAAATAATTGTCAGTGGTCTCCTAGACTAGCAATCAATGTGAAGTGATTATGGCTTATTATCTTTGTTATTGTTGCAAAATAAAATATTTAATTCTAATTCCGACTCTGTGATGTAATTTTTTACTTTTAAATTCACTGTAATAATTTTTTAACCAAAAGTCTAAAATATCATGGAAAAAAAACTTATTGAGACATGTAAAGTGTATCTGGGGTAATACAATCATTAAAATTACAGTCCTTCATTAAGTTTTGCCCATGCTCACACTAATAAATTTTTTTTTTTAAACAATTGCTTCATTTTATATATAACATTCATTTTAGACATGGAAAAATTAATCAAATGATGTATGTTTCCTTCCATTTTTTTAAAATTACCCTAAAAGTTATCTTTTATATTAAAGCTTGATTTGTTGCATTTTTAGATGAGGAAGGTGATATATCAGTATCTGCTGAAAAATGTGTTATCCAACTACAGGATGATGAGATGGACAGTTGTTATCCTGGTTTTCATAATGTTCTGATGGATGTTATTGTACATAAGAAAACTAAAGTTGCTCTGGAAATGTAAGCCTCTCATTTAATTTAGTTTTATTTAACAGTCTAGCCTCTTAAAATTTTACTTTCAGTCTTAATATTTTATTTTATAACCGTCGTTGAACAATAAACCCAATTTTTGGGTTTTCGACTACTAATGTTCAACTCTGTAGCCTTGTAATTTTGAACCCAATCCAAAAGGCAAGGGAACTCCTGGATCAAATATTGGGAGAAATTGCCTTCATGGAGGACTTTTTAATGGAACTAACCCCTTCATTTGCATTACATGGAGAGGAAAACCTCCCACGGTTAGAACGACGACAAGGGGACTCTAACCCATGATCTGTCTACCACTGAGGATATTATACGCCAGCACTGTAGTTCATGCAAACCGGATGCGGTACTTGTATCAACCAGCCATCGCTGAAAGGCCAGTGCTCTATCTCCTGAGCCATCACGGCTCAAACTTAATGTTAGCATTAGGAAATAATTACTTTAAAGTGAATTATGGGGATATCTCCGTATCAGTACCTGTTTGTGGCTACTAAAATTCCCAGGATGCCAAATAAAATTTTTCCAGTTTATTATCTTGAAATCAAGCAATACGTTAAGAGAAAAATATAGATTGGCATTGGTAGATGTTAGTCTATTTTTGAATTTTTTATTTTTTAGTTGACTAAACCTTAGCAATTGTTTTGGCACAGGTACAAACTCGAAGATGTTCCCTTAAATTAATGAGGGCTCTTTAAAAACAAAAATTAAAACGATGACCACCAAAAGGATGCCCTTTTTAATAGTGTAATTACAGGATATGCTCTAAATCAGTGTTAGGCCACACATTATTAATACAGAGGTTTTTTCGGCAACAAATATGTAATATTAGCCTTTTTGTTACATAATTGGCGGTTAAGGCTCAGATTCATCATTGTGAGTGACTAAAATGGCAACTTGAATCCCTCCCATCTTCAGATCAATGAGTTCCCGCTTCTTTAAGAAATAAAAGCGGTCTGTGTATAATGCAGACCATATTTCCATCATCGTGCTATTATGTACCAAATCGTCATATGCTCCATTAAAGACCTGTTTTGCTACTTTTATTTTTCCAATAAATTCATCTTGAGCCGCGATGGCTCAGAAGATATAGAGTCTGACTTCCACTGAGGTGAACCAGGTTCGAATCCCAGCGATGACTGGTCGATACGATTTCTGCGTATGGCTTTCACGGACCTCAGTTCTGACGTAAAATATCCTCAGTTTTAGACAAATCATGGGTTAGCGTCCCCTTGCTGTCAGGTAGACCGTGGGAGGTTCTCATGATTTTCCTTTCCATGTAATGCAAATGCAGGTTAATTCCATCAAAAAGTCCTCCACAAAGGCAAATTTCTCCCAATGCTTGAACCTGGAGTTCCCTTGTCTTCTGGATTGGGTTCAAAATTACAAGACTACTGAGTTGAACATTAATAGTCGTAACCCCCCCCCCCAAAAAAAAAATTTGGGTCTGCTGTTTTACAACGGTTATAAAATAAAAATAAATTCCTCTCCGATATAAGCCCTAAAGCTTCAGAAAAAGTTACAAAAATATAAAAATATTTTGTACATTTAAAAAAAAATTATTGATTTTGTCTACTCAAAAGCTTTTTCTTTAAGCTATACTTTGTTTATTGCAATTATCTTAACTATTGCTAATGTAACTTTTCTTAGGCCAAATTCAGAAAATATTCAGTGTATACAAAACCTGTTTTCGCACTGCAATGGAGAAGATATAGTTAACATTCAGAACATGCTCTATACTACTTTTGGAATCTGTTTTATACTTCCCATAAATTCAAATTTGAAACCTGCTTGCGATATTCATGAAAACTTAGGTATTTACAACATTTTATTTTTGTATTTATTCTTATGGTTCTTTTTTTTAACTAACTAGTTTTTACCGTGTTGTGCGGAATAATAATTAATAAGTAATTACAGTTGATAACTTCTTTGCCAACATCTAAAAAAACTCTCAAGCTAATAGATCTTAATGCATACATATGTTTAAATTTTTGCTTTGTCTTTGTGAGTAAAAAAATTTTAATCAAAATAGAATACTACTTTTAAGTGACAATATGTATGAATCTCATCATATATGTGTGATATAGTATGTATAAGTGACAATAACCGTAAATAAAAAGAATTAACCTTTCTTTGTTAAGAAATAAAAATAATTTTTTAATATAAACATTTTACAGAGCAAAATATCAGAAAATTAACTGAAAAGTTGCTAATATAACAATATGTATGAATCTCATCATATATGTGTGATATAGTATGTATAAGTGACAATAACCATAAGTAAAAAGAATTAACCTTTCTTTGTTAAGAAATAAAAATAATTTTTTAGTATAAACATTTTACTGAGCAAAATATCAGAAAATTAACTGAAAAGTTGCTAATATAACAATATGTATGAATCTCATCATATATGTGTGATATAGTATGTATAAATGACAATAACCATAAGTAAAAAGAATTAACCTTTCTTTGTTAAGAAATAAAAATAATTTTTTAATATAAACATTTTACAGAGCAAAATATCAGAAATTTTTCACTTTGGTTAAGTGATAAACTTATCTAAGACTAAGATTACATTAATTTTAGGTGATAATAATAATATACTTACGGAGCACCAACTAAAAGTTTGCTGATTTTCAATACAAATCTCTCAAAAGACGTTTGATCAGGTCGGTTAAAAAGACACCAAATAAATAAAAACGGATCAAACTACTACAGCGCCATCTTCCTTAGAGTCAGAACTAAGTCCTCCGTCGGTAAAAAAAATTTTATTTGCAATTTAAAATAGTGAAAATTAAATAAAACTAAAATGGGTAGACTCGCCCCTGGATGGGTAGACTCGCCCCGGTTTACGGTACTGGTTTACTTGAAAAAGGAAAAAAATTTAAAAATTTAATTCAAATTGCTAAATATCTCTCAACTTTTAAAATTATGCACAGGTTTAAAGAAAAAGTATTCTTGCTAATTTTTTAATAAAATTTTTGCTAAATACCTAATAATTCATGATCTTTCATTGTAATAAAACTAATTAAATACTTTTTAATGAATACATTGTAAAATAACTTGTATATGAAAAGGCTACTTCATTATCAACTAAATGCTTAGTTATGAATTGGTATCGTCAAAATTTAAAAGCACAAAACACTTAAAAAAATTCTTTTGAAAAGTAATTCTTATGAACTCTTGATGCATTTTTATAATTGTTCCACTCTAATGAAGCATATTGTACCTTTATAAAAATCCTGTTTTTATGATCCTTTCCTTTTAAATGTCAAAATATACTCTCTTTTCCAGAGTGCTTTTAACAATAATTTTGCTTTTAATAATGTTTTTAGGGACAGTTTGTACCAAACCCTTTGCTTCTTCATTTGCTAAAAAAGTTGATAAATGTGTGAAAAAAAAGTCTAAGAACCTGCCTTTGGATGAGTAAGTTGAATCCATTTAAATAACTTTTATGATTTAGAGTTACGGTGCATTTGAAATAGTTATTGCTCAAATTGGTTTTTACTATGAAAAGTTTAAAAAATTATGCTTTTCATTTATGGTGTTTCTTTTTTTTTATGTGAAGTAAATTATGTTTGCTTACATACACACAAATGTAGTTATTGATATTTTCCAATAAATATTTCTTAATGGTAATAGTTTTTTATTTCTAAATATATATCTTTAGTCTGCTGGTTGTTGCCATGCCCATTTTGAAGTCAAATGTGCCCATTGGCCTGAAACTCTACCTATATTTGTAAGATTGTTAATATTGTTGAATGAAAACGATGACGTATTTATGTTTATTTCTTTTAAAGTCGTGTATATTTTGAGGGTTGGAATAAAAGACATTTAGTAGATAAGTGATCAAGGTGAAAAACATAAATGTGTTTAAAAAAATTTCTAATATATTTCTGATTATTCTTTGAAAAAATTATTGCATATTTAGCTGTAATCTTTTTATAATTATGTACATTTACATGTCATTATTCCATTTCATCTAGTAACTTAGAAATAAGTTAGGTGTTACTGCTTTTTTTTTTCCTGGCAAAACACTACATGGTGCATAGTGTTTTTAAAAAGTACTTAATATTCTCTTTTCCCTAAAATGAGATTTTTTTTTTCTTTACCATGTCGATTTTCTCCAAGTATTAGGGCAAAAGCGAGGTTTGGCTTACTGTCTGTCCGTAGCGCATGAAAGCGCCCATCATGTAACATGTTTGATTAAATATTTGCGAGTTCGCTTAGGCATCTACTGGGCTAGGTTCGTTGAGATTCTTGCACTCTCATGTGCTGTATTTTGCAAGATATTCTCAATTTCAGGCTTCATTTTCCACCCTTTTATATTGAACTGAAAAATCTCTTGATAATTTTATAATGGCTAAAATAATGAGGAAAAGAGTTCTTTGTCTGAAAATTTATCATGATCATGTAAAGTCTTAGAAAACCAATTTGCATTTTGTTAATGTATATAGTGCTTTAAAATATTTTTGAGAGCTTAAAAAG
Organism: Parasteatoda lunata; assembly: GCA_949128135.1. NCBI lineage: Eukaryota > Metazoa > Arthropoda > Arachnida > Araneae > Theridiidae > Parasteatoda > Parasteatoda lunata. Next base: position 72,288,198 of record OX421978.1, on the reverse strand, counting down.
TACTTCAAATGTGCTTATTTTTTGTTTAAAGATTTGGCTACGCACCCTGTTTTAGAATACACAAAAAAAGCTATATATTTAAAGATTGCAGAACATCATCTTTGTCAGATTAAATAATGTCAGCAGTCGTCATATGCATCCTGCTGTGCAATAGATTCTACTTCCTCATCATTTGAGTACCACAAAGAATAGTCTTCACCCCAGTCAAAGATTTTGAAATTTCACATTTTTTCAGGCATCTATCATTCAACTCATGACGTCTATAGGAATAACAATCACAATGCTAATGCTAACCACATTACCATAATCATGCCATTAGTCACCTTAACATCCATGCCCCTGGGCCACTATGACTGTTATGGGAATGCGCTTTACTTTACTACATAGACACCGTTAATTAATAAAGTACAAGGCATCAATCATTTGTCCACTAGTTTTACTCCATTTTCCCCTATTTATACTTTTAACTTAATTTTCATTATTGACTACTTGAATAAAATTCCTTTTTGTTTTTCAGGCATATGGTTAAAATTATTATCTGTGTTAATTCCACATCAGTATCTTGTGTGTTTTCTAAGTGGCGACCATTTCAAATTCTTCTTACAAAAATCATTGATATTATTAAGAGTTCAGGTATTGATTTTGGTATTATTTATTTGTAAAATTTGTACTTTACCTTATTTTCTATCCATAAATATTTTCTTTAAGAATAGGATTCTTAAAATTTGTTACATTTTATGTTATTATATTATGCATATTTTTTTTGAAAAAAGTAAAACATTTGAAGACATCTGTGGAAAAAGCCTAGCATTATTCTAGTCCTAAATTAACAAAATCTCAATCTTTCAAAATTTACAAAATCTTGAGTCAAGAAAGTTTGAACTAGTTAATTTTCCTTTTCTTTATTTCACCATATCTCAAGAACTTTTTAAGCAAATAAATAAATGTTTGCATGCAATTATAAAATTCTTTAACTTTAAAACTAAACTATAAAATCCAAAAATCCCAGCAAAACATATTTTAATAATTATTTATTATATTTTTTAATTTTTTTCATTATTTTATTTTAGAATGGTGGAAAAAACTTTAATTGCAAGGTATAGAATTTCTTACTTACGTCATTTTAAAGAATGTACTTTAAAATGACAAAATATAAAATTTGAAAACTTAGAAATTATTTGATAAAATGCACTCAAATTTTAATAATCAAATTTTAATAAAATATTTTGCCATTTTAAAGTACATTGTGTAAGAAATTGTGTACCTGTAATTCAAAATTTTTTTGACCATTATTGAATCAAATTCAAATAAATAATAACTAATTATTTTAAAAAAAATTTCTTTTGCATGGAATTATCTTTGGATAAACAAATTTTATAACTTCGTGCAAAAATTTGATTAAAAAAATTCTCGAGATATGGTGAAATAAACAAAAAGTAAAATTAACATTATTGGGTCCGAACTTTTGGCAACTCTAATCAACAAACTATCGGAACCATATTTTCTCGAATCTGACTATTCTTCATATTTTCTGAGTCAAGAAGTCAAATCAGAGGGGGGGGGGGAACGTTTTTGTATCAGATTTCCCCAATTTAAAATATCCTCTGCGCTAATCAGTTAAAATATTTGAGTTAGGATCATTAAAACTGAATTCTATCGAATTATTGGATCAAAAGTTGTTCTGGGTGTTCTAATTTTTATTTTGTTCTCTGTAAATCCTGTTATTTATGTAAAAAAAAAAAATTATCTCATATTGTCTTTTATTTAAACTTAAATCTCAATTTAGATCATTCAGGAGAGCACAGCAGTGATGAGAGTAATCAACAGTGTTTTAAACAACTAACTTTAGAAAACATCAAACCATGCTCTCGGGATATGATAGCCTTAGTATCAGTTTTGTATGATACAGGAGCAAAAGTTGAAGAGAAGTTAGTAAATCATTTACTGTGATGTCATGATTTGCTTAACTAGATTATTTCATTATTATGTTTGTATTTTATTAAATATTGTAAGGCTTTAAAACTATTATTTCCATTTTTCAGTAGCCTAAGCAATTCAAAAATTTTGAATTGTATGTGTAAATAATCACAATGCAAAGCTGCAATTAGTTCACTTTTTTGTTATTGTAACATTATCAATGTCTTTCCTTGAGCTGTGGTGGTTCAGGGGATAAAGCGCTCACCCTTCAATGAGGTGATTCGATCCCAGCGATAGCTGGTCTATTCAAATTTCGCACCTGGCTTACACCGACCACAGTGCTGACTTAAAATATCCTCAATGGTCAACAGATCATAGGTTAGAGTCCTCTTGCTGTCAGGCTAACCATGGAAGATTTTCGTGGTTTTCCTCTTCATGTAACTCAAATGCGGGTTTGTTGCATCAAAAGTTCTCCATGAAGACAAATTTCTCCCAATTTTTTATTTAGGAGTTTCCTTATTTTCTAGATTGGGTTCAAAATTACAAGGCTACGGAGTTGAACATTAGTAGACCTAAATTAGGTCGGCTGCTCTACGACAGTTATAAAATAAAATGTCTTTGCTTCAATAAAATACAAATCTTACAAATAAACTTCAAGAAGAAACAGTCTTGTTTTTCAAAACCCTTTTGTGCATTTATCAAATGGAAGTGTTTAAAGATTTTTTATTGCATTAAAGTATACTTTATATTCCTAATCACTTCCTAAATGCATTATTTCTTGTAATTTTCATTTTTACAGTAGGTCCCAAAGCTTCTAGCTGTGATATATACAGCACAAAAAGTTTTCCTTTTGTAGCACATTTCTTTATCTACAAGATCTGAACCATCTTCAAATTAATCTGTAACATCAGTATTACTGATGTGTAAATACTTGTCAAGGCTATTTCAAAATGTTTTAAAGAGCAAATAATGAAATTTCTGAATTGCATGTTAAAGATGATCCACATTAAATCCTACTTTTTATAATAATTTCCTTATATTTATAAGCTGCAAAGCTTCAACAATCAATTTCAAAATTTAATAATTCTAACTCAACTCAAAATTTTTACAGTGTTATGTTTAGTGGCTTAGTTGCTGGTAAAATATCTCAGTTAGTTTCTGGTGCTAAAGGTGTATTTTAATGTATAAGTTAATTTTATGTATTTGTTAGTTTTAATATTTTTTTTCTATTTATTCTACAAAATAAATTTCTATGGTATTTAATACAATTTAATATTGAATGTGCAAGTAATTTTTAAAGGAAAATTGGTACTTTATTGTACAAAATTGATTAAGAAAAAATTACTCAAATTGTTCATATGTAATTACAACTTTTACAAGACTACTACTGCAAGATTATTTTCTGAATTATTCTGCCCTTTTTTTTTTTAAGCATGTAAATTCTGCTATAAACGAGCAACTGGTCTTTAGAAGGAATCCAAGAACAAAATTATTTATAGCATTTCGTGAGAGAACTGTGTTGCACATACCGTTAATCATTATTGATCAACACAGTATCAAAGATTTAAATCAAATTATTACAATAAGTTATTTAAATCATGATTTTTATCACATGATTATTTTTTAACAAAAATTATTGATTTATAGTACTAAAGCAAAGTAATACTTATTAAAATAATTTAAAATTTTTGAAAAAAAATTTGGCAAAAGTAATCCTGTGGATTACTTTTTTTTGGGGGGGGGGGACACTAATGTTGATTTTCTTCGTGTAGTACAAATGTGGGTTGATTTCATCAGAAAGCCCTCCACAACAGCGAGTTTGCCCTAATGCATGATCCAGGAATTAACTTGTCTTCTGGGTTAGGCCTAAAATTACAAGGTTGCAGTGTTGAACTCTGATGCTCATAAACTCAAAAATGGGTTTACTATTTAATGTGATTTTAAAATTAAATAAAAGAGGACAATGAATGAAAAGATATTAGATGTTAAATAATGATCAAGATGTTAAGGAACACTAAAGTAATTGCTGTAATTCAATTAAATTTTTTTTTTAAATAACTTCATGCAGTAGCTGTAGCTTTTTTTTTTATATTGTACTGTTTTTTTCCAAACTATAACATTTTTTCAATATTTATAAATGTAAACCTACTAAAATTTAATATTTATTTATGTCTTCTTTTCATTTTCTTTACATTTAGGAATATGAGGACTATAACCCAGTGTTTTGCATCAGTACTGAAGAATTGTGGAAGAACATTTATTAAAAAATTTCTCAAAATTGTTGAATCTATTGCGAATCTCTCTCAAATGAGCATAGATTCTGTGTCGGACTATTTAAATATTATTGCAATGCATTCCAGCTATACTGTGTCACAAGAAGAAATAAATGTCTGTGATAGTGTTACTGGTGGGTTAATAATGATATTTTTAAATTTGTTTAAAAGTTAAATATACTGATATAAAATTCAGTTAAGTTGTACTGTGACATCGTAATATACTGAGTCCTGTTTAAAAAAACAAACCTTCAATCAAAATAATTACATGCGATGTAATCTGGGGAATCGAAAGTCTTGTGGTCCGTCATTGAGCTGTACAATGGGTACAGGGATCTTGAGAAAATTCCCTTCCATTTTAGATCTATGTCTAAATTGAGGAAGTGGCCTCTTGAATGAGTGGTGCTGCCATCTATCAATTGGATTCTGAGCCAAGACGTACTTTCACCTTTGCAGTGCTATCTTATCAAACTAAGGCACACGTTACTGACTTAATTTGCATTGAATGTTGAACTTAGCTTATCCAAGTGTTTTTAGAAACAACAAAATTTACCTGTGTTACTTACTCCTTATTTTGGAATTCAATAAAATATTAAATTTGTGTATTTTTGAGAAATTTGTGTATTTTTGAGACTTAATTCCTAAGTTGTGGATTGCATACTTCTTTGGTTTCAATAACAACGCTATTTTTTGTTTAAAAAAAATATTTTTATGGTTTGTTATATAATAACGTTTTAAATTCTAATTACATTCAAATAGTGCACTGTAAGTAAATACTTTTATACCTTAGTTTGTTTATAATCCTTGGCATACTCCTACGATAGCTTGTAGAAGAACCAATATATAATACAAAAAAGCATTTAAGTTAAGCTCTAAATTTATTTCAGGATTAACTGGCATCGTTATAAAAAAAAAAATACAGGAAAAGAATTTATAATTTTATTTATTTTTTGTTTAATATTTTTTGAAATTACAATAATACATTTAATAAAAAAAATTATATATGCTCTAAACTCTTTGTTATTTTTTTGACAGCTGAAGTAGCGAGTGATTATGAAGGAAGTTCTGAAGGTGAGAATAATGTTAATAATTGTTTTTAATATATTATTTGTTTAAGAATGTTACTATATTAATTTAATTTTTCTCAATTGATTTTTTTTTTAATCTTATAACTTCCACAGTGTTTTATTTTTATATGGTTTTTACTTTTTTTTTTAAATTTTTATCTTTAATGTATGTTGACTTGTACAACTTTTATTTTGATGCATTGATACCTTAAAATTACATTAATTATTATTAACATACTGATTATAATACTTAAGCACAGCACCTTAAATTGAATATGTTATTAAAATATGACCAATGTTTGATTATCTGATGCCCAGAGAACCTGTTGTATGGTAGAAAAAAATTCTTAGGGAAATTGAAAGTACACTAACATTTTCTAATATTAGATTAGTGATAAAATAAATTCTACTTCCTGTTAGTTATTTGGTGCATATTTATTTCAAACTCTGTGATCCAAATAACTCCATTACAGTATTTTATTTGTACAATCTCATATTGTTCATCTCTCCCACATTTCTTATTATCATGGTGGGTGGCGTTTTTAAGAAGTGCTTAAAGGTGCTTATTTTGGATTTTAATTTTTTTTGCCCTTAAAGGTGCTTTTTTCTTTGGGTGTTTTTAATAAGAGTTTAATTTTCCCTTTTTAAAACTGAGATTTTTTCTTAACCATGTCGATTTCCCCCACATATTATGCAAAAGCGTGCTTTTCACATTGTTCTATTCCACGTTTTTACAATTTATTCAACCACAATTTATTGTGGCATACCGTTGATCCATAGCGTGTGAAAGTGCCAATCATTTTACATGATTGAAGAAATACTTGCGATTCCGCATTTGCCTCTACCGAGCTGGATTTAGTGAGATTATTGCATGTGCAACTTTGCTGCATTTTGCAAGATATTTTCAATTTCAGTCTTCATTTTACACCCTCTGATATCAAACCGAAAAATCTCTTAATAATTTTATAATGGCTTATAATCAAGAAAAGAGTTCTTTGTCATAAACTAAATTTTTATTTTAACATGATCATGTAATTTTTGAAAATTATTTTGCATTTTGTTAATGTATATAGTGCTTAAATATATTTTTTTGAGTGCTTAAAAGGTGCTTATTTTTTGTTGAAAGATTTGGCTATACACCCTGGCAATATAAACAGTATAGTATAAACACAATTTGTCCTTAACGTTAGTTTAAAATTTCCAGTGTACTGAATCTTACTTCACATGTAAGCTAATTTTTTTTAAATACAAATTAAAACACTTATTTCTTGTTATGCAATGGTTAAAAGTCACAAAGATTACATCATATTGATTATAAATTATATTCTATTTTTAAAATTTTCAAAACAAAAATTCTTTTTTTTTTATTATTATTCTAAAAGCTTTTATGCATCAGAAGATTATATGACTAGTTCTTCACTTTTATATTTTGTACCGTTTTGGCGAATGTTGATACTTCTTATTTAAAAAGTTATCCACTTTTTAAATAAGAACTATCAACAATTTTTTTTGTAACAAAAGATAGTAATTGACTATTTTATTTGTCAATCAAAATAAATAAATGTGCTTCTTTTATATTTTTATAAATTGGAAACAAACATGCATTTCAAGGACAAATATCTGATTATACCATTTTTGTAGTTGAAATTGATTGAGTTTGATGATTTTGTTTGGGAAAAAACTATTTTTTGCTAAGATAATATTTTTAGATAGCTTGTCTACTCTGTTTAGAGAATCAGTCAACATTAAAACTGATATTTATTTGATCCTCTTCCAATTTTCTTTATTCGAAGAAATGTCTTTAGTTTTAAAATAAATTTAACTTTTGAGATAAAACAAAATAGTTTTGAAATACAGTTGAACCTGTTTGTCTCGAACCTCTTTATTTCGAAAACCTCTTTATTTCGAAAACCTCTTTATTTCGAAAACCTCTTTATCTCGAAAACCTCTTTATCTCGAAAACCTCTTTATCTCGAAATTTCTAAAATTCCCTACATTTACTGTCTAAAATCAATGTATTTTCCATGTTTATGTCGAATTTTTTCTCTCCAAAACCTCCTTTTCTCGAATTTCTAATAATAGAGCACAAATGTCAAAACTTTCTTTATCAGTAGAACTCGTAGACAGAGATGAATTTCGTAAATCCACAAGAAGTAGGGATTAACAAGTTGGGGATGTTTCTTGGAATTTCAATCACTATCCCTGCACTTCCTTAACTAGAGAGGGATACAATGATTCTGGCCTGAGGGGTTAATGAGTAGTGACCATCAGGGGTTAGCTTTTCAACATAGATAAGAAAGCTAAGAATAGAAATTTATTTTGATCTCAAAATTGCATCCAATGGATCAAAGGATAATTAAGAGTTTTAAAGCGAACTATAGAAAACATTTGATACGCAAACTTGTAGATCGATGAAAAAAGTTAGTCGCTGAAATGAAAAAGTTAGTCGCTATCTAAATTACTATTTTGCCTGGAGAAATGTGTCTCTAAAAACTATCCAAAGTGATTTTAAAAAGCTAGTTTTAAGAATAGCTGTGAAGATGATGAATAAGAGTTTGAAGGCATCAGTAAAGAAGAAGAAAATGTTAACGCTGAAAATGCAGTGCCAGATTTGCCAGAATGGAATGCAATAAAATCTAGATTTAATGTTGACCTTAATTTTGAAGATTTTTACAAGTGGACAACTGCCTGTCATTGACAAATGAAAAAATCGTAGATAATGTCAAAGGAATATCAGATGAAGCTGAAGATCATATTGATGAATCAAAAGTGAATGCAAAAGAAGTAGAAAAAGTTGTAGAATTCTAATAAACTAATTTTGAATCCCAGAAAAATGTTGGCTATGAGGAATTTGTGATCTTTCTAACCTCAAAAGAATAATTAAAACAAATAAGGTTATACATCAAAAATCTTGGAAAAATTATTTTCTGTGTTAAATGTACCTTAAAAAACTGTTATGTAAATAGATGTATGTGGTATAATTGGTTTAAAGAGATGTCTATATTTTTCTACTAAAAACAATTAAAGCACTTTTAAAAGAATTTCTGAATTAAATTTAATTTTTTTAAAGTACCTATATAACTCGAAACCTCTTTATCTCGAATTTTTCGCCTTTCCCGTGAGATTCGAGATAAACAGGTTCGACTGTATTTGTCTTATTTTTTTTAATTCCCGTATTTCAATTGTTTTTGGATCATGGGCTACATTTTTATCTCATAAGTGCAAGGAATTATGCCTATGTTAATAAATAAAATAGTTACGTTATTTCGTTATAAATAAGAATGTGAAAGATTTAAATGTCTCTATTATAATTATTATTTATTTATTTTGCAGAAATGTGTCTACCTTTGAATGGAGGTAATTATTTTGTTTTCCACAATTAGAACGATTATAAATAAATGCTATAATAACTTATACATTACTGTTATGTATAAACATTCATTTGCATTAATTATACTATATCATCTATTTTTATTTTTTTATACATATTTGAGCTTTAACAAAACTAGAGGGAACTTTCTTTGTAAAATACTGTCAAAGAAAAATTTCATCTTTATAAAATAAAAGGGAATGTTACTTAGAGTAAAGCTCTGTAGTCATTAAGCTCAAGAACTGGTGTTTCTGTTCTAAAAAGAGGCAGAATGCAGTACAGATATATTCCGCCCCTTTTTATAACCGTCGTTGAACGGCCGACCCAATTTTTGGGTTTTCGACTACTAATGTTGAACTCAGTAGCCTTGTAATTTGGAACCCATACCAGAAGACAAGAGAACTCCTAGAACAAGTATTGAAAGAAATTTGCCTTCATGGAGGACTTTTTGATGGAACTAACCCGCATTTGCGTTACATGGAGAGGAAGATCACAAGAACCTCCCTAGGTTAGCCTAACGGCAAGGGGACTCTAACCCATAATCCGTCTACCACTGAGGATATTTCACGTCAGCACTGTGGTCGGTGCAAGCCAGATGCAGAATTCGTATCGGCTAGGATTCGAACCTGGTTCGCTGCATTGGAAGGTGAACGCTGTATCTTCTGAGCAATCGCGGCTCATTCCGTCCCTTTATAAAAATTTCAACTCAACTGTTGTAACATTTAATATATATATATACACACGTAATGTAATGTGAAATAAATTTTGAATTTCCTATAAAATGCCATCATTTATAGCCTTTCCTACAAAGAAAGTAATAATATTGATGTGACCAAGTTACATGTTACCAAGATCTATTAATACTTAAATATATTGTTCAAAAGGACTTATAAACCTTCTTTACTAGGTCAAATCTATCTTCTCTATCTAGCTGACAAAATGTAAATATCTAATTTTCGAACGGGCCTCAGGACTTAACATAGATAAAACCCTTTTTTCAATATCCATGTTGTGGTATTTGTTCTCAACAACCAATAAATTATTAAAAAATCTTATGAAAATTGTAATTTTTTTAAAACGTTTAATAGCAAAAAAATGCTAATCTCATTATCAACCCACATAACAGGGTGGCCACCCACCTGAAAAACCTGGAATTATCAGGGAATTTTTTTTATACTGGAAAAAACCTGGAAAAATCAGGGAAATTTGGATAGAAACCTGGAAAAATCAGGGAATTTTTAAGAAAAGCTGGAAATTTTTCTGCGATATTTTTTTCAATTTCACTAATTGAAATCATTTACTAATTTTCTTAATTTAAATTATTTTATCCATTATATCCCCATTTTTTAGACTGAAATGTATTGCCAAACAGTTGAAATATCATTAACTTAACAATACTTTGCTTGTATCAAAATTTGCTCTATTGCAACCCTGTTATACAGATTGCCACATAAATTTCTCCCATGGTTGCTAAACGATTATAGAAACTTTTGACTTCTTCGGAGACTATGGGACTGCAATTTAGGAAAGGCAAAGATTGTGGTGGAGGTGGAAGAAGGGGTTAGGATATTTGCTTCTGTTTTTAATTTCTATGTTCGACACTATGGAATTACCCAATTGTAAAAAAAAACAATTGACTTATCTAAACTAAGAAACCATGTGGTTAGATTGAAATTCTTTAAATATTCTAATAAGAAAAATATGTTTCTCTATAGAATATGCAACAAGAAATTTGACAATTTTGCCTTTACGAATACTGGATATCTCTTAAAATAATAATGCAAATTCAGAACAAATAACATTATTTAAACATTTGACTTTGGATATTGGTTTAAAGAAAATTATATCAATGTATTTTATAAAGAGCAATATTTGGATTAAATACAGTATAAAATGGCTCTATATTGAAATGTAAATAAATATAAAAATTTATTGATGTATAATCACATGGAATTATTTTCTTTTACTTAATGAAAATATTTTAAACAGTACTTATCCAAGGATCACTCTGTATTTGCTATTTAGTACAGTTTGTGCAAAAACTACTTAACTATTTTAAAAAAATTTTACTCATTAAAAACAACATATGCAACAATAATAAACATATTATTTTCTCCACATCTATTCAATATGATATATTGAGAATAACATTTTAAATAAAATTAAAATACTTCATAATATTGACATAGAAATAAATGTAGAAAAGGAAAAAACAAAATTAAAAATATGACCACTGAAGCCGACGTCTTCAGGGGGTACCGGCCCCAGTGGCCAAAAAACAAAACCTTTTCTATTGAGGAAGAAGGCAAAAGCCTAAAAACCTTCCTCAGTACTCCGAAGGTTTTGTTTAAAAGTCCAGGAGAAAAAAACAAGCAAGACATAAAACTAATACAGAAAAGAAACTTATACAACTCATCAAAAACTCAAATTATTCAGAAAATAAAAATCAACAGAAAATAAAAACTCACATAAACAAGGTCAGACAGCGAACTCTAAAGCAAACCAAATGAAAAGGAATCACTTAAACCAAAAGAAAAACAACGCCCTCTTTTAAAATGCGCAGATTGAGAAAAATATTGAATATTTTTAATTTTGTTTTTTCCTTTTCTACATTTATTTCTATTTTTATTCTCTCTTTTTTTGAAAATTCTGCTGCTTTTTAGCGCATTTTTTTAAAAGAAGTTTTGTTTAATTTGGTTAGATATTAATTGTACTCTTTTAGTATTGTAAATTTCAAATTTGGTTTTAGCTGCATTTTGCGCTTATTCTTATTTGAAAAGTTATTTTGATTAATATTCTGGTTTTTGGTTTTTTCCAAAAAAATTTTAAAGCGTCTTAGGGGTTTTGTTGGATGTCTGGCTTTATATGTCTAATTATGTATTTTCCTTTTAGGTTTAATTTATTTCAATGCAAAGTACAATTAATGAATATTTCATGGCGCATGGCTCGTCGCGCGCCCAAACAAGGAGCACTGAAGTTAATCTTGATTTAGGGATTACTTCGGACAAAAAGTTACTAAGTCATGTATTATGTTTAAATAAATTAAAATATTTAAAAAAATTTAAAATGTTTAAAAAATGCAAAAATAAAAAATGTAAAACTTGTCCGTTGGCAGATAATTCTCAGATTGACAGTTTTTCGAATGTATTTTTTTGTAAAAGTTTTAATATTATTTATTTAATTCAATGCAATTGTTGTAATTTGTGTTATGTTGGTCAGACAGGACTTGAGTTTCACAAACGGATTAATTCCCACAGGTCTGCTATTAAAAATTTTAATAATAATAATTGTTCTACTGATTATGAAATTTTGCATTTTCAATTTCATGATTTTGATAACGTTACTCTTTTCATTTTGGATTTTATGGATAATTTAGATAATAGACTTGATTTAGAAAATATTTACATTAGTAGTCTTAAAACTCTTTTTCCATATGGATTAAATAGTAAGTTTAATGGGGAAGGTATTGTTAATGCTGGTGATTATTGTATTTATGACAGATTTAAAGTTTTTGATTTTCCTGGGGTTTTTAATTCAAAATATAGGAATAAAAGAGGTAGTGGGAAAGGTAAAGGTAAAGTTGTTGCTTTTGATGAATTTTTGCAATTTACCTGTTAATTTGAATAATATTTCCAATATTAGGAAATATATTTTTGGTTTTAAAAATAAAGTTCTTAAAAATTTTCTTATTAATTTTGGTTCTAAAATTAAATATGATACTGAACTAGTTAAATTTATTGTTTTGGATTTAATTAAATCAAAACTTGGTGTTAGTAAGACAGATTTGCTTTTTAATAAGGTTTATAATTTTGAAAAGGTTTTTTGTATGATTAATTTTCATGATAAAAAATTTGAAAATGCTAAATTGCCACAGACTATACATGAACTTTCGGATTTTTTTCCTTTAAAGCATATTAATGTTTCTGTTGCTTTTAAGTATTCTTCTACACTTAGGAAAAGGGTCTGCAATTATAATTTTTTGAGTCAAAATTTAAAATGTATTTCTAAATTTGATTGTTATTGTAATGAAAAGGAATATTCACAATATATTGATAATGATTATGGGCATATTATTACGGGAAATTTGGAGATTGTTGGTAATGAAGATTTAATTAATATTTTAGGCAAAGGTTCAAAATTTAGGACAAGGTTTAGAATGAATAAAAAAGATTTTATTTTGTCCATTAAAAAAGATCTTGATTTTTTTATAGCAAAAATTTCCAGAAAATATCATTGGCCCGTTGAGGGTTTTTCAGAGTGGAAGGCTAAAATTATTGAAAAGGTTAATTTTAATTTAATTAATACCAGTTTTGGTTCTTTTCCTAGTGGTACCATTATTGATTATGATCTGTCTAGTAAAATTAAAAATCTTAAGGATAAATTTATTGTTACGGTTGTGGATAAAGCTGCAAATAATTTTTGTATTATGTGTAAATATTTTTTTAAAAATTTGATTATTGGAAAATATAACGCAAATAATACTTATTTAAAATTAAAAGTAGATAGGAAGGTTGTTGAAAAAAGAATTATTGCGTTTAGTAAAAAATTAAAATTTAGGTTAAATAGGATTAAATTTCCATATTTATTTCCTATTGTTAAATTTCATAAAAATCCTGTTAAATTTAGGTTTATAGCGTGTGGTACTAATTGTTACAATTCTGATGTTAGTAAAAAAATTTTTAGTTTTCTAAAAATTATTTTGCTTAAAATTAAAAAAGAAAAAAATATTGTTATTGATAGTAATGTTGATGTTTTGGATTATATTAATAATAATGAAATATCCAACATTAATACTTTTGATTTTGAAAATTTGTATACAAGTATACCACACGAAAAGATTATTGATATCTGTAATGGCATTTTTGATAAATATTTATTTAATAAGAGAATTGATAAGTCTAATTGGTTGGATTTGTGTAGGTTTAATCTTTTTGAGAATGTTCTTTTTAATGGTTTAGATTTTTATAAACAAATTATTGGAATTCCACAAGGTAATTCCTTTTCTGGTGCTTTTGCTAATATTTTTTTGCATGTTTTTGAAGCTAAATTTCTTGAAAATAATGATTTTAAAGCTTTTAGATATATTGATGACCTGATTTTGTTTAATAGTGATAATTATAATTTTATTTATAATATTTATCCTAGAGATTTGGTTTTGAAGAAAACTAATGAGGATTGTTTTAATGTTGAGTATTTAGATTTTAAAATTGTTATTGTGGACAAAATTATTAAAATTGGTGTTTATGATAAAAGAAAGGCTTTTAAATTTAAAGTTATTTTTTTCTGCAACTTTTATACTAATTTGTGTAATAAAATTTTTAAAAATTTAGTTTTTTCACAATTGGTTAGGATTAAAAATATTTGCAATAATGTTGAAAGTTTTCAAGAGGCTGTGAATAATTTTTTGAATAATTTGAGTAATAATGATTTTCCTTATAATTTTTGTAATGTTAATTTGTTAATTAAGAAAATGATTGAAGAATATTAGTTTTTTTATTTCTTTTGACAGGGCGCAATTCAAGACTTAACTGAGCAGCCCCAGTTAAGCATTCTATTAATATGTGACGTATATTTTCTTTGACAACTTCTACCTATCTTTTTCTCAATCTACGCATTTTAAAAGAGGGCATTGTTTTTCTTTTGGTTTAAGTGATTCCTTTTCATTTGGTTTGCTTTAGAGTTCGCTGTCTGACCTTGTTTATGTGAGTTTTTATTTTCTGTTGATTTTTATTTTCTGAATAATTTGAGTTTTTGATGAGTTGTATGAGTTTCTTTTCTGTATTAGTTTTATGTCTTGCTTGTTTTTTTCTCCTGGACTTTTAAACAAAACCTTCGGGGTACTGAGGAAGGTTTTTAGGCTTTTGCCTTCTTCCTCAATAGAAAAGGTTTTGTTTTTTGGCCACTGGGGCCGGTACCCCCTGAAGACGTCGGCTTCAGTGGTCATATTTTTAATTTTGTTTTTTCCTTTTCTACATTTATTTCTATTTTTATTCTTTCTTTTTTTGAAAATTCTGCTGCTTTTTAGCGCATTTTTTTAAAAGAAGTTTTGTTTAATTTGGTTAGATATTAATTGTACTCTTTTAGTATCATAATATTGACACTTTTTTTGTACCCACCTACAATTAATGATAAAAAAAATTGCACGCTGACCTGGCAATTTTAAGATTTTTACTGGAAAAATCAGGGAAATTTGAAATCTGATTTGAGTGGCCACCCTGCATAATTATATCTTCAAAAATTAGTTATTTCTAATACTGCATTAATATAACCAAAGCAAAATATATCAATACAAGAGAGACTAAAACATCAATGTGCGGAGCATAAAACAAATTAAGTAAAAAATGTGAATAAAAAATTTTCAAGGAAAAAAAACACAAAAATTTAACTTACGAAAATGATTTAAAAATATTTCCCTAACTAAGTTGCTATAGTATGAAATTAATTAAATTAATAATATTGAATAATTAAGTTTTAATTTCATACTAAGTTGCTAAATTACAATATAGTAGTATAAAATTAAAGCTTAATAGAGGGATAAATTTTATGTATATGTATACTCAGTAGCAGACATACTCCAACAGGGCAGCATGCACTGCAGATTATCACAGCATGATATCTGCTGATTATAATGTACCTCAGATTTTTTTTTAAAAATGGAAAAAATTTTGCTAGCAGGAAAAAACTCACGAGTACAAATAAAATTTTTCTATTTTCAGTTATGAAAACTAAGGAATAGTTTTTCATTTCTTAAAATAAAATTTGATTCTGAAAAAAGACAATAATGTTCATTTTCCTGGCAATTGTGTATCTGCAAAGTATCTGTTATGAAATGGCAAAAAAATTTGATTTGAAGAAACTTTAGAGCAGCACAACATTACAATTCCACTAATATTTTCCTTTAAAATTATATGTATATACCCATATTTACAGTAATATTCTTTTAGATGACAGACCATCTAATCTGTTTGTTCTAATGAAAAGCTGCAGGCGTTCTGAAATTGAAAAATGGATAAAAAGAATTACTCAGTGTGTCTCTAAAGCAGCACAAGCAGCTGGATTAAAAAATCCTAAACTTCTTCATTTGACAAAGTAAGTAAGTCGTGCATAAAAAAAAATTCTCTTTTAAACTTTCATTTTTGAAATTTTCATTTGATTTCTTAGGATTGTAAGATTTCTGCTCCAGTGTGTCGAACATAAAGAAAATCACCTGATTTGCCGTCCAAAGACGCTAGGCCTTTTTAAATATGCTTTGACTTCTTTATTTTCAACTGTAAAAAAATTAACTTGTAAGTATTATTTTTAATGTCTCCATTCTTTATTTTAAAGAGATGAATTAAGAGATAAATTTCCGGTTGCATAGCAACCATAACTGAAAATCTGCCTTTTGATTCCTGTATTCAGTCCACCTGAATCTTAGAGAACTAATGAGGTTAGAATAAACTAATTGATATTGTTACATTGCTTCTTTCAGACAATTTAAAAAACCAAATAAGTTTGAAACCATCTGATGGTAGCCTTCTTTTCCCAACTTAGACGACAAAGTGATGGAAGCACCGTTTTTATATTTTATAGATATATTCCTTATAACATAGATATATTCCTTAGAAACTCCTTAGATCAGTGTTTCCCAAAGTGTGGTACACGTACCCCCAGGGGTACGGGAACAGTTTAGTGGGGGTACGCGTTCGTATACGAAATATCTTAGAACAAACGAAAATTTCAAAACCTTTTATTTAAAAACAAAGCTAGCCATGAAAATTTACGATTACGTATTTTTGTATTGGCTATTTTTTGCAGAGTTAACAGTTAATAATTAGTAGTGTCAACAGCCAGTTGTGATTTTTAACTTTTGTGTAATTTTTTTTATCAGATAAAAAACAATATCATCCTTCTCACTGATGCAAATAAACAAAACTTTGTACCCAAAAAGAAAAATAAACTTTTTTTTTAAAAAATTAATTTATTTTCTTATTAGTTGTACACAGCGTTACGAAAAATTTAGAAAGGGTACACAAAAGTCATAAGTTTGGGAAACACTGCCTTAGATTATTGCGTTGCATAGATAAACTGGCTAAGTCCGCGGATGAATTTGCTGTCCAAGCAGGGAAACTAAATTATATGACTTAATTGTCAAAATCTAATAGTTTAAGAAAAGCTTTGAAAGAAAAAAAAAATTGAATTGCAAGAGTTAGAGGAAAAAAATAACAACAAATAATTTTAATTTTACATGTTACAAGTAAACTTAATTAACAATTTACTGGGATTTTTTTTTTTTTTTTTTTTGTATAAAATGCCTTAGATTTTCTTATGTATTCAAATTTAAAAAATATAAGATTGGTAGGATTTTATGTTAATCTTTAACATCTGCTCTTTAACAAGATTTATTAAAATATTTGAAACTGGAAAATGTATTTATGTGTAATAGTAATAACTTTATTTATTTTTCTTGATGAAGTTTGACAAAGTCCATATTTATTTCAAAAGGGCTAGAAAGAAATATGCAAAATATAATTTTTTGCGAGTTCCTTATAGTAACTGCTTTTTAAATAAAAAAAAAACTGTCTAGTTATCTTTTACACAAAGTTATAAAATTTTTGATTAAGTCCTCAAAAGTTTGGACTCCTTGAATTTTTTCTTCTGATCTCTGTATGAACCCTGGCAATCAAAGTGCTCCTGCACCTGCTGTTTCTTGAACCACATTAGCTATAATGTGTAACAATCGAATTCTACGTGAAATTCTACATCTTTTGAACACTCCTTTATGACATATGTTAACTGAACTTATTTTTTATTTTCCTAATACTACGAGCATTTTATTGGGATGCATTTTTTAAATGATTTCTTTTTTTAAAAAAATAATCAATTTTAAAGATTTGATTTTTCATGATAAGATTTTATAACTTATTTGTGCATTTCTGTGATAATCTTTACAGGATTGCCACAGGCGACTAAAATGTGACCATTTGCAACTATTTTCGGCATGAAGTGACTATGGCAAATACTTTGCCTATGAATTCTAAAAAAAAAGCAACTATTTTCAGGGAAAAGAGACTATTGGGAGAGTTTTCTGTACTCCTAGTGATGTTTTTTAGCTTAAATTGGGTAGAAAATCTGCGGCCCGCGGGAGCTTCAGTACACAATGATTTCTTTTTTCTTAAAAAATAAAAAAATTTGAATTGCAAATTTGAGTAATCACCTTTCGCAATATATATATGCATATATTAAAAGTATTTAATTTTCAAAAAATATACAAATTTTTCTGATATATACAAATTTTTCTGATCTGATACAAATATTCTGATATATTTTTCTGATATTCTGATATATAAATATTTAGTACTAGAACACCAACGTTTATTGAAAAGATTTTGTTAATTTTTTCTGTGGCAACCCTATCTTTGAATGTTTCTTTTAGATACTTCACACAGAGATGGATGCTTTGAGCAGTTTTCATCAGCTCGTTTCAATAAATGTTGTCCAAAGCTATATCGGCATCTTGTGATCTTATTTCCAGGATCTAAAACCAAAGAGTAAGTCAAAAAAATATTTATTTTTTTCTCCATTTACTGAACAAAATAATGTAATATAATAAGAGTTTGGTGTATAGTTTCCTCATAAAATAAAGAAGATTTATCAAATATATAATATAAATATTTTCACTTTGAAAACTAAACTATGAGATCTAGCTTTGAGAACTAACCTACACATATTTTTTTACAAGTATTTGTGTGAGTATTTCTAGAAGTATAGTGTTTTTTCGTGACACTGCATTCTATTAGAAATTTTATTTATTTTTTTCTTTAAAAAATGTAGTTTTTAATACTTTTTTAGGTAAATTTATTTTAAAGATCTCAAAAATAGGTTAAAATTAAAAAATAAGAAAAAGGATTTTATAGTTTATTTTGGGGTGATTCTTCTTCCACTATTTTGTCCGTAAAAGATATTTTTTTTTTTTTTTGCAGTCTATGCATAAAATTATTTAAAAATGAATCGATAAAAATAATTTTGTTCGCATTAAAATAAAAACCCGTGTAGGTATAATTTCTGATTATCTCTATAAAATGAAACTGTCTTTTGATGAAAACATCTATCAAAATACTTCTCGAATGCAATAGAGCATTTGCAATTTTTATGGTCTGTTTCAAATGAATTTCTTGTATTAAACATTTATAATTTTGTCATTCAGCCGACCAGGTGGCCGAGTGTTTAGCGTGCCTGACTGAGAAGCCGATGGTTGCGGGTTCGAATCCTGCTCAGGGCATGAATGTTTCTTTCTCTCTGTGTTCTATGTCCTTTCTCCTTTGTGTGAATGTGACCCGCCCTATAAACGGGTTTGTGGTTGTGTGACGTGGGCGACGCTGCTTCACCGCCAAGGCTTCGCCACAGTTGCCCACTGGTTAACGAGAAGAGAGTAGCAGTTCTGGCACTCCTGGCCAATGGGACAATACATCCCAAGTGCCCGCCATTAAAAAAAAAGAAAAAGTACTTTTGTCATTCATTTTCTTTTAGACATTTTTCAACATAAAATAAATGCAAAATGAAATATTTGCTAAAAAATTAATGGCATATATATAATTCTCTACTTGTGCTGCAAATCGCCACCAGTTGTTTTTTAATGAAAAAAAAATTAAAATTTAAGAATATTGTCACAAAAAACATGTTATATTAATTACTTTTTTATGTTAATAATGCACTTTGCAAGCGTTTATTTTAGGGCATAGGCTGACTGCATTAGAACTAATAATTTTTAAATTTTAATAATGAATAAATGCATTAAACGTTATTTGTCTGAATGTTGTTAACTCCATTGAAAATATCTCACCCAAAGGTAATTTTAAAGGTAAAGGCATTTTAAAATCAGATAGTGAGGAAAAATTCAAACTTTTTCTAAATTTTATGAGTATATATCATCCATCCACTATCTTAAAATCCGCAATTTTATAAAATCTAGTCTGATTTTATAATGTAAACATTTTACTTGTGGTTAAAGTTTCGTTCAAAAAAACACTATACATTTTCAATTAATTTTATTTTTAGTAAATAGAAATCACATTTTTATAGGTTTAAGCAATTTGTAAATGATCCCATCTGTATGAAGTTTCCCATTCCTCGTAAGATCTGTAATATGTTTGAAGATAGTTGAAAAGAAATTAAAATATTTAATTGTAAAATAAAAATATCAAGTGTATTTAATTCTATTAGTTATGTTTAATGTAATGGTTTATTATTAGTTATTAAGAATGCACAGTATTAGATATGGAATCTAAGATTTAAAAAATTTTAAAATCCACTAAGCTTCTGGTGACAGCTATGTAGAGAGTCTACTCTATACATGTATGTGTACTTTTTTTCATAGAAAAAATTAATAAACAATAACTCAAACGTATAAAAAGTGATTAAATTGAAATGAATTAAAAATGTGAGTTAAAAAGTAGAACTTTAAAAAGAAAAATAGACTAGTATTATTTCCTGAGTTCACTTTGTCACCAATGAATGTTATATGAATGTATTTCAATGAACCATAATATAGAGAAATAATAAGGTTGTGAGAACCTTAAAAATTGAGATAGTGTAAATAAATAAATAAAAACAAAATTGGAAACCTTACTCATTTAAAATGCTTGCCCCTTAAAATGAATGTCCTCACTTGCACTAGAGTGAGTGAAAATGAGTACAAGCTGGTATCAAGATAAGCTATTTTTATTTATTATTTCTTGCTCTTTTCCACATGATTTTTTTTATATATTTTGCTTTTGTTACACTGAAATGCTTTCGAAAAGCACCTACTGAAAAATATGGGACTAATGAACAGTTTCTCATTTTTTGTCATACTTTTTTTTCACCGTTTGTATTGTTGGCTTTTAATTTATAATTTTTTTTCTACCATTTATTATTTTACCTTTACATGCTTGCGAGCTCTACTGGATTTGAAAGTAGACTACTGGATTTTTCCAGTTTCTCCTGGTCTACAGGTTTAATTAAATTACCCCTTGTTTTTGTGCATTTTAAAAAATTCCCTAAAACTGAGTGAGTTTCCTAAAAAAACATCCTTATTTAAGTAGAATTTTTACAATATTTATTGCTTGCTTGAATATCTAAATAAGTATTGCTAATACTTAATGAAACGAGCCTCATTTATAGTAATCAGTTTTTTTTTTTGTTCTAAAAGTTTCAGTTTATTTTGATTTAGAACTCTCTTTTTAAAATAATCAAAAACTCTTAACTATCAATGGTAAATTAAATGTCTATTACTATTCAAAATTATAAGTCATCATAATAAAAAAATTCATTTAATATTAATCATAAATGGAAAATAATGCAAACCATTCATAGTTATTACTGTAAATAAAGAATATAAAAATCCATAAAATTACCTACGTGTAAAATATTTAGTATATTATGCAACAAGTATCATAAAATATATATTTCATAAAATATACTGGATATTTTCCTATCCGTGTTGGCTGCTATGCATTAATTAAAGTATTGAATTTATAACACTGAAGAGAATAACATGTTTATAGCATTTTTTTCTATTAATATATATACACAATTTTTATAAAAATGTAATTTCTGTATTATTGAAATTTCAATAAAATTAAGCCTCCAGCTTTACAAAACGTATGTATCATTTAAATTTATGTGTAGTATTTAAACTTTTTTATGTATTTTCTGAAAGACATTTAATTTTAGCTCTAAACAAAAAGCGTGGTCTTGCTTATCATCATCCTTAAACCAGTGTCCCAAAGAGGCTGCGGAACTACTTTTTGAAATCTTAAACACTGCTATTGCACAAAACGATGAACAGTACAATGACTACAGTGATCACGACGGACTGATGACTTGTGAACCTGGTAAATCTACGTTTATATGTCTTTTTTTTTTCTTGTTTTTCCTACAAAAATCAACTGTAGAGCTTGTTGTGAAAATATATACAAACATTTTTCTCTGAAACATTATTAGTCTACTAAAATGGAATTACCAGTAACCAGATTTTTCTCTTACCTCAATTTATTTCGTGATAGTATAAATTTTTGAAGATATTTTGCAGTAAAAATCTTGTACATTTAAAATTCGATTTCTTTGGAACTATTCAATTGATTTTGTTCACACTTTGAATTTTTGCTGTATATTATGGCATTTTTTAAATTGATGTAAAACTTTGTATGCCTTACAATTCAAAATGTTTCTGACTGTTATTAAATAAAATAATAAATAACTATTAAAAAAATTTTTTTGCCTGAAATTATCTTTGGACTAACAAATTTGATATATAAGTGCGCAAAAATTTTTTTGTTAAATTAAAAAGCTTAAGAGAGATAGTCATGTGGGCAAAAAGTATAAGTAATGAGTCAAATTTTTTTACTGCACTTCTGACTTATCTTTTGCAATTATATTTCCCTTGCTCCACATATTTTAAGGGGCAATGATTCAAATTCAGGTACGTTTTTTGAAAGAGAGTACTTTTTTTGTTTTGTGTTAGATTCCGTAACTTAATATCTTGTCTGCACCTATAATTTAATAATTATATATTAATTAATTAAATTATTAGTTTAAAATTTAATATATTAATAATTAGCTTATATGAGGTCACCCCTGTACCAGTGAAATATAATCCTTGTACGTAAAAATCTGATCATTAGATCAAAAGTTATTCAGATTTTACCTTTTTTTTTTACATACTGTACATTTGAAACAATTAAAAAATTTTGAAAATTTATTTATTTAATCACTTATTTATTAGATAATTTCTCTTTAAAAAAAACTTTTTTTTTATTATGCAGTCATCAATCTTAATTTTTGTTTTTAGATGATGCTTGGGCAAATTGTGATGAACAAGTTAGTCAAAACAATGAAGTCAGTTCTGAATATATGGAGGAAGACAGTGGGAATGAAATGTTTTCGAATGAATATGAATCTGATGACTATGAAATGGATGTGCTGAATCTAAAGTTTGACGATTCTGCTTTACATAAAACACAAGGTGAGCAGTGACATAGCAGGGTGTAAACTTCTTAGGCAAAAACATTGAATCAAAAATAAACATGTTTCGCTTATAGTGTTTTAGATATAGTAGAACCCATATAACCGGATACTGATTAACCCAGTTAGCCAATTTACCAGATTATTCAGAAAGATGCGTTTTTTAAACTGCCTTCTGTAAAGAAAATTTTCACAAAACCTGCTTATTATATTCAAATTTTCTGAAGCGATTGCAAAGAAAAGTTTATTTAGTCTCTTACATGTATAGTGTTTGTATTTGTAATAACTTCTATTTATAATATTATAACTTTTTATAAAATAAGTTTCAAGATGTATACTGCAGTGATAAATATTGCTTATAGTTTGTCCACTGTAAGAACTCCCCCCGCCACAAAGTCTGAGGGCGCCTGCTGCTATGGAAACAAGAATAGCGCATTTCAGGGAGGGTAGCTTCTCTTCACTCTACGGCTAACACAATAGACTGAAGAAAAAGCTTCCCTTTCTCTCGCCTACCTGAAACCTGTCCTAAACAGCTACCCAGTCTTCTCTTTATTTATTTCAATAGTACAGGAATACCTAATGTGTCTTACTCAGTGAATTGAGGCATTATTAATTCAGTAAAAAGTTCAGGTTGCCTTTTAAAATAAGAATTTATTAATAACTAAACATAAGTGGGTGAGCTAGTGCTCTTAACAAGATGGAGGATAGATGAGTAGTGAAGTAAAACTTATTAAAAGTTATACATTACATAGTTTATACAACACCATCCAGTTGCTAAAATAATAAACAGTGAGTCATTATTGGAAGATTAGTGATGAAATATATATTTTTTAATAGTTAAAACATATTGAAACAAAATATTGCAAATACATATTATGTATTTCTTAGTCAATATTTACACCTTCTCAGGGATCTTAAAAATAGTTTCATTTAAACTTTCTTTAGGAAGTTTCAGCAAAATATCAGTATCATTTATTAGTATTTACTTTTATGAATAGGATGTACGTATCATAATTAATATGTTTGGTACTAACAGGCCTCAACTGTGATGGCTCAGTAGTTAAGCGACTCAACGATCATACAGAAAGACTAAGGTTTGATCCCCATGGCAGCTTGAAGCCCACCCGGCTTCAGATCGATGGGTACCAACTATTCTCGTCAGTAAAAGCAATCTGTGCACATTGCTGACTGCATTACCACCATCATACCTTTGTTCACGAAAGTATGGAAGCTTGACCGCAAGACTCACGAAAGGCTGAGGTGGGAACAAGAAAAAAATATTAAAATACAATATAGCATATTTAAAAGTTGAGTGTGTTGTAGGCCTATATACCCAATATATTTCCTATCTGCTATGTGCTTTTGTATTTAATGAAACTAAATTGTGTAATTTTTAGCTGAAGATATTAATAACAGTTTATACTTCATGAAAGGATTTTTATTTTATTTTTAAGCTGTCCATCCTATTACAAAAGTTTGCACAACAGCTGACTATCAACTCTATTTTAAAAATTTGATGGAATGTCAAAATATAAAAATGTCTTTTCTACTTAACAGAGATGTAAATGGATGTTCAATTAACATAATAGAAAAGTGAGTATTTTAATATATTTTAACTTCCATTCACTAATTGTCATTTTTAATGTAAATTGACTAAGGTTCCGTTAATTTAATTCTCTACACATCTTTATCAATTTATTATGATCAATAATATTAAATCTTGTACACGTTTTTGTTGGGTGTAAAATTTTAAATAATTTTTATTTAAATCTGAAAAAGTAACCCCGTAACTTTTTTAAATTCAAATTTAGCCAATTGTACTTTTAAATTCAAATTAAACTCTTTTTACATAATTGAGTTAAGTAATTACAAATTTTAAAAAAAATAGAATGAGCAATCCTATATTGAATATATTTCAAATAGTACGTAAAATGTTTTTATAGTGGCTAATGAAAAAAAGAATAGGTTCATAAAACAAGAGCTTGTTAAAAAAAAAAGTTCAAAAATAAGCTATTTTATCATGATGATGGGAAGTCTTGGAAAATGTTTTTGCATTTTGTTAATTTTATGTATATACATATATTTATAAATAACTTCAAACAATAGGAAGAAAAAATATTTACTAAATCGTATATTCTAATTATATATTTTTTTAAATGCTTAAAATATTTTTGGGTTTTTATTTTCTGTTGAAAATTTAGGTGAGCATCCTGACAGGGAAACAATTACTCTATATTCTGTTGTATAAGTCGACTTTTAGAACCCCAAAATTTTACAAAAACCAGGGGATTGACTTAAACACCAATAATTAATTCGTTGATCAAGAAATATCGATGCATGAACAACTCTGTATCAGTTTACCTCTTTCAAAAACTATTTTACTGTCACTGTTCTGAATGAATGGTAGAAAATTCTCTAATGTACTTGACATACACAATTATTATCTCTCACTACAATCTAACATTCAAAATATATTGTAATGTTTGCAAATAAAAATTTTTAACAATATTGGCAATTGCTAGCAAATTCTCTACTATATTGTTAAAATTACTTTAAACTGTTTTATATATTACAGATCTCTTGAGGCAGTAACTGTTTGTATATTAGAAGAAAATGCTAGAATTCCTTGCATTTTTAATGATGAGTGGCAGGTGAAGGATTTCCTAAAAGATTTAAGTTGGTTACTAAAAAGTAATTTAAGATTTAAAAGAATGCATTGTAAGTATTGATTTTTACCATTGTCTTTACATTATTAGGTTTGTTTGAATAATCATTGCGTGGATGTAGAAAAGAAAATTGTTTCAAAATGTTATTATGATTAAATATGTGAAGAATGTATACTTTATTTCACATTAGGTGGGGAAAAGGGAGATATGGTTTATTTCAAACTAGTGTCTCATAAGTCGCTTTTAAGTTCTTATTAGAAAAAAATAGCATTAAACTTTTATAATGTGTTAATAGACACTTTTTTGAAATTCTGACATTTTTGCAAGTAATATCAATTGAACTGTTTGTGTCCTTATTTCAGGTAATGATAAGTACATATATAGTATGTATAAATAGTTTTTTTCTAAATTTAGAAACAATTTGAGTCGTTGAAATCTTTATTTTTTTCATATAATGAGGCATGTTTAAAATTTGAAAAGTTTTTTCCCTTTATTATTCCTATTCTATTTATGTAATATATATATATATATGTATTTCATTTTTTGTAATTTATTGTAAAAGAGTACATTAAACGAAGTATACATGGTGCAAAAATCTTCTCATCAGTTATTATGATAGACTTTAAAAAGACTTGTGATCCAAAACTTCCAAGTTTCTGGGTCTTATTGTAACAAAAGCAGGTCCCTAATAATAATATAAATCTGTATTTTAAAGAAATACATAAAAAATCAATATTTTATTATCTTAAAAATGTATATGCATAATTAACTAAATCAGTAATAGAATTTGTCTTCAGTTTGGTTTACTTTTACTTATAAGACCAGGATTAATCTATAGTAGTTGTTTTTCTAATTTTTTTTCCTCTATTGAAAATTACATGTTACAGGACATGCATTACGATTTTTTATCTGCATCCTTTCTATGATTTTGGCATATACGATATGCTATAGCATGTAAGCAGAACTACTGGCCAATAATGTGTATAATTTAGGAGTTATATATATATGTATACATATATGGGATTTTCGAGGAATGAACAGTCTTTTCTATGATTGAAATATTTAATGATAAAATGAATGTACATACATGATGAAATATAAAATGTTTAGGAAAATTATGAAAGTTGAAAAATATGGACCGTCTGCCCTGTTGGTATAAACAAGAGTATGAGCCGTCTGCCCCGTTTACACAAACATCAGTCCTTGTTGGGCTATGGAGTTCACTCTTTCTATAACAAATGAAAACTGTTTCTTTTGATTAAAAAAAGGAATGGTGGTGGAGCGGAGGAAGTTGTAGCACTGGAATGATGGCGGCAGAAAAAGGAATGAGAAACAGTTCTTTTCCTCATCCTTCATATATATATATATATATATATATATATATATATAAAACTTTACAAATTAATATTTTGATTAATATCTCCGAAACAATAATGAACGAAGAAAAAGTACTACAATATGCTTATAATCTCAATATTTTGAAAACTATTACCAATGCTGCGAGGCATAAATAAATTCTGCTCAACAGTTATATAACGTGCATTACTTTTAAATTTGCAATTAAAAATGCTTGTAATAATTAAAACATAAGAAAACAAGGAAATTGAGCACTAACTGCAGTGACAGAAATACAGCCATTTTAATGTTATGAAGAAATACTATCACAAGTACCAAATCTTTCAAACAAAGAGAAATACTGTATCAATTTATAATGAGAGGTTATCATGAGAAAATTGGCCAATGAATCATTCTAGTCATTCTGTGTCTTGGCACTGATGATAATACTTGTTTAATACGGAAACAAATTTATGCTTTTATGCATTTTTATTTCTGCTCAATACATTGTTTTCAGCTCCTTGTTAAAAAAAAATTATGTTTAGTAAGAAATGCAAATGTAAAGCATTCTTTATTTTCACATTCATAGTTGAAAACTCTAGTATAAAGATTTTAAATCTAGATTAAGCTAATTTGTTTTTTGTCAATGATAAATAATTGACAGAAATTTTATAAAATTACAATTAATATATATTATATTTAATAGTTGTTATGAAGACAATAGTTTTAAAATGGTTTTCTGATAGGCCCTAATGATGTGCCTTGTTATGGTGCTTCAGCAAAAAATATTTCAAAATGTTCAGATTATGTATTCAGCCAGCTTCAGATCCTCCACAAAGAATCCATGAATTCCTTGAGTTACCAAAGGTATTTCCATTAAAAAAAATTTTTAAATTCATTAAGATTGATGTTTTAGTTTAGAGGTGCACAACCTATGACCTGCGGGTCACATGCGGCCCCCCAACTGCTGATGAACTTCTCCTGGGGGGGGGGGACTTCTGAAGGCAATACAAAAATTTTTTTTAATTTGGTTTTTGTTTAAACATTATAAATTTTCTTTTATTAAAATATTTAATTCAAACTTATATTACTCTATAAAATGCATTTTTTCTTTTGCTCTTTTATTTTGTAAATTTATTTTTAGTTAGAATTTATGTCCTCTTCCCAAAATTTATGTATAAATATATATACAGTCGGACCTCTATTTAACAAAGTCGCTAAATCCCGAAAAAAAGTTCGTAATATGGAAAATTCGTTAAATAGAAAATCATCTTTTGAAATACTTACACAACGTAGAACAAGTTTTAAATTCATAGATATTAGAAATAATTAAAACTGCAATTGATGCACCTTTATCATGTAAATTATTATCTATTATTTATTTTATAAATCTTCTCCATAAAAGAAATCTGCAATGAAAGTAAGAACAGAACAAAACATTATCCAGTGTTACTCTGTCATACCACATATATTTTCCCCTGAATAAAAATGCTAAATTTTTATATATTAAAATTATTTCTGCATTTATTATAAATGTAATTTTAAACATATTGCTACTGATAAAGTCTGTCAATTTTGTTTGAGTTTTTCGTTTGAAAAAGTGTTTTTTCTCATAATAGGTCTCGCATTTTTGTAATACACCAAAAATTTCTTCAGGCGTACTCTCCTCAAACTGCAATCGAATTGTTTCAAATGATTTTAACTTTTCATCATATGAAGGTTTGCTAATTTCTTCATTATTTCCGTCTTCATCTTCCTCACAATTTATGGCTGTATTGTTTTTATTTTTAACACCGTCCAAAATATCCGATTCAGTTAATGTTTCGGTGGTTTTAGCTTCAGAATCAATAGAAAGAAAATCATTAATCCGTACATCATCATTAATTTCGTGGTTCTCTCTTAGCTGCACCCACATTTTTTAAAGTTCTTCTAAAGGAATATCCTCCTTGTCTTCACTTTCTGAATTTTCAGCGTTGACAAAGAATCCAGCTTTAGCAAAACTGTTACGAATGGTACGATCTGTAACATCATAGTTCCATGCTTTGGAAATTTCTGTTATGCTTTCTCGCAATTAATCTTTGGCAGTGATAACTTTTCGTACAATTCTTTTGCGGTAGTGCAGTTTAAAGTTTTAAATCACCCCTTGATCCATTGGTTGTAGCTTCGACGTAGTGTTTGGAGGCAAGTAAAAAACTTTAATGTTTTTCAGTTCTTTGTTGATTTCCTTGGGATGAGCAGGGCAATTGTCGAAAATTAGAGCAATTTTGCGATGCTCTGCAATCATAAGTTTGTCCAACTTTTGAATCCATTTTTCACAAATTTCTGACATCATCCATGATTTTTTGTTGAATTCTTAATCAACCTCCAAAGATTTTGTGCCCTTAAAACATCTTGCATTTTCTTATGATTAAGGGTTTTAATTTTTGATTGTCAGTCATATTTGCACCTAGCATGATAGTTATTATTGCTTTGTTATGTTTTCCGCCAAAGCATTTTTCATTTTTAAATGTTAGGGTCTTTTGAGGCAAATATTGAAAAAATAAAGCCGTCTCATCAGCATTAAAAATGGTTTTTGGCTTATAATCTTTTAAAATTTTATTACGAGTCTCTGCAATCCAACTTTCACAATCTTTAGCACTGACGTCATTACTTTCACCAGACATAACTTTTCCTATAATTCCCTGTTTTCTTTTAAACTTGTCAAGCCATCCACTACTTCCTCGAAATTCATTGTGTCCCAATGCCTTTAGAAATTACATTGCTTTCTCGGTTATTAAAGGTATAAAAGTTAAGGGGATGCAAAAATCAGTTCAAGGTCATTTCCCCCATAAAATGCGTTGACAAGTTTATAATTTTCTCAAATATTTTGGGAAATAGGGAAAGTAGATCTCAAAAAAAAATTCTTTAAATAGAAAATTCACTTCGCTATTTGGAAGTTATTTAACGAAGAAATTTCCAAAATGTTCTTGGTTCCACGAAAAAATTCGCAAAATAGAGAAATTCGTAAAATGGAAGTTCGTTAAATAGAAGTCCGACTGTATATACGTATTTAAAAAATTTAGATATATAAATATTTGATAAATTAATTATTGTGAAAAATAGAAGAAGTTTTTTAAAAAAATTTATAAATTTTTTTCAGTTTTAAATAAATTTAATTAATTTAAATCATTGAATTTTCTCCATGCAAGTTATTAAGTTTACTGTTTTTGGCGTACTAAAATATTTGGCGTTTAGAACTTTAATGTTTAGATAAAAATTATCATATTTGCCTCCAACTTGGCTATATATGCGTGCCGCCCTTCTTTAATTTACCTGCTGTGCAAGTAGCCATTCACTCAAAAAAGTTGTACACCCCTAATGTAATTGGTTTGAGGTATTTTTAAAGCTATGATATCAATATTAAATTACAAAATGAATAGTCTCAAGAACAAGAGTGGCGCTAGACTTAGCCCGACAGGGGGTCAGCAATCCCCCGACAGGGGGGCTAAGATAATTTTGAAAATAAGTAATACTTTTTAATATACGAATAATAATTAGTATGATATACATATTTTTGTTCTGATGAAAAATTTATCATGATTCAAAAATAAACAAAGAAAAAAAAATAAAGGTGATATCTGAACAAATAAAAAAGTATATGCACATCCAGCATAAGATTCTACAATGTTCTCAATTAAATATTATTCTACTCAAACAATAAAAAAAGTATGCACAACTAGAAAAAATTCCAAAGATATCCAAAGAGCAAATTAAAAACAGTTTAGATATTTTTGTAACAGAGATATTTTTTTTAAATTTTATCATAATTAACTAATAACTAGGTAGTTCAATTTTATTTTAATTTGAACATTAAATTTTTTAAAACTCGAATATTTTAGAAACTAAATAACGTATACTATAATTTGATTTACTTAAACATAATAGTTTTCTCCTTTACGTTTCAGTTCAACTTCTTAAGAAACTCAAGAATATTGTTAAATAATACTAACTCGATAAATAACTTGATAAATGAAATTTTAAAAAATTTGTACATTGGTTAATTATTTAAGATTGCGTAAAAAAAAATTTAATCAGTTGAAACATTTAAGTCTACCAGAACTAAAAAAAGATGTTAAAATGATCAAAAACCAGTTTATTTGCAAGATGAAGCTGTTAGAAGTGATGAAAGATAAATGTCTTTCTTATCTTTCTATAAAAAATTAAATAGCTAATAAATAAATTTATGATTTTAAAAGTTAAATCGCAGACCAAATATCTCTAGAAGACCAAAATACCTCTAGAAGTTATTTTTGTAGGAAGAACTATAACCTGTAATTTTAATAAAAAAAATAGAAATAATTGACTGTGTATAGTTACGATTTATAATATAATATTTTTGGTTTCCTAATGTAATTTAATTCGACTTTTAGGGTATCTTTGGTCAAATATATCGACTATTTTATCTAAATTAATTTTCTTGCTTCGCCTTGAATGTATTTCTAACAACATGAGATTTTGGAATCTTTTTTTTATCATGCTAGCCCTCATGCAAATTTTATTAATAATAATAATGATAGTAATAAATAAATAAATATATATATATATATATATATATATATATATATATATATATATATATATATATATATATATATATATATATATATATATATATATACAGTAAAATACATATACTATATATACATATATGTGTGTGTCTGCAAATGTGTGTGTTCATTTAATTATGTTAATGAAATAAATTATAAATTATTAATTTTGTTAATAATTATTTTTTTATTAGAATAAATAATTATCATTAATAAAAATTAAGTTTCTAACGAAATTCGATTTTAAAGATAACATCGAAATATTTCACGCCTTTCAATTCGCTCAAAATGTTATAATTAATATTGTTCATAAAATTAGTATATAGCAATCAGTAATAATAGTAAAAATATTTATTTTAATAATAACAAGATTAAATCAAATTATATAAATTTTTACTCAGTTTTATTTTTATTTATTTGTAAATCACACAGCAAATTGAAATTTAATTTAAACGCATATACAATATATCCAATACATCGCCCAAAAAACTTTTCCAATGAAAATTAAATAAAACAAAATTAGTGACTATTGTTTAAATGGACGCAAATGCAATGTTATGCAAAGCGAAATTATAATTTAATAAACAACAAAAGTAAATATTTGAACTAATGTTTACAAAATAAAAATAATATATGTTTCGAAACCTATGCTTATGTAAATTTTTGAATAGTTTTTTTTTCTCCACTTGTTATATTATTATAAAATTGTTTCATACAATAGCCAAAAGTTTTAACAAAGCTAGGCAATTATTCTTACTTTTCATTTTTCAACGAAAAATGTTAAATGAATAAAATTTTAGTTAAAATATGAAATTAAAAAATATGAAACATTATTTTTTTATATTTGCAAAGGAATTTAATTCTTTTTTTCTTTTTTTGTAAATGTATAAATATTTGATTTCTTTAATGGAAATTTAAATAAGTTGTTTAAAAATGAATGAGAGCAAAGTAATTTTGGTATTAATACGTTCAATACGATACAATGGGTTCGCGATTTCTTTGTACTTCATTTTAAATTTTAAAAAATAACTATTATTAGCGATTTTTCGAATAAATTTTATATCGATAGTAATATTTAGTACTGATAGAATATAGTAACTGAAGTATAAAACGTAAGAATAATAATAACAGTGCTCAAATGAAAAACTGTATAACCCGAATAACTTATGATTTAATGAACGGGTTTTTTCGTACTAGCCACCAATCTTAATGGTTGGAGGATATAGCCTTAAATATGAATTAGTACAAACAATATTTTAAGATAAGAAATTAGACACAAAACTACAATATGATAAATAATGTCCAATTAGTCATATCAGGAAAGTAATGTAAAGTTCCTTCAGAATAATAGCTTCATAATAATAGTTCAATGATAATGATGATAATATCTCAATCTCGTAATATCTCAAGAACGTTTTGAGTGAATCGAAAAATTGTCCTACAATTAAAAAATTCGTTTATCCAAAGGTAATACCATGCAAAAAAATAGTTTTAAATAGCTATAAAATATTTAATATTTTTTATATATTTATAATATGCGTTGGAAAAATTTTGAATCCTGAATTTTGCTATCCCCCGTGTAGTAAATTGCGACTGATGCACGTTAAATCTCTCGAGTCACAAGGTCCTCCATGTTCCCATAACAAGTCAATACCTCTGGGGCTACTGATCCAGGAGCTTCCTTGTCTTCTGGATTGGATCAAAATTACAAGGCTACGGAGTTGAACATTAGTAGTCGTAAACCCGAAAATTGGGTCGACTGTTCAACGACGAATAAAATAAAATAAAATAGTAAGATATACAAATTCCTATATAATTTAATGGAAGGTAATTTTAAACTGTAAAATGTAAAATTTGAATGAAATTGGTTGAATAATTTGAGATAAATAAAATTTTAAGCAAACCGACTTTTTTAAAATTTGATAACTCAGAAACTAATCGATCGATTGTTCTGAAAGTTTGTATTTTGAAATTAAAAGGATATAACATACAATTCAATATATTTAACTATTATTTAATCAACTAATAAAAAATAACAAATAATTACTTAAAATAATTTTTGCGTAAAAATTTGTGTATAAATTTTTTTTTATGCAAACATTTTTCAATACACTCAAAAAGTTCTCGAGATGATAGGCAATAATCGAAGAGTGCAGTTAAAATTGAAGGACCCAAACTTTCCATCTCTCTCTTTACCATAACTTCGGACCATATCTTCCAGATTGCGGCTATTTCCGCATTTTGAAAATTAAAAACCTAAAACTATAGAAAAAATTGTATGTTTATCCAGAACAAAATGCGTTTTTGTGTTCAATTTCGTAACTTAAGATATGGTATTGACTCTTTGTACGTGAAAATACGATTAAATCAAAAGTTAAACAAGGTGTACCTTTTTTCCATTTCATACACTGTATATAAAATAAGTCAATGATAATCTGTTACGTTGATTAATATATATTTTAAGATATTGAATACGAACAATTTAATTGTTTTTCTGAATCAATCAACAATCGTTTTACTACTAAGAAAATGATAAAAAAAAAAAGTAAATCTGTCTAAAAAAATTAAGAAAATTTTGTTACTGTTTGCTTTTCTTTTTTTTCCGACTTCTTATTTATCGCGTTGATTAAAATATAAACCTATAATCCGAATAAGTAAATGATTTTCCTGATTTAAAAGTATTAAAAAAAAAAGAAAAAAATAAGATGAAAAAATTGAATTGAAATATTTTTATTTTATTCTTATAGTACTTTCATTTTGCTTGAAAATTTCAAAAAGCAATTATGTGATCCCACAAACCATTGATAAACATATTACATAAGAAAGAATTTGTAAAGAAGAGGACCTGTGTCTCTTTCTGTCCCTCAGGCTTTTGTCAGATATCCCCCCAACAAGAGGTGTGATTATTCCCTTTTTGGTTCTGCAGAAGAAAGAATAGCAGTTTGAAAGATAATTTTCCAAGAAAATGAAGATATGTCTATGGGAAAGGATTTCTATGAGTCGAAAAGTCGTCAATTTCAACCATGTCTAATCGCATCCGGTCTCTAGTTTAACAATGTATGGGAAAAGTTACAAGAAGTGCAGTGAAACTACAAATACATAGAATTTACAATATATTTTACTAATTTTTGTTACTAATTCTTAAAAATAAATAAATTAAAAGTCAACTATAAAAATTTTTATTAGGCATTTGTGAAGGAATTTTTGACATTATTTAGAAAAAAAAAAATGTGACCAGACTATTTTCCCGACGAGACTATAAATTCTTCCCGATGGGGGGGCTGCCCATGCCCGACAGGGGTGCAATTGCCCCCCCCTGACCCCCTACTGGCGCCGCCCTTGCTCAAGAAACTGAAGCAAAAAAATTTTTAATTATTTAATGAAATGTAACGAAAATGAAATTTTTATATTTTGACCTAAATAGGAAATAACTTTAAATTTTTTTAATATTACTTGTTATTATTTTCATCAAAATAAATATTTTTTGGTATTTCTTTTTATTGCAATGTTATTAAATTATATAAATATTATAAATATAATCATTAAAGATAATTTCTGTACATTAGTTTTTATTTTAAGCTTCAAAATTTTAGTTTTTAAAAAAAATAATTCGCTTTGTGAAGAAGCACAATAAAAGCTTGGCTTGCCAGTTGAGACAGTTATTACTTTTTAAAAAAAATTACTAATTTTATTTCAAAACATAAATAACTTTTATTTTACTATGATGTCTGCAATTCTTGGGTAATAGTCATTTTATTATGATATACTCATTCATTTTATTTTGCACTTTTCATATTTCAGAGGGTTTGAAATGATAAATTCCTGTGTTAACCAAATATGGCCAAATTGTTCCTCCTCATTTTCACTTTCTACTTTGCCAATTATATATATTCCCCTTGGCATTAGTTTGTCAGACTACCTCAAAGAAAGTGAGTAATGTTTTAAAATCATATTGTAAGTAAAATTTTGCCTTAAAAGAAGATAAACAAATATATGTTAACAATAATTGGATTATTAATATGTTAATAATATGGATTATTAACTATATAAAGCTTAACAACTGTGAGATTTGTGGCAACAAAAAAAAATGTAAAGAAACTTCCACACTGAAACTTAAAGTATACACCATTGTTAAAATTTGCAGCGAAAGTTGTATTTATCCATAACGGATTTATTCCTTTGTAAGCTAATGTTCTTTTGACTTTTTCATTATTAAGAATGATATTTAGTTGGAAACAAAACAATTGCTTAAAAAGATAATTCGATGTTGCAGCAAATAAATATCCAAAATTAGATATTGATCAATTACTAAGATAGAAACTTGTGCATTTTTTTTTTCATTATTTGTTTCTCAGTTCAATTTAGGTTTTGCTATCTTATATATATATATATTAAACTTGGAAAAATCATATCAATTGTGCTATTAAATCAAAACTTGAATTCTCATCCTCATAATAAATTTTTCTAGAAAATTAAGCCTGCAAACTCTTTGCCTTATAAACAGCAGAGAGATACACGGAAAGTTTTCAATAGTACTGTTTTGGTTTTAAGAATCTTGTTGTTTACACTCAGTTAATCATCCTAAACAATAAATAAATTTAAATATAACACTTTATTAATAAATATTTTACGTATTTTTCCCTCTTCATTTATTTAGCTGGAAATCAGACTTGTTTTTCTGCCAAGATTGGTGCAAGTATGCTATCATTTTTATTCTCTGTCAATTAAATTTCTTACTCCTCACAAATTATTATTATTTATCCCATTTTTCTTTTCCCAATAGCAACATCCGCAGTGTGTAATGAGAAGCACCGAAAACTAGCAACTGAAATAATTAACGATTGTTTAGACAGAGTAGTGACCAAACTCATGGATCTCTTAGCACAAATGAAAATCCCTTTGGATGAAATTCATTGGCATGTACTTGTTCAGCATTTTTCAAAAATAAATAATTTATATGGATGCTAACTTTAACTTGATCATTTAATGATTTAATAATTATTGATTTTAATTTTAATTCATTACTGACATAATTGAAAACTATAGAAAACCGTAATTCATTTTGTTTTAAAATAGTTTATTTTCAGTGTGTAATGGATGTTAACTTTTACAGGTTTACTCAACTTGATCTTATTTTAATTTCAACTCATAACTAACAAAATTGAAAACTATAGAAAACCAAAATTCATTTTATTTTAAAATATTTTATTTTCAGTGTGTAATGAATGTTAACTTTTAGAGGTTTACTCAACTTGATCTTATTTTAATTTCAACTCATAACTAACAAAATTGAAAACTATAGAAAACCAAAATTCATTTTATTTTAAAATAGTTTATTTTTAGTG
The DNA here is from genome assembly GCA_949128135.1 of Parasteatoda lunata. NCBI lineage: Eukaryota > Metazoa > Arthropoda > Arachnida > Araneae > Theridiidae > Parasteatoda > Parasteatoda lunata. Next base: position 72,251,656 of record OX421978.1, on the reverse strand, counting down.
TGTAATGGATCTTAACTTTTACAGGTTTACTCAACTTGATCTCATTTCAATTTCAACTCATAACTAACAAAATTGAAAACTACCTATAGAAAACCAAAATTCATTTTATTTTGGTTCATATATAGTTTATTTTCAGTGTGTAATGGATGTTAACTTTTACAGGTTTACTCAACTTGACCATATTTTAATTTCAACTCATTACTAATAAAACTGAAAACTATAGAAAACCAAAATTCACGTTATTTTAAAATAGATTTTTTCCTGTATGGGAATGATAAATTAATTATATTAGTTTTTTGTAATTTGAAGATATCTCTTTTTATGATAAAGATTTTTGTGGATGAAAACTTATTTATCGTATAGTGGTTAATGAGGCGAGACTTTTCCTTCCAGAAGTTGTTTTGTACCTCAACTCCCATAGAAAGTAAAAAGTAAAGAATATCTTTTCTAAGCATTGTTTCTCTATTGAATAACGTTAAGAAAAATCTGCTTGATGAGTTAAAAATAAACCAATATATCCGCTTAAAAAAGTACTCAAACTACAATAAATTAAATAAGCTGAAAACTTTATTTGGAAATTTTAGCAGTTTTATAAAGGTGCATTTTCCTAAATTGATTACGGATACGCAAATAAGGTTTTACACAACCTTCAATTTATTTGTTATCTCTTCATTTTTCTAAAATACTCCAAAACAAAATAAAAATAAGGTACTACTTTTTATTACTAATACAATGGAGATAGAATCAAACAGATTAGAGAAGAAAATAATTATTTAAAAAAAAAAAGAAAAAAACACTTTTTTTACCAGGCTGATTTTTTTCTATCTTTAACAGACAGTAATTAGCGTCTGAGTAACATGTTAATTAATCATAGAAATGGATAAACAAATTTTTTAAAAAAATAATAAATTTCCTTTTGTAAAAAATTAAGATGTCTTGTTGTAATGTTTGCATTTTTTTTTTTTTTAATCCATGTAGGACTGTAGATCCATTGTCCATATGTGTTACAACTCACCAAATTTTAGAATGCCAGGAGAAAGATTTGTCTACTTTTAAATTCTTCATGAATAATTTATTTAATGTTATAAAAAGACATCTTGAAAAGTATTTATATATTTTTAAAAGTAAGTATACTGTTCTATCCATTCAGTTTTAATAATAATATCTTTTTAAGAATTCTAATATTTAAAGTAATGTTTGCTTTAGTAATTAAAAATGCTAAAAATTTTGACTTCGTCAGTTTTTAAAATATGATTTTGGGATTTTTAACAAGCTCTTAAACCTAACAATACATTAACAATAACCTTTTATATTCAAAAGTTCATCCAAGTGCAACGTACCAACATACAAAATTTTATAATGCAGACAAAAATGTAAGTTACAAAATCTGTTACAAAATGTACTTTCTCTGAATAAAAGTTTGATTTTATTTATTTATTTTGATTGATTCAATTTCTCTAAAATTATGGGTTGCTTCAAAGAAACCTAATAATCGTAAAATTCTCTCAGTCAATGAAGTCAAATGCGTTGGTGTTTCTTTTACTTTACCATGTACTTTTGTTTACAATTGGGTGTTTTATTTACTCCTGTTTAGGTGTTTGTTACCAGAGAACGGAAGGGTGTTATCAAATTCAGTGTCATATAAAAGAAAATAAGCATTTTTTTAAGTTTAGAGTAAATTTTAATAGTTTACTTTTGTTTGGAATATATTGGCATCATTCTTATACAAATCTGGGCAGCGTATAAATAATTATGTCCCTCATATTTATATTACTATAGCTATTACCATTGTGTAGTAATTTATTCAATGCTCGTGTGTTTTTCTCCTATGTTCAGCCGATGCTGATTTCCAAGCCGGTATAAAGTGTATCAGAAGTTTTTCCAATTATAAAATAGACAGATGCTTGTCTATCATGTTTGGATTCATTTCAAGTTATCATGATGGTTATGCAAGGTACGTTTTTTTTTTTTTTTTTTTTTTTTTTTTTTTTTTTTTTTTCATTTCACTTCATTATGCTTTATTTAAAAATCAGGAATTCAATATCTGATTAATAAGAAAATATATTAATTTATTTTCATTTTCTGATAGTTCTCAATTGAAGAAATCCCAAACTTTTATTTAGCTATTCAAAATTTAAGGTAACTAAATGCAGTTAAATCAATACTTAACTAAGCTTTATTTTCTTTAACATTTCGTTCTTTAAATATAGGAACTAGTTACTTGAGAATTTATTTATGAATATATTAAGGCAGTGCGGTCGAGCAGAAAAATTGAGCAGGTATGAAGATGAAAAAACTCGAAGTTTTTATTTTGTAATCAGGGGTCTGTTTAGAAGAAAATTGGGTCCGTTAGCGGGCCCTTCACAATATCTTTCCATAAAAATGGACCCTTCACAAAATAATTTATATTTCAATCGGACCCTTCATAAATTTGTTTATCTTCATTATTGTTTTATTAATCGAATAAACCCTTCTCGGGGGAAAAAAAAGAAAGAAAGACGGTTTGAAACGAACTAAGTTTTCCAAGTTTCCCCAAGTTTAAATTTCAAATGAAAATATTTCTACTTTTACAAACATTGTGTGCACATTCTTATTGATATTAAATGATAATTTATTTTTTTTGTAAATAAATAATTTATCAATTTATATTTATTCATAAAATTAATTAATAGAATATTATGTAAATGAAGATTAATTTCTGACAATTTTTTTAAATAAAATATTATAAATTTAAGAATTGTTTAAGTTTACTTAATGTGTAACACATTAAAAGTGATACATAACTAAGTTGTGTTATTTAAAATATGTCAATTGAAATTATTAAAAATGCGAGTGATTTTGTTTTCATTATTCGTCTGAAATAAATATTCTGCATTGAGCAGTATAGGCTAAATGCCAAATAATTGTATGTTGCATGTCTAATTTAGTAACAGCAATTGTTGAGCATAATCTTATATCTATTTTTAATTTTTGCAATAACAGGGCCCTATTTGTACAAATTCACAAAACCCTGGACCCTGGGAGCAGGACCCTGGTTGAAAGAATGTGACTTAACGCTTATTTTATATTCACAAATTATGAGTAGTTTTTTCACAATTTTACAAAAACAGGACCTTGCACAAAATGTCTGGACAGACCCCTGGTAACCATAGTACATAGAGCAAGAAGCCAAGTCACTCAAAATCGGAGTGCTTTAGTATAAAAATTAGAAAAAAATTTGCAAACTTATCCCTTTGATCTCTTAAGTCATATGCAAAAAGGGAATTATTATTTCTAATAACTTATTTAAAAAAAAGTTGACGAATTTCTCCAGTTCTCAAGCTTGGTGAAGGAAAAAATTTAAAGTGCTAATTCTAAATTTCCTTAATCTAAATTTAGAACAAAAATGCCAGATGTGAATAATAAATGTGAGAACGTGTTTCACTTTGAATTATAATTTAAGAAAATTCAGATAAAGAAATAACATAAAAGCATTTGTTAAGGCTTTTTTATGTTGTGTATTTGTACATATTGCTATTGAGATAATTATTTCTATACAAAATAGTATTATAACTTTATTCTGTCTTTATTACTGCCTATGTGTTAGTAAAAAAAAGTAACTGCATCATCAGGATTTTGATGAAAATAAACAAATGGAACCTTACTTTATAATAATTCCTTACAGAACTCAAAAATATTGCCTGACATGCCAAGGTCATATAAAAATTCTGATCAGGCTTGTGCTATTTTACACTTACATGTCTAATCGTGCATGTAAGCATTTAATCAGAAATACTATATGCAATACTTCTGATTTATATATTGTTGATAAATCGTAAATGTATATATAATATTAACATAATTTTTCGCAGAATAATAAGCATATATTCATGTTTATATTAATATGCATTCAAAAGAAAAGAAAAAGGGCATATTAAATTTATGAGATTATTTAAGCTTTGATTCTTTATTTTGATAACAATAAAAACTGTTATTATAAAATATTAAACAATATGTTTCTGTGTACTTAGAACCTCTTTATTTTTTGAATCTTTCTGATCTATTATATTTTTAAATACCATGAAATAATTCTAGGGTATCTGATTATCCTTTACAATGTGTGGAAGAGATTTTTAAAAACTGTGGTGATATGAAAACATTCCACACTTTAATGAAGAAAAGCATGAATGTTCCAACAGAGGACAGTAATCCTGTTGTACCAGAAGTATGTTTCCATACCAAACATCATGGTAATTAAAAACATTTATCTACATTTTTATTTAAAAGTGGTACCACTAATTGAACCTTGATTATACGTTAACATGGCGCGTAGCGTTTTTAAAAAGTGCTTAAAGGTGCTTATTTTCGATTTTCGTTTTTTAAAAGTCCTGAAAGGTGCTTTTTTTCATTGGGTGTTTTTAAAAAGTGCTTAATTTTACCTGGGGAAAAAAAATTTATGTCGATTTTCGCCATGTATAATGCAAAATGGGTGCTTTTCACATTGTTCTATTTAACGTTATTGACAATTCATTCAACCACAATCCATTTCGGCGTACCGTTGGTCCATAGCGTATAAAAACGCCAATCATTTTATATGTTTGATGAATTACTTGCGAGTCCGCATGTGCCACTCGGCTGCATTTTGTAAGATATTCTCAATTTCTGGCTTCGTTTTCCACCCATTGATATCAAACCGAAAAATCTCTTGATCATTTTATAATGGCTAATATAATCAAGAAAAGCGTTCTTTATCAGAAACTAGTTATCATGATTATGTTAAGTCTTTGAAAATTATTTTGCATTTTGTTCATGTATATAGTGCTTAAAAATATTTTTGGGTGCTTAAAAAGTACTTAAAAGGTGCTTGTCTTTTGTTGAAAGATTTGGCTATGCACCCTCATTAAACTACCAAAGAAATTTTTTTTTCAAGTAGTTGATTGTACAAAAGTTGCTAAAAATGCTTAAACTTTACTGTTGCTTTGTCATAAACTCTGAAGAATAATTCTACTCTTGTATGTTTAATAGCAGTTTTAGGGCTATTAACAATAGGTAGCTAATGTTAAAAAAGAAAAGAAATAAAAATTTGGATCTATTGCAGTTTTCAATAGAAGTTAATATGAACTCATTTGACAAAACAAGTTTAATAAAAAATCTAAGTTATTTAGCAAAAAAGTTTTTGAGAATAACTCTTACAACTGCATTAGTATTGTGCAAGTTCATTTTTGCATCAAAACACACATTTTATTATAAAAGCCTGTCAATGATTAAAAAAAATTTCGTACAAATGAAAAAGTTTTTCTGATTTCTAAATGTAGATTATAAATACAATCATAAAATATACAGGGCTTAAAATTAACAATGGTCCGTTCGTCGTGGACAGCTAAACTTTAACTTGGACCAGCAATCAATGTAACGGAAGGGTATGTTGTTTTAGTTTTTTATTTTGTATTCTGGTTTGTTTTTGCCACAAAATAACATATTTCATCAAAATTGTAAACATTACACATTCTCTATGATGTAATTTTTCATTTAAATTTGCTTTATTAATTTTTTTTAATTATAATAAAAACATGCAAAAGGACATGGCAAAATGTGTACACGCTATTAATATCTTTTAATTACTAGTTCTTTAGACCAATAACTAAATTATCCTTAGTATATCTACCCTTGGATAGGTAGGCACTAGAGCTGCACAATGGGCTTTTGGCAACGGTCTAGGAAACATCTCTGAGGACGATCCGAAGACATGCCATTGCAATTTTGATCCTCTACAAAAGGGATGGCTCCCCTGCTTATAGACATATTTCGATATTCAATTAAGTAACTTGGGTTGCCTTAGTTGAACTCAAAAAAAAATTTTGATCTTTTAAAAGAAGTTGATAAGAAATCATTAGCTAAAATAAGCTTGAGCTAAAAATGAAAACCATAAAATTTTAAAGTTAGACAGGGAAATATTTCTCTAAAAATAATTTTTACAGTCTCATACTAACATTCCTCGATCAAAAACAGCTGACTGAAGATCAGTCACATACCTTATTACCAAATTCAGACAATAGTAATAAATGATAAAAAAAATTCAAAGATTTTGTTCAAATGACACTTTTTGCAACATTGTTTTTTAAATTATAAGAATTTCTCCATTCTGCAGTAAATGTTATTTTGTTGTATCTGTATAACGAACTGACAAATATGCATATTTCATTCGAGCAGCCACTTTAAGAGAGTGTTCTATGAGCGACTTTGAAGATTCTTACAGTGAAACATCTAACTGTATAGAATATGATGGTCTCAATTATTTACCTAAGGGCTTTCAATCGTAAGTAACTATACAAAAATATTTTCCCTCTATTTCATTATAATTTAAATAAAACAAATAATTATATAATTTCTTAAAATATGTACAGTGCGCAAAATAACTAACAGTCCACCCTGATTTACTTTTGATTTAATGATCGAATCTTCACATTCTAAGACACAATCTTAAAGGTGTGAGGGGGTGATCTCAAATATGCTAATTAAATAGCGCAGACGATATTTTAAGTTAACGGAATCAGACTGTCACAGAATAAACATGCCTTTATTTTCTTTTTTTGATGGATTTGGGTTTCTGACTCCAAAAATATAGGGAATATTCGCAATCTAGGAATGGTTTCCCATAGATTTTAGGAGAGAGTCTAAAGTTTGAAGGCCTCAATCTTAATTTTATTTTTTGCATATTTTGCCATCTTTCTAGACGAATTATTAAAAAAAAGTTGCACACAAATATAAAATTCGTTTATCCAAAAATAATTCCATGCAAAGTATAATTTCGAGTAGGTATTTATTATTTTATTTAATAACAGTCCAAAAAAATTTGAATTGTAAGGTATAAAATTTTTTACATCATTTTAAAGAATGTAATTTTTCTCGATAAAATACAAAATTTGAAGAAAATTGGTCTAATAGTTTGTGAAAAATTGAATTATTAAGAAGCCATAATTTTAAAATTGAATTTTTTCTTTAACTATTGGACCAACTTTGCACAAATGTGTATTTTGTATTTTGCCAAATAAAATTACATTCTTTAAAATGATGTAAAAAGTTGTGTACTTACAAATAAAAACTTTTTTGACCATTGTTAAATAAAATAATAAATATTTATGAAAAGCTACTTTTTGCATGGGATTATCTCAGGATAAAAGAATTTTATATTTGAGCCAAAAATGTTTCAATTTGCTTTAAGAGTTCTCAAGATAGCCTGATATGCAAAAAAATATGTTTATTCAGTGAAAGTACGTTTTTGTGTTTGGTTACTTAAAATATCGTCTAAACTAATTAATTAGCGTATTGGAGGTCACCCCTTCGAACCATTAAGATTAAGACATGAAATGTGAAGATCCAATTATTAGATCAAAAGTTATTCAGAGTGGTCCATTTTTATTTAGCCCACTGTACATAAAAATTTATTACAATTCATATATTTTTTTTATAGAATTTTAGAGGTGTGTACAAACTGTGTATTGAAAGAAGTTTTTACTAAGTGCTATTATAAATTACAAACCTTAAAAGACATCGCTGTTAAAGCTCTTACACCAATAGGAAAATGTCTGCTCAAGTTTGACGACACAAAGGGTAAGATATATTTTCAGTTAATTATGTTCTTGATTCTCCAACTCTTGAAGTGGACATTTAATTTTACCCTTCATTATTTGTGTTATGTGTGCATGTTAGTGTTATGTGAACAGAAATGCAATAATAGACAAATGGTCTTTTTTTATAGCCAGAAACTAGATTTTGACAATTTTTAAAAACATTAAATATTTATGTCTAAAAATTGACAAACAGAGTCTTTCTTAATAAACATTTTTTTCCTTGCTCATTTCAGAAAAGTGTATTTCGGAGATAACTCAAAGTGTAAGAAATAAGTGCATTTTATATCTTCATTCATTTGCATTCTATATCAAAAAGGGAACTTTCATGCAGGCTGCTGAATCATCTAAGTAAGAAATATATTCAATCATATTTGTTTATTTCTTATAAAATAAAAGAATAATTTACTATTTTTTTTTTTTTTTTTTTTTTTTTTTCAAAATTGTATAGAGAGTTCTATAGCTGTATTAAACGAACAGTGAAAACCTGCCCCAGCTATGCACACAATGATATCTTCAGACTCTACAAGAGATTTGCAGGGTTGCAAATCATGTCACAATATGAAGAAGGTAAAATATTGTTGTATAATTGAAACGAAGAGTATCAACCTCACTAAACTAAACACTAGACTTTTGCAGTGTTCAAATTGTACCTTAAAACAGTCAATGATAACAAGCTTAGTTTTACCACTATCTATATCTTATTGTTAGAGTACTTCTCTTAAGTTATGCTAGTTTGTAGGCTTTGAGGAGAATGATTAGTTACAGAGTAAGACTGAATTAAGTTAGGTTATCTAGGGTTAAAAATATTGTTTTGACATTATTTCCCTCTAAAATACTTAGTTTCTAATTTTTCTTAAAATAAAACTTGACGGTGCAACTTTGCACCAATTTGAACATTAGAATAAATTTTACCGGAGAAATGAAGTTATATTGCTTGACATAAAATTTTTTTTACCCTTACATGTCTGGCAGGGTGTATTAGTGTAAAAATTTTTACTTAACATCTGCTTCAAATCTTAATTTAAATTTTTCAATATCAGAGAAGGGGATTTTTTTTTATTATTATTATTATTATTATTTATTGTTAAGTCTGTTTAGAATTCGTTTCTACCTTACATTCGAAATTTCATTTGCCGTTTTGTCATTTTAAAAAATGAATAGGATAATGCAGCTAAAATTGAGCATTACTTTGCACAAAAAGTAGGCTCGTTAAAGAGGCAATAATGCTTCTGATAGTAATACTCTGCATTTACTCCAGCAATGATTAATACTTTGTAATGATTATTTATACTTAAAAGTGTTAATGTAGGCTTAACGTTGTAAATCTCGTTTTTTTTTTTTTCTTTTTTTCAATGGATTATAATTAAATGCGTGTATATGTTTTCATTAACATAGCATTCAAAAAAAGTATTTAATGTAATGCGCATCAATTTTTCAGCATGAAACGCCGGTGTGTCACAGCAATTTCTCATTTACTCCCGGCCATCAAATACATTTGTGAGTGTCCAGAAACTTTTTAAAAACAATTTTTGGCACAAAATGGGGCATTGTGTCCATAAGATTTGAGATACATGTAGATTTGACTATTTGCTCGAAATGAGATACATACGACTCCCTTGTATGAGGTTTTTGATTACATTAACATAAAGGGGAAAATGCTCTTTAAAATGAGAATGTGTTGATTGTTAGAGGGAGAGTTTAATTATATCTATTTGGATTTGCATTCTAATTTTTTACTTATTGTTAGATCTTTTAGACGTCAAATTTTTCTATTTTTACCATTGCAATGATGAAATAGTTGAAATTATGAATATTAAAAAAAAAAAATTCATATTTTGGTGATTTCATGGAATTAGGCTTACAGTAAAAACCTTCCTGTCGCAAAAGAGTTAAACATATTGAAATTTCCTTCTGATCTGTATTTTGTAGATTATAAATATCTGTTAATTTACTTAATGTAAAAGTAATCACTATCTTCTTAAATAGGATTATTACATTTGCTATTCCATAAAATGCCAATTTATATTGTTTGTATCATGTTTTGGTTTACACAGCTTTCTACAAAAGCATAGAACAACCTAATGTTAACATGAAATTATTCAAAAAAATTTTTTTCCTTCAAAATAGATATTGTAATTCTGTACAATAACTTGTTTAAGCATTTGAAATTTAAATGTTACACAATTTGTTAAAAAGAAATAAAATTTTAAACAAAAAAAATTGATTTAATAAGATAAAATATAAAATTACACTGTTTATTATTTGAATGTGTAAATTATTATTTTTATAGATACTGAGATAACATTTGAAACAAGCTGATAGGAATGCATTTCTGGTTGTAAAAAATCGATATAGCTCTCATAATGGTTAGTGATTCTTTAAATTCCTTATATTCCAAAGTTGTAAATACTTTAAAATTGTTCAAGTCATGCATAAATTAGGAGCGAAAAAAAAATATGTTTTTAAACACCCTTGGTCAAAAAATAAAGTGATAGTCATGCCAATTACTTTTATTATCATATGAATTAACTGGATGAATTTTCGTTAACCTAACTTAAATGTTCATTTTTATAAATAAAAAAAAAATAAAAAAACTAATTTTTTCTTACTTCAGAAATATTTATTAAATTAAACAAAATTCTTTATATACTGCACATGTATGGGAAACATTTTTAAAAAATGTTTCATAATTTTGTTTAGAATCATATCTAGTAACTTATCAATATCTTGAATGTAAAAAGTTTCTAGCAAAGTTTTTGTACTTTTTTATTGAAAGTTCTAAGTGATAAGGATTAAAGTTAGTTATACGAAATTTTGTGCAGTTATTTCATATAGTAATTGACATGAGTTGCAAGCTTATGACTGATTTTTTTGGCTTAGGGTGTTCAAAAACTTTTCTTCTTTTTTTTGCCAGTTACTTAAACTTCTAAACTTTATTAACATGTATGAGAAATCACATGACTTAAAAACTTTTCCAAGTATTTCTTGAAAAGTGTGAAAAAATAAGTTAGTATATTAAGTTGTGAAAATTAAAAATTATATGAACACAAAAATAAGGTAAAACAAGAAAATATTTTCAAAAATTGACTAGTTAATTTCAACTTGAATTTCATAAAAACATACATTTAACACTAGTAGCACGAAAAGTTATCTTCATTATGAGAATATTTTCAACTGGGTCATACAGAAAAAAGATTCACAAAGAAAAAAAATAAAAGTCTATAGAATAATCTTGAAAATAATAGTACGAATTTTGAATTTCTGTAAACTTTACAGGGAGACAGCCTTGTCACATTATTTATTTTTTTTTAATATGGCATAGGCAATGGGTTAGGCTTATCACACTGCACTAACTGACCCAACATGTGCTACCTATGCATAGAAGAGCTCCTTTTTCCCATAGATTGCAACGAGAAAAGGGTTTGCATGGTACTAGCGCTTTTTCTTCCACTTCAATTAAGGAACAGCTGACTTTTCTTCAAATTCAAAATACTTTTAAAAAAGCATTTTGTTCTCCTAAAGTTGAATTTGTGAAAGTACCGTGAAACAGTAGTAAATATGCCCTGAACAGACCCTTGGTATGTACGCAATTAGAAAACATATTATTTCAACATGACTTGTGTTCTACCTAATTGTTACAAAAACCTTCAATAAAATTTTATGTGGTCAACATGCAAGGGAATTTAGGTAAACTTTTAATACATAACCTGAAAAAGGTTTTTCTCCTTTGATGAAGCATTTAAAATAACATTCCATGACTGATTTCAGCAGTAAACATCCCAAGACAAACAAACAAATGATCCTGGTTACAAAAGTTTTGCTCCCTATTATTTTATGTAGGATAAGTTCAATTCTTCAAAAGCTACATTCAAGATAAACAAGCAATTGAGTTGTTTATTATCAGTATAACATTTCAGATTTTAATTAAATTCAGAAAAGGACTTATTCTAAATTTATTATTCAGATAATGAGAAAAATTGAGTTTAAATTATCTCTATTCTAAATTTATTATTCAGATAATGAGAAAAATTGAGTTTAAATTATCTCTATTCTAAATTTATTATTCAGATAATGAGAAAAATTGAGTTTAAATTATCTCTATTCTAAATTTATTATTCAGATAATGAGAAAAATTGAGTTTAAATTATCTCTAATATAACACAATGATGAAGTGTAGTCAAGAAAATATTAATGCAAATCAAAAAATAAACATCTGAACAACTCAACTGCAAATATACATATTTATTTTATAATTATTTTAACAGCTGTTTTTAATTTTAGGTTTGGGTCATTTCATTGGACATTCCAGATTAACTAATTTATCATATCAATGTATTATTCAAAATAAAGCATTTTTATTTTGTTTCATGTCTGGCAAATTATTATCATGAATGTGTATGTTTTACAATATTGATATGATTAAAAAATGGAAGCAAAATGATCTTTCTAGGTGTGTTAATATATATATATATTTTAAGGTTTCAAAGCACTTTAATAAGTTAATTAGCTCTGACAAAATAAAATATTTATATTAAATAAGATACTTTAGAAAACTAATTAGTGGGTTAATTATTTCATGATTTGTTATAGAGCTTAAAACATACATATTTTACAAAAAAAAATAAATAGTGAGTCTATATATATATATATATGAGATTTATATTTCGCTAAAAAGCAGCACATTCCCTAAAAGAATATTATATCTTCAAGTGTGCCTTTAACTTTAATTAAAAATCTTAATATGTTTGAAACCAAAAAAAAAACGATTACACTCTCAAAATGATCCAATAATGAATAGAAAAGTACTCACCATAGCTATGATTCTCAAAAATACATCTTGCATCAAAATCTTGTAGATAGATATAGACTATCTTAACAGCTAAAGCTGTATATCAACCTGTACACTTAAAGGAAAAAACAACTCCTTCATAAGACAAAAAAAACTTTTATTTAAAATAAAGATATATTGCACACTATATTCCGGTACAAATATTGAATATGATCATCACTGCATATTTGAAAATGGTTCATATGATGAAAAAAAATTGCTCCCCAGATAAATAAATACAAAAACCAAATTACACAAAAGTAACGTTAAATAATGAGAAACACAATATTGCACAAAAATTGTCAGAAAATAAAATCACGATTCTCCAAAAGCCGTAAAAAAAACATTAGAAATTTCAATTGTATAACTTTAGAGGCAACATAACTCATTTACTAAGAAATGTGGTTAAATAGGGACCAAGGCATAAAAACTATTCAACAGCACTATCTGCAAAATTAAGGTACCAAAAATTCTTACCTGCAGACATTTTAAAGATCAAGCTTTCACCTTTACTATAACAATATCATTCCACATCCAGATGATATTTGAAAATTGGCAAAATGTTTAATAGATAAAAATGCTTTAAAGCATACATAATTTTTCTATTCATTTTCTCTAGTTAATGAGGCTGTTTTTCCATAAAAGATTATACATACCTGAATTGGATAATTGCAAATGAAAACAATGTTCTTAAGAATAATATAATTATTGTAACATGGATTGTACAATTTTAGTGACATAACAGTAAATATAAACATGATGCTGCAATAGTCAATAACTTTTTTTATCTTAAATGTTATTTTAATATCAACTGTTAATTATCAATATTTATTATTATAAAATGATTCAATGGTACTACATATCTTTTTATTTCTAATTTTTGTAAAATCAACAACTAAAAATGAATAAATCTAATATTTCCTTATATTATCAGTGATTTTGTTGCATTATACAACATAACTTTTAAAGTTGCATGGGATAAAAAAAAAATTCTCTACTAAAATATTTCAAGCAAAAACTGATTAAATAAATATAGTCCCAAGAAACTGAAGTGGAAAGATATTGCCTGATTAAAAACTTCATTCTCTTCTAAAATATACAAATAGCAATCCACATGCTTCAAGCACTACTAAAATAGGCGGCCATTTTTTAGATTTGCCAAACATGAATAAGAAGAAACAAAAAGATTTGAAATAAAAAATGCAAAGTAGCCAACGAAACGTAGGATCAAAAACAGAACAAGAAAAACCACAGTGGCCTAGAAAGGCGAATGAGGGTAAAATTTATTTCCAGACACTGTGGAGAGGCGGTGAGGAACTAATGTTAACAAAGGAATTGGAAATCATATGAATAAAATAAGATTACAAGGCATCAAGATGAGCTGATTTGACTGGAGTAGAAAAAATTTTGGCATTGTCAAAATTGAATTTATGCCCAAGATTCCAACAGTGTGCAACAATTGACCATTTCTTGAATTTCGATAATAAACTATTATTTACTGTTTGTATATTTTTGAAGTGAATGGAGTATTCAATCAGGTAATAGGTAAAAACAGTTTTTATTCTGATTCTGGAACAGAGAAGAATAATCTGACTTGAAAATGTTTTAAAAAAATTATTTTAACAATTACTTTACTTCCTTATTCGTAGACTCAAAACTGTAATTCTATTAAACAAAGATGTGAAAAAGAATGAAATTTTTAATCATGTTATAAGCAAAAACAGTTTTAATTTTGCCTTTGGAGCAGATAATAATAATCTGACTTGAAAATGTCAAAAAAATTCTTTAAAAAAATTTTTAATTAATGATAATATAATTATTTTAACAATTACCTTACTTCCTTATTTGCAGATTCAAAAATATAATTATATTAAACAAAGATGGTTCAAGTGAAAAAATAAAGAGATGTATAAGTCTTCAAATAGATAATGATCAGTTTATACTTAATGGAATGTTTTCTAAAAAGATTTAGTACACATAACAGCACAAAAATGAGGTGATTTTACTAAAACAAAATTTAAATAAACATACAAAATGAATATGATGGTCCAAATGATTAAACCTTTTTATAAATAAATGCGAATTTGAACGAATTTATATTTTTTTAGTGTAAATAAAATATATAATTGAAAGACATCCAAGAGCAAATTAAACATCGCAAATATGCATTTATAATCATGCAATCTATAAGTTAAGCTGCTATATCTAATTTCGTAAACTGATAATGACTGCATGCATTACAAGGTTGTTTTGGTTTGTAAAGATATCACAAAAATAGCAACACCCAAGTGCCAATAATTTTGACAGAACATATAAATAAAAAAAATTACAAAACTGAAATAAAACACAATTGTACTCAAGAAATTATAAAGTTCAGTTTGAAAAAATAATAGGTAGCTTTGATCGATAATAAACCAGTACTAATGTACTCTACAGTAACAACAGCACTGTTTAAACGAATATGGATATTTTAATTAACACAAAACAAAATATTTAAAAAAATAACATTTGATCAAAAGATAATTGTCTAGAAACAATAATTTTATCCAACGAAATACACTACAATAGTATCTTGAACAAAGCATCTTGTTCACACTTTCAAACTAGTTTTATAGTGACTGCATTAAAATTTTGGACAAAAAAATTTTTGTGACCAAAATAATTTTAACATATTAAAAATAAAATTAGTTTTTAATATTAAGTAGAAAATATCACTTTTTAAATAAAAAATTATAAACCTTCAAGCTGCATTTGGGATAAACATTTAACTTAAAAATCAGAATTGTAAAAAAAAACTTCTTTCTAGACAAATTTTTGAATAAAATTTGCAAAACTTTGTCTACTGTATAAAGTAACTATTGCCTAAATCTAAAAAATATTCAGAAGATTTAAATATATATTTGACAACCAGGTATTTTATGTAAAAAGATTATACACAAATGCATATTTTGAATATAAAATAGGAACAATAACATATTAAAAGCATAGCCGAATCATAGCTTTCAACCTGTGCTTTATTTGTAGCGGGTGTAATTTTATTTATGAAATCTGATATCACTTGCTTTAATAATTGTTTTAACTATTTCACTTTCCTGATTTTTTTTTTAATACTTCAAATTTTTCAATGGTAAATATTTTTCTGCTTAAGCCGACTATATGCCTGCAATATAAACGTGTTTTCTCTCATGCTATTCATGATTGAAAGAAATATATAGAAGTAAACACCACTTAAACTTATGCAGATACAATTCTTAGAAGATAAATGTATTTTTTCCATATTTTGAAATGTTGAGGTCTAGAATAAGAGTTTTAAGTTATAAAATGACATTTTTGAATAAAATGAAAAGAAAAACACTTGATTGTAATAAATAACAACAAATTAAAAAGAGTTCTTTTGTTTTTAAATCCCTAAATAATTGTGATAAATTAATGACTAGAATTTAATTTCTTGTTAATATTTCCAAATTATAATATTTTCACATATTAAAAAAAAAAACTATAAATGGTAATGAACAAGTGTAATGGAACACATTTTGAACAGGACAATAATTTACAAGTGTAAATAGTTTCTAAAATAAACAACATACATAAATGAAATTACTCAAATGCTACAAAATAATAAAAAACCATAGTTATACAATAGTGAGCTACTCATTAAATTGCACATGAAGTTTTAGTTTTATACTGAAAGAGAAAATACTAAAAATATTCACATGTATAATTAATATTGATACTTTTTTATCAAATATTCAAATCAGGGTTGGGGTTTTGGATGTCCTAAACTGGTTTTGGACAGGACACGTGGGTTTTACTGTCCTAAACTGTCTTAAAGTGTCCAAAACCTTGAACTTTGGTAAAAGGTAAAAATTCTAAAGGTGTAACCATTGTACACATAATAATTACATGTATCAATAAATATTTGATATTTTTTATACAATTTACTTTAACTTATTAAAAGAAAATAATATAATATAATAGGAAAAGGTTTATAATTTTTGAAGCTCCACAATTCATTGAACAACAAAAGTGAATACCAAATCCTTCAAATATAAATATGCTTTTAATACTGATAAATAATGTTTTTGCATAAGGATAAATAATGCAATATTAAAAAATAATAATTTTTTTTAGAAAAAATACTAAATTTGTTTAAAAATTAACCTTTTATTTTTCACAATATTTTTTTAAAAAAATGTTATAATTTCTGCATTACAGGATGATGAAAAAGACATCCATTTTTAAAAAAATGTTTTTGAATATTAATATATTAGTTTAAACTGGAAATACAAAATAACTGAAAAATGTATTAACTGTTTTGAAGGGCATAACATCAGTTTTAGTTACTGACACTGGTGATGTATCACCACTATGCTAAAAGAATCAAATATGAATGAAATAAAAGTATTCTTGAATTGTACTACAGATAAATAAACCTGTTTATGACTAACCAAGCACTTAGTCCCTATAAGCTTAACCTGTATGGCAAGGTCAAACTTCAGTTATGTACTATTGAATGAGAGGACCAATTGAACTTGATTACTGATTAATCTTCCATTGTTTAGTGTTTAAATTGAAGAGTCAAACAATATTAATAAAATATTATACTTTTTTCTTTAGTAGATGTAATTATCAATATGTTATTAGTTCTGTGTTTATTTTACCTTTTAAATATTGTTCAGATAAAATTGTGACATAATTTGAGTAAAGGGGTTTTGGACAGGACGGTTTAAACCATGGATTAATCCGTTCTGTCCTAAACCTTGCCAACACTGATTCAAATTGTTTTTAAAAATGATTCACTAATTAAAGTCTTTAATAATTTTAATAAGCACTTTTGGCATTAAGGAAATTCCAACTATTGTTAAAAATATGGCTTAATCTAGAACTTACTAATAATCTAATATTCTACTATATTATGTAAACTGCAATCATAGAACTTTTAAAGTATTAATTAAGAAATTAGAAGCTGAAAGCAAATTTAAATTTACTTCAATTTGATATTTTACATTTCAGAAAAAACTTTTTTTAACTTAGAAAGAAATAATAAAGTTCAAAAGAAAAAATCTTTTTTATATATAGCACACACAGAAAAATTCTTTGAGGCTTAAATGGAAAAATTTTTAAACATAATAGTTTCAAATAAACCGCAAGGGTAATACAAAAGTTTAAACAAAATTAAATTGCAAGCTGAACTAAAATTAAATCAAAGAAAAATAGAGAGAAAAGTGGAAACTGCACATAAACTTTTATGTAATTAAATTATAGGATTATTAAGTTTAAAAAAAAAACGTTTTAGTCCTAAAAGAGCATGCAATATAAATTAACAATTCATTGCTATTCTTATTGTTAAATTTAACACTCTATTTTGTCCGCCTAGAAAAATATAGCAATGAAATCAAAAGTACTAGATTTTTTTATGTTAGAATTTTTAAAGAAAAAAATACAATAAGATTTTTAATTCTTTAAATTAATTTAATTACTTTCTATGGCTAACTTTAAATAGTTTTTTCTTTAATTTATTCACAACTATTTTGATAAATTATGAAAAAATGCTGAATGAAACTTTTGATAATTCATAGTATAATTAAAAAACAATTTAAAATATAAACCTATTTTTTTTAAAAAAAAAAATAACAGTATAAGTAATCAAAATAAATAACATAGCTGCTAAAAATTTTAAACAAGATTTTTTTTAATTTTATAAGAACATTAAAAAAAGCAAACAAATTACACTATAAAAAATTGCATTAAAATTACCGGGAATTTACACAAATGGCAAAAATTGCCACAAAGGAACACATAAACAAAAATCTCTTGCATCTTTGGTATAACTAACTAAAAGTTATCTTTTAAATAACTTGCATGATAATCAGACCAAACTGCAAATCATCAAAAGACTATTTCAGGATAAAAAAAAAGCTAAGTTTCCTATCACTAATATTATCTTGAAGTTTTATGTCAAAGTTTGAAAATTGCTCAGATTATCTGTTTACTACAACAGAATACTAACAAACCACAATATTTACAAATAAACAATAAAAAATAATCCATCAACCACAATATTTAAGAATATATATTATATATATGTCAGAGAATATTCTCAATATTCAAGATATTGAGTAAAAAAATGCTATATAAATGATCACAGATCAGAAAAATATTTAACCTGTTTTTTTTTTCAATAAATACCTAGATTTAATTTCACGTTATTTTTACTAGGTTGTCTAGCTAGTTTCAGATATATCAGATTGAGGAAAAGTATTCATGACGTCCTGAATTTTTTCATGCAGCATTTTGTACTTGAGTTTAACTTGATTAATGTACTCTTCCTCTTCTAAGTCCAGAATTTTCAGAAAATTATTAAGCTCAGGGATTGCAAACTGCTCCCACTGAAAAAGAAAACAATGATTACATTTTTTTCAACATAAGAACGGTTTAGACTCAGAAGCAGAGGTACCAACTTTCCAGGCTAGCAATCAGAACACAGAAGCATATACAGTTAGCATTTACAGAAATCAAATAATCGTTTTATGACAGGGTGCAGAGCCAGATTTTTAAACAAAAAAGAAGCACCTTTTAAGTATTTTTAAGCACTCAAAAAATAATCATAATTAGGACTTTTTTGCAGTAATAATTTTTTTCTATTGTTTAAAGTCCTAATTTATGAACATAAAATCAATAAAATTCAAAAAAATTTTCACAAATTTCATATAATCATGAGTTTCTGTTGAATATTGCAGAGAAAATTGTGAAAATCACGTCTTTTTTTAATTTTTATTTAGATGGACAATTGACACTGCAAAGAAAAAATCTCACTTAAAAAGATAGAAAATTAAGCACTTTTTTACAAACCCCGAATTAATAAAAGCATCTTTAAGGGCTTTTAAAAAATTAAAATCAAAAATAAGCACTTTTTCAAAACACTACGCACCCCGCCTTATTTTTACTCACAATATCTCATATTTTGGTAAGTCTGGTGTATAAGTCTATTATTATTCCTATAGACGTCTTGAGTCAAATGATAGACGTATGAAAAAATGTGGAATTTCAAAACCTTTGGCTCGGGTGAATACTATTTTTTGTAGGATTCAAATGATGATGAAGTAGAATCTATTGCACAGTAGGATCCATATGATGACTTATGACATTATTCAATCTGACAAAGATGATGTTCTGTAATTTTTAAATTTATAGCTTTATTGTCTATTCTAAAAGTTATGATTGGGTAATATTTTTTAAAATACTATTGAATGAATAAACTTCTCTTGTTCTCTTTATTTTCTCTTAAAGTAATTTTAATTTTTTCAAAAAAACCTTTATCTGTACCGAAAATATGAGAGATAATGCAAAATTTATTGTATATATATTAAAAATAGCTTTTGAAAAGAGTAAATTAATACATAGTTATTCAAATCTTTCTCGTCGTTTATAAAGCATTGATATTTTAGGATCAACAAATGTCCTAATTAATTACTGGAGCTAAAGTTGATTCCCGAATATCCATAAAATTTTTGATGTTTGAAAAGTTTAATTATACACTGGAATGTATGGTGGTGCAATTTTAAAGCGTACATACAACTTAATTCTATATAGATGCATAATATTAATAAATTTATGCAAGCATTTACTATTAAAGAAAAAAAAGTAACATTTAGATAAAAGAACTAAATTAAAAATTATATGACACTGAAACTTTCCATATCAATAAAGAATTCTTATTCTAAATAAGAACCTTCGTTTAGTAAAAAGGGGCCTAGATATATGGAAGTCTTAAGAAACATTGTTTAAAAAATCTAGCAAAGTCACTGCTGTCTAAATATATCAGGAATTTCTTTAGTAATTTTTCTCATTATAGTGAAACCTCTAGGAAAGACCACCTATATTGGGAGGTACAGAATTTTTCTCATTGTCTTTGTGTTGATGAAAACCTTTAGGAGAGACCATTAAAACCTATCTCAGCGACCAGGCAAACATCTGCACCAAATGTGAAAAATGTCAAATAATGAAACAGGAAAAAA
Organism: Parasteatoda lunata; assembly: GCA_949128135.1. NCBI lineage: Eukaryota > Metazoa > Arthropoda > Arachnida > Araneae > Theridiidae > Parasteatoda > Parasteatoda lunata. Next base: position 72,231,200 of record OX421978.1, on the reverse strand, counting down.
ATAAGTAGATTAAAATGTATTTTAAATATTTGTGCGAGGCTCTTATTTAGAAAGCTCTTTTTGTCAATACAACCTCATGTTGCAGTCAGAATGCACTGAAAGAGGATACTATCAATGATTTACTTTCTGAATGGAACGCTAAATTAGAAAAATTAATTATTTTTAGAAAAAACAAGCATCTCAAACAAACAAAGCTCTTATTTTTAAAGGTTATTTTTTTGATATAAAAATAAATGCAAACTTACACAAAAAACATGATTGTTTATTTATTTAAAATATTTCTATCAATCATAATAGGTAAATTAGTTTTTGCACATTATTATATCTGTTGATATCATTTTTATAGACGCACATTTTTATTCATTGACCCGTTTTTTCGTGACGTCAAGAGAAATGGCATTTCCACCCCAAGAAAATGAAACTGACTAAATTTAAAATTTTTTGTGAAAAATCATGTACCTTCGATAATTACAGTCGGTCTTCTATTTAATGAACTTCCATTTTACGAATTTCTCTATTTTGCGAATTTTTTCGTGGAACCAAGAACATTTTGGAAACTTCTTCGTTAAATAGCTTCCAAATAACGAAGTGAATTTTCTATTTAACAAATAAATTTTTTTTGAGATCTACTTTCCCTATTTCCCAAAATATTTGAGAAAATTATAAACTTATTAACGCATTTTAAAGGGGAAATGACCTTGAACTGATTTTTGCATCCCCTTAACTTTTAGAGAAAGCAGTAAAATTTCTTTTCCCTTTTTATTTGCATTTCATACAGGAAATGCAAGGGATTGGGTCATCAAAGTGTGTGGTCCCTTATTGACATGTCCCATGCTTCATAGTTTTCAACAATCCCGTTGTTCACTCAGTAGAGTTCCGTTCTTGAAGTCGCCTCCTGTTTTTACATTGCTGATCAGAGTGCTGCTTGTGGCTGCAAAATGTCGAAGCGAAAGTGCCTGAGCATTTAAAGAAAAAAGTTTAATTCTTCAAGAGGTGGATAGAGGTGTGGAAAAAAAAAAAAGATATTGAATCAAAATTTGGTATTCCTTCAAGCAGCTTATTAACGATAATAAAAAACCGTGATAAGATTGAAAACAATGATTTACCAAATCCTTGCTCAAAAGGTTTAAAAACATGCGTCTATGAAGATGTGAATGAGACAGTTTTGAAGTGGATACACACAATGCGAGATAAAAACGTGCCAATCTCTGGACCTTTAATAACGGAGAAAACAATGCAATTTGCAAAGGCATTGGGACACGATGAATTTAGAGGAAGTAGTGGATGGCTTGACAAGTTTAAAAGAAAACAGGGAATTATAGGAAAAGTTATGTCTGGTGAGAGTAATGACGTCAGTGATAAAGATTGTGAAAGTTGGATTGCAGAGACTCTTAAAGAATTTTAAAAGATTATAAGCCAGAAAACATTTTTAATGCTGATGAGACGGCTTTATTTTTTCAATGTTTGCCTCATAAGACCCTAACATTTAAAAATGAAAAATGCTTTGGAGGAAAACATAACAAAGCAAGAATAACTATCATGCTAGGTTTCAAATATGACTGGCAATCAAAAATTAAAACCCTTAATTATAGGAAAAACCAAAACTCCAAGATGTTTAAAGGGCACAAAATCTTTGGAGGTGGATTATGAATTCAACAAAAAATCATGGATGACGTCAGAAATTTGAGAAAAATGGATTCAAAAGTTGGACAAACTTATGATTGCAGAGTATCACAAAATTGCTCTAATTTTCGACAATTGCCCTGCCCATTCGAAGGAAATCAACAAAAAACTGAAAAGCATTCAAGTTTTCTACTTGCCTCCAAACACTATACATCGAAGCTACAACCAATGGATAAAGGGGTGATTCAAAACTTTAAACTGCACTACCGCAAAAGAATTGTACGAAAAGTTATCACTGTCAAAGATCAATTTGCGAGAAAGCATAACAGAAATTTCCAAAGCATGGAACTATGATGTTACAGATCCTACCATTCTTAACAGTTTTGCTAAAACTGGATTCTTTGCCAAAGCTGAGAATTTGGAAAGTGAGGACAAGGATGATATTCCTTTAGAAGAACTTTAAAAAATGTGGATGCAGCTAAGAGAGAACCATGAAATTAATGATGATGTACGGATTAATGATTTTCTTTCTATTGATTCTGAAGCTGAAACCACCGAAACATTAACTGATTCGGATATTTTGGACGGTGTTAAAAATAAAAGCAATATAGCCATAAATTGTGAGGAAGATGAAGACGGAAATAATGAAGAAATTAGCAAACCTTCATATGATGAAATGTTAAAATCATTTGAAACAATTCAACGTGGATTGCAGTTTGAGGAGAATACGCCTGAAGGAATTTTCGGTGCATTACAAAAATGCGAGACCTATTATGAGAAAAAACACTTTTTCGAACTTATGAGAAAAAACACTTTTTAGCCATAAATTGTGAGGAAGATGAAGACGTAAATAATGAAGAAATTAGCAAACCTTCATACGATGAAATGTTAAAATCATTTGAAACAATTCAACGTGGATTGCAGTTTGAGGAGAATATGCCTGAAGGAATTTTTGGTGCATTACAAAAATGCGAGACCTATTATGAGAAAAAACACTATTTCGAACTTATGAGAAAAAACACTTTTTAGCCATAAATTGTGAGGAAGATGAAGATGTAAATAATGAAGAAATTAGCAAACCTTCATACGATGAAATGTTAAAATCATTTGAAACAATTCAACGTGGATTGCAGTTTGAGGAGAATACGCCTGAAGGAATTTTTGGTGCATTACAAAAATGCGAGACCTATTATGAGAAAAAAAACACTTTTTCGAACGAAAAACTCAGACAAAATTAACGGACTTTATCAGTAGCAATATGTTTAAAATTACATTTTTAATAAATGCAGCAATAATTTTAATATATAAAAATTTAGCATTTTTATTCAGGGGAAAATATATGTGGTATGACAGAGTAACACTGGATAATGTTTTGTTCTATTCTTATTTTCATTTCAGATTTCTTTTATGGGGAAGATTTATAAAATAAATAATAGATAATAATTTACAAGATAAAGGTGCATCAATTGCAGTTTTAATTATTTCTAATATCTATGAGTTTAAAACCTGTTCTATGTTGTGTAAGTATTTCAAAAGATGATTTTCTATTTAACGAATTTTCCATATAACGAACTTTTTTTCGGGATTTAGCGACTTCATAAAATAGAGGTCCGACTGTATTTTGAAGTCCATGGAGGTAACCTCTAAAAAGGACCAACCTCCATCAACAACCCTTTTACTGTCGACCATTCATAAATGCTTGTTACAACCATTCATAAATGCTTAAATACAATACAGTATACATTGTGTTAAGTATTATACGTACAATAATATCCTCTGTTTCATTTTCTTGTAATACAAAATGCTTATCTTCATCACAGGCATACAGTGCTAGCAATAATGGTATCTCATGATCCTGAATTCTTCGCAGTTTTGCTGATAAAAAATAACAAAATAAATTACGATTAAAAAACAATCGACCACATTTTAAATTCATTCTGTTTAAATATTTTGCATACCTTTATTAAAACCATTGGAATAGGTCCTTTCATATAAGGCAAATTTGTGAGGATTGTCAGCTACTTTAAATTTTTTCAGCAAAGCATTGATGACTTCTCGGGCAGAGTATTCACTAAAAAAAAAAAAAAAACAAGAGAGGAAAAAAGTAAAAAGCTGAACAATAAGGTACTTGCTGTATGCATCATTTTTCAACAAATAAATTTTTACTAAAACTAAATTTGACCATATTTAAAATAACCCTCAAGTGATATCAAATTAAAACAAGAATTTCATGGCACAAAAGCTAGTATGGCTAAAATGCAAATAAAGCATTAACATTACAATGCATATTCCAGCTTAAGTCAATTTCAATTTTCTTAAATTAAAAGCACACTTCTTTCATAATAATTCACTTCTTTTTAATAGCATTTATTTAAAAGATTTATGCATGAAAATATTCATTAAGCATGGAGCTGATTAGTTTAGCTTAGAAAATGAAACTTAAAAATATTTTTATTCAATTAAATCAACTTGCAGGAGTCTGTCTAGGTTTTTCTGAGAGGAAAATTGACATAATTAGTGAAAAATTAAAAATTATATTAAAAAATCAACACAAAAATATGGATTTATCGTTTCTTAAGGGATACAAAATTGAAATTTTAAGAAAAAGTATTTTGTGTCCTAAATTGAATTTGTGAAACTACCATATTTCCTAAAGTTGAATTTGTGAAGGTACCGCTAAACGGTAGTAAATTCGGCCTGGACAGACACCTGACTTGCACACAAAGATACCAAGATACGTTGACAAATATAAAAAAGCATTGTCTTGTGATATCTGTATTGTTATGTTGGTATGTCCTTTATGTTATGTTGGTATGTCCTTTTAATGTATTTTATTTCTTAAGGTTGTATTATTTCTGTTAATAATTAGTTATGGGCACAATTAATTTTTTTGGGCACCGCGTTTTTAATTTTAAGATCTCATTCATTATTTTAATCCATCAAACCATCCAATATTTTTCCCTACACTACTCTTCAACACCACCCAAATATTTTCCTTCACCCCTACTTGAAAATGGATTGCATCACAGGTGTGAACAGTTGAACGATGGTAGCGCCGCCTGTGGCGCGGATGAATACATGAGCGGGAAAGGAGATGAAATTCGTTTTTTTAGGCATTCTCTGTTCTGACGTGCTTGAGGAAGGAAGTAGAAAATTTTTGATGCGGGGTGGCCGGCCACACACACGCACTAGCTATGCGTGTATTCCCAGCTAAGTTTTATTTATTTTTTTTTCTTATTATTCGTGCCCATAAATTAATTTTTTTTATGTTGAATAGTAGTATTAAATAATGGAAATATTTAAATAATTCTTCTGCCTGAAATGTAAATTGTATAGCAGTAACTGCCATCTTGTCAACCTAAATTGATTTATGATAAATTCTTAAAAATAAAATATTTAGCCTAGGATAGTAATGTTGTTGGATTTGAATCCTTTAAGTTTAATTTATCTTTACCTTACAGCTAATCAAGGTTAATATTGTAGTAAGAATAATTGTGCTGGTAATCTTAATTTAGCTTATATCATTCCTTCTTGTTATATCTGGTAATCGGTGTTAAATGCGGGAATAATAATCACAACGCAATTCCTTCATCTTTTTTAAAATCTAATTTACAATTTATGTTTTATTCAAAAAGAAAGGATATAACAATTGGTGCCGTGACCAGCGGCCACGTGTTAATGTTAAAGGTTTAAAAAAAAAAAAAAAAAAAAAAAAAAAATCTACAAACCAAATAAATGGTAGAAAGTCTAATTGTAAAGGATCTTAATGTCAAAAAAAATAAAAATAAAATATTTTTATCATAATAAATTATATAGATTTAATCTTTAATGATAGATATTTGTTAATAGTGAACTAAGATGGTTTTGCTTTGAAAAATTTATTGATGAATCTTGATTAGAATATTGAAACGTAACAATTGATTATTGAAATGTAGGCATTTAAAATTAAACTTTGTGGTTAGGATTAAATTAAGTATTCAAAAGAAAAAAAAAGAAAAAAAAAAAATTTGAGTTTGGATCTGAAGTATTAACTTTCCCAAAATGATATAGCAAACATGAAGTGTCAAAATGTTTTTATATTGTTTTTAATTGCAAAAAATTTCATTTTTGGTCTTTTTTTTTTTAATTTTCAAGGAGAAAAGAAATTTTGCTCTCCTTGGAAATGTTAATTAAAATATTGCAATTGAATGGTTGAAACTGAGTTGGAAAGTAAAACTTGTTGTGAAATGTTTAAATTATATGTTGTGCTTCGAGTGATACTCCCAAAAAGAACAGAAAGAATTAAATGGACTTCTCAATTTACCAAATGAACACTTATAAAATAGTTGTTTTGGACATTCATAAATTTCAACGTGTGTGGTCAGTCCAAGCTAAGCGTGTTCGACACCGAGGTGTGTGGTCCAATGTGTCAGAATTGAACGAAACTAGTGTATGTCTGATATTGTGAAACGACGTATCTTCAGATTCGCAGTACCCCTTCCCAGTCGATTCATTACTTCGGGGAGCCAAGCAAAAGGGCCCTTTGCTGTTCCTGTGGGGTGATGTTGATGCTGAAAAGAGAGCTACTGTCTTGCGGAGTGTTGTCTCTGGTATCTTGAGAAAAAGAACAATTCAAGACCCTGTTAGGGATAAAAGTTTAATGAACAGATGAATATATGGTTCTGAAAACCCGTGATTCCATGAAATAGTCTTTCCATCAAATTCACTACAGCCTGGGTTCCAGTGGTCAAATATGGAACGCCCAAAGCTTACCTATTGCTAAGCAGCGTAAAATCCAAGATCCTCTTTGTAACCTGTCTGTTGAGGGAGATCTCTTAATTACCAAGGAAGGTTGCTACATGGAAGAGAGCAGGACACGCTTACACACATCAAGAATCATCCTGACACACACATGAAAATGTAAAACACGTGAGACCTGCTGCAGAAGGTCTGACATGGAACTTTGCCATACGAACAATTTTCGAATAAACATTTTGAACCACGGTTCTGGGAACCGGAGAAGAATTGAAGAAGATAAATTTTTATATGCAATTTGTCCAACTCAGTGTCCACCACCCTTCCTATTATTCCATCCTTAAAGTTAGAATTTTGGCTAAAACTATGAATAATTATTCCAAAAAAAAAAAAAAAAAAAAAAAAATCTTTGATTTTTTTTCCCCTTTCCCTGGATGGAATGTTATGTTGGTATGTCCTTTATGTTATGTTGGTATGTCCTTTTAATGTATTTTATTTCTTAAGGTTGTATTATTTCTGTTAATAATTAGTTATGGGCACAATTAATTTTTTTGGGCACCGCGTTTTTAATTTTAAGATCTCATTCATTATTTTAATCCATCAAACCATCCAATATTTTTCCCTACACTACTCTTCAACACCACCCAAATATTTTCCTTCACCCCTACTTGAAAATGGATTGCATCACAGGTGTGAACAGTTGAACGATGGTAGCGCCGCCTGTGGCGCGGATGAATACATGAGCGGGAAAGGAGATGAAATTCGTTTTTTTAGGCATTCTCTGTTCTGACGTGCTTGAGGAAGGAAGTAGAAAATTTTTGATGCGGGGTGGCCGGCCACACACACGCACTAGCTATGCGTGTATTCCCAGCTAAGTTTTATTTATTTTTTTTTCTTATTATTCGTGCCCATAAATTAATTTTTTTTATGTTGAATAGTAGTATTAAATAATGGAAATATTTAAATAATTCTTCTGCCTGAAATGTAAATTGTATAGCAGTAACTGCCATCTTGTCAACCTAAATTGATTTATGATAAATTCTTAAAAATAAAATATTTAGCCTAGGATAGTAATGTTGTTGGATTTGAATCCTTTAAGTTTAATTTATCTTTACCTTACAGCTAATCAAGGTTAATATTGTAGTAAGAATAATTGTGCTGGTAATCTTAATTTAGCTTATATCATTCCTTCTTGTTATATCTGGTAATCGGTGTTAAATGCGGGAATAATAATCACAACGCAATTCCTTCATCTTTTTTAAAATCTAATTTACAATTTATGTTTTATTCAAAAAGAAAGGATATAACAGTATAATGAAATTCAGAGTGCTTAAACAAATCTTTCAACAAACAATAAGTACCTTTTAAGAACTTTTTAAGCACTTAAAAATATTTTTAAGCACTATATACATTAACAAAATGCAAAATAATTTTCAGAGACATGATCATGATAAATTAACTAGATTGTGACAAAGAACTCTTTTCTTGATAAAATTAGCCACCATAAAGAGATTAAGGATAGAGAGATTTTTAGATTTGATTTCAGAGGGTGGAACATGAAGCCTGAATTTGAGAATATTTTGCAAAATGCAGCCGAGTTGCACATGAGAGTGTAAGAATCTCGCCGAACCCAGTTCAGTATACGCATATGCGGACCCGTAAGTATTTAATCAAACATGTAAAATGATTGGCGTTTCATACACTATGAATTTTATACTTCGTGCTTTGGACTCAATGTATACTTTGTTTGTTGGTTGACTTGACAGTCAAAAAATGAAGAAACAAACAAAAATATATTATTTATATTAAAATGGTTTTCAGGTATGGTTACTATCTTATTTTCTGAATTTATTTCAATTTTTTTTTAATATTTAACCATAATTAACACTCTGCAAATTAATTTTTTGCATAATATATAAATACATTTATAGTTAATACAGCTTTAATATTTTTAAAAAATTTTATTATAATCGTAGTATGTAGGCGCTCAATATAACAATATATCCCTCTACAACAATGCATTTATTTGGTTCCCAAAATATTGTTGTAGCGAGGTTTTACTGTAGTTAGCAGTCCTACACTTAAAAGTCTTACCTAAAATAGATAAATTTTTAAAAAAATAATGATGCAATACCTGGTTATGTGCAAGGCTTTAACAGTATCTCGAGGTAAATAAAAAGAAGTTAATGTTTTTCTACCACAATCATCTTCTTCTTTTAGAATATCATAGATAGAAGGTGGGCGTGTTCCAGCAATAACGTTAATTGGCCTTGTTAGATTCATATGGACACGAATAAATCCGTGTAGTGTTTCACCATCTTCTTGCTTTAACACACAAAAAACATACATTATTACAAAATTATTACTAAAACTGCAATATAAATAAGAACACATGATGTAAAAATAAATAAGAAAATAAGATAATCTTAAAGATGAATGTAAGATGAACAAAAAACATTAAAACTGCAATAACAAAAACTAATAACTTAAATAAAATTAAAAATGAAATTCTTACCAAAACCATTTCAGAGCTATGGTGTAATGCATTATAACGCTCAATTCTATGACGTAACTCTTCCCCATCAAGATGTTCAAAAAATAAAGGTGACAACCTGTCCTATAAAAGTAAAAAAAACAAGGTTTCAAATAAAATAATTACTATTTCAATTAGCAAATTCACAAATAAATTTACTAGTAAAACTAGTATGACACTCTTATTTTACAAAAGAACTAGGCTTAAAGCAGTATTATTTAGTTATTAGAAACGAAATACTGTTGAAATTTGATTATCTGAAACTCTATCATAAAACTTCCTATATTAACCCAAGTCAATTCTGTAAGAGTTTTTCTAAGCTTCAGTTAATGTTTTTACTAAAATAATATTTTTAAAAAATACTTACAAAAACAAAAAAATGAAAGGAAAACAATAACATGGACTGCAAAACAAAAAAATGAAAATTTTTGTTTTCCAGCTTTTTAATATATAGATTTATTTAATTTTTCTTTCAAATATTGTGTAAAAATATTTTTTTAATAATTTTTCTTCTTTCTCTTTTCATGAATCTTTATTATTTTCCATGTTTTCTCAATATTTTAAACTTATTTTATGAGTTCTATATATTTGCAGCTTATACGCAGTAAATAAAACTTCTTCATTTCTTGTTATTCTTGGTTTTTCTCTTTATATCCTTTGTCTTTATTGTGCTATATATATACACACACACAGGGTGGCCACTTAAATTAAGTTTCAAATTTCCCTGATTTTTCCAGGTAAAAACCTTAAAATCTATAGGTCAGCAGGATTTTTTTTTCTCATGAAATGTAGAATGGGTACAAGAAAAGAAAATTAGTAAAAAATTAAAATTAGTAAAATTGAAAAAAAAAATTTTAAATTCCAGTGTTTTTTTATTCACAGATTTTTCCAGGATTTTACCAAAAATTCCCGGACTCTTCCAGTATAAAAAAAATTCTATATATATATTAGCTCAATGAGAGCAAAGCTCAATTAGCTCAAAGACAAAAAGGATAAAAAATGAGAGAAAAACAAAGAGAATTAACCCTTTTCAGACGGGAATCGCAAACGCACGCTTATCGCTGAAGCCGTCAGTCTTTCTCACGAGCAGGGGTGATTGTGAGCCCAAGTCAAAATTCCGGAAAATTTCTTAAATTAAAAAAAAAATTATTTAAATTGAAAAATTAGAAAAAAATTTTAACGAGGTTTGTTTTCCTTTTTTCTCAATATTTCTTAGTTTACTTAAAATATATTTAAAATTTTACACATACCATTTACACATACCTATGATGAACTGGAGAAGTAATTAAAATGTACAAATATGTCTTTTTTTCTTGAGTTTATGATTATAACAACTATTTACTGATAAAAAATGAATATTAATCATGAATTTAAGCTTATAAAGTATCTCTTTGGCTTTCCCTTACAAACAAATAAAATAAACTGTGTTTTTAAGTTCAACCTTTGAAAATTTGATTTCCAGAAACTTCTGTAATCAATGATTTTTTGAAACATCTGGACCTTCGATCTCCGGAAACTTCTGGATCACTGTTAGCGAAAATTCTGGAAATCTGGATTTTTTCCGGAGCACAATCAGCCCTGCACGAACGCCTGTCTGTCAGGGCCGGTGGGTTTTTTGCTGTTAAGCCTAAATCCATGAAATTACCGAAATATCAATACGTTGTTTAATAATGTTCTGTAGAGTATTTAAATGGCATATGCTTTATATATATTTCTATAGATACTTTATTTACTTAAGTTATTTGTTGTTTAAATATATATTTTACACATTTTATTTTCATTTGTACTTACCATTTAATAACTTTTAACATTATATATCTGAAAACTAAATATATGACTTAAAATTCTTTTTTCGTATGAAAAATTTGAAAACACTAACATTGCACTGAAAATAGGACTGCAAATCGAAATACCCAATGTTGTAGCAAGAAAAAAAAAACTCCCCTGCTTACTGTAAACAAATAACACGTGCGAATTTAAAGAGCCGTCATAAAACATTCCTTTCTCCTCCATTCCTTCCACCTAAAAACCACGTGTATGTGAGTCATACTACTCTCATTTTGAGTAGAAGGTCAAATCTACATGTATCTGAAACTATATGGACATACAATGCCATCTTCTGGCAGAAATTTTATTTTTTAAAACTCTCCGGAACACTGGCGCAAATGAGTGACGGCCGGGGGGTGAAAGAGAAAACGCTTTGGCACGCCGGCGTGAAGTTAGTGCGTTTCTTGCTGGCACGTATAGGTGACAGTCGGAGCAAAAGGGTTAATAAGTTTTATTAACTGCGCATAAGCTGCAAGTATAGAATTCATAAAATAAGTATAAATATTATTGAGAAAACATGGAAAATAATAAAAAATAATTTATATATATATACACACACACAAAATATAATAAATGAATTGATTGATTCGCCTATAAATATCTATAAAAAAGTGACATTACCCTCTCTCTAACATCACTTTTTAAAGTGTTGTCAATTATTTCACTGAAATTGGTTGTTTGTGTATCACCAGACGATCCTTTACAGTCAAGCGTCACAAGATGTTGGCACCTCTGGTGACAGGTATAACGACAATCTAAAATGCAAACACTTTTATAAACTTAGCACAAAATATTTGAAAATTTCTAATTCATTTTTCAATTAAAAACACATATATTCCCTTTATTCATTGTTTATTTTGAACCCATTAAAAATTTATGTCAAACTCAAAACTAATAATAAAAAATAATAAAAAGAATTAAATTAAGCCAGACTTCATTTGAAATTTTCATTAAACAACTACATAGCAAAGAAAGGGTTCAAAGAATCCCATTTCTCCTAGAACACTAAAAGAAAACAGAAGAAACTAGTCAAAATGTAAGAAACTAAAGATGATCAGTACAATTTAGCAATAGTATTATAAGAATGTCCTAAACTTAAATTTAATATAGTCTCAGAAAGCTAAAAGTTTTTTCCCATCTACTTTTTAATTAAAATAATTATGTTCACATCATTTTAGTTGCATACGGGATTTTAAAATCTATTTATTATATCATTTAAAATTCAGTTTGAGTAGTCATACTAAACAGAACTTAATTTCATAAATTAGAGTGAAATTATGAATTCAATATGTGAGTATAGTAGTGTTTTGAATTGAAAATTTAGAAGCATAAAAAAAATTTATTACAATATTTCAATGCTTCATAAAATTAGGTTTTGTTATACTTAAGTGCGTAAAAAATTTCAGAACTACAGTTATTCCAATTTATAAGAAAAGCATTAAATTTGTATTTACTTCAAAGTTATTTTTTAGTTTCCTCTTATTCAAATATGATACATAAATTAGCTTGGAAATTCACAATGTTACTTATAACAGATTTTGATTATAAAATGTTAAAAAGCTGTTTATGAAAATTTATGATGGAAACATTGCTAATTGAGTACCTCTTAAAAAAAGAATTACTCAAATGCCTTATTTAAAATTCTCATGTTCTTACAGTCTTAAA